>JALPCB010000001.1:0-330966 GCA_026538395.1 Cryptococcus sp. GC_Crypt_3
GTGATGTGTGTGGTGGCGGGGGAGAGCGGTGCGCCGTCCGGTCCCATAAACCGCACGTTCTTCTTCTCGCCCGATGGCGACCCCATCTCCGGAGGCGTCATGGGAGGAGCAGAGGGAAGCGCAGCTTGAGCTGGAGGTTGTGATTTATTCAGGTCGAAGTGAGTCTCGTTCGAATCGTCATCGGGAATGCCGGGCGTTGCGACCGTGCTCCATGCGCCTGAACCGCTGCTCTGCGTGCGAGCTGGAGTACGGAGATTGTCTTGCGAGGAAGAAGTGTCGATGCTTGGAAGTCGTGGTCGCGCCGCTTGAGCTGGCGAGGGTCGAGGTGACGCGATGGGCCTGTCTTGTGGTGGTGATGCGCGCTGAGATACACTCGGTCGAGTCGAAGATGAGAATGATCCTCGCGAGGTGTTGTCGAGTGATGGTGACTGTTGCAGGCTCGTTGTCGGTTCGGAAGGTGGCTCGCCTGGGAGTGAGGGAAACAGAGTAGATTCAGACTCCTCGGTCATGGCTGCTCTTCTGTCAGAAACAGAAGTCGACATTTGAGACGAGTACTCACGAGGCCCTGAAGCTGGCTGTCTGCCTTCGCGTAGCGCTTTTGCTCCGTCGGCAGCTTTCCACCTCGCATATTGTAGCTTTTGCTCCATCTGATACGCAGCGCGTCAACTCAATCCTGATGCGCGACGACAACGCATCACATACCTCCTCGGTCATACCGTTCTCGAAACAGCGCAACACTTCAATGAACTGTCCAGCAACGACGAATTTGCGGATTGTCGCTCTTCGCAATGCAATCGGTAATGAGCAAAGTCCGTATCGCTATAGTCAAACGACTCACTTTCCCGTGACACCATTCCGATCTTCGTTGTCCGCAGACATGAACACCTTGAGTGCAAAATTCTCGATGTATGCGGCTCCAGCTGCCTCACTGGTCACGGCGTCGTTGTTGCCTAGTATCTTGCGCATCTGGGAAGGGCATGATCCGTCAGATCGGAACTGACAAAATACAATCCAAAGTGGCCGCCGAGACTCACCTGCTCTAAAGCCTCGACCAACGCTAGAAGGAAGTTAGTGTCTTCCGTTGAGCGATTAGGCATCTTGATCGCTTTCTGAGCCGCCGAATAGCAGCCTGCAATCACAATCTTTAGCTGATCTGACAACAGTGAAACAGGTCAAAGATGACTCACACCAGTACGCCACCACCGGCTCGGCCTTCTTGAGCTCCTTCGCCCGCTTAAGTGTCTGCTCACATGACCTCAAGCTTGCTGGTACAGTCTCTGAGGGGATGTTGACTGCGTCCATTGTGTTTGTGGGAGCTTGGATACCGAGAGTGAGCGGAGTATGAGGTTGGGCTTTGTTGCTTGTTGTGTGAACGTGCCGGTACGAGGGAGATCTATTTGTGTCTCTGGGACAGGGATCACGTTTTCTTGTGTCACTTCGCGCCGCTGTAGATAGGTCGATATCACGGGAGAGATGATCGCGCGAATTCGTCATGATGACACGCAAGTGGAAGACAGTGAGATTACGATCGTTAAGGAGGGATTGAAGTGGCAAGTTGAGGTAGGACGAAGACAAGTATATCAGCAAGCTGGTCAATATAAGTGTCTGAACAATGACGTCCTTTGGATCTGCGGCAAAGCCACCGCCTTCAAACCGCGAAGTTGCAGCGTGAACAAAGAATCGAAAGGCAGACCCGATAACCGGGACCGGGCTGTTGGCGTATGGGACATACGAAAGCGGGGTCTCAAAGTGTCCGCGAGCACCGGAATACGGTGCGAGACGGGCGGAAGTGAGGGGGGCGTAAGGTGGAATTGTACTCACAGTTATACTATGCTGTGTTGATGATGATTGACAGCTGGTCTCGTGAGGTAGTAAGTTCACAGTGATGGCAGTGAAAGCACCCTTTGGTCTTCGGTCTATCGGGCGACGATTTTAGCGGCTGTATTTGACGGACAAGTGCGCCTACCGACGGACGGGTCAATCACGGGACGGTGTGTACGAGGAAAGGTGAGGACGAGGAGGGACGAAGGGAAGGGGGCGAAGGGTGATGTATATCAGGCCGGGTGGTTCGGGTATTCGGGTGGCTTGACCGTGGAACTACACACTCTGTTGTGTGCGATGAATAGCGATGCCGGTGCCGGTGATGGTGATGGTGATGGTGTTGTGTTGTGTTTGTTGACAATGAGCAAGATGATCTGGAGAGGCGATCATATGGTCGACACGATACACAGCCGAAGAAACGATGACGTAAGCACTTGTTTCAAGTCCAGCAACATTACCTACAGTACGACGCGACCGCTTTCTCTTTTCCTCTCCCGCTGTTCACTCTTCTCTCAGTCCTCTCCCGCCTTTTGCGCGTGTCTCCGCGCCGAGGAAGACAAACGAGCAATCATGACAACCGCCTTCCTCTCAGATAGCTCTGACGCACACAGACACAGACGCACGTCCTGCACGACTCTGATAGTCTGGCAACCCAAACTCATCTTCTTCCCGCCAGTGCAGGAACGTCCGCCGCCCAAACGCATTTTCAAGCATATCGACTTGGACGTGGAAGAGGGAGGAGCACTCGTCAAGCTGGGTGTGAGTCTAGCTACCTATAGTGTCGCTCACATGTGGGGCTAATCAGTGGACACCTTGTTGCATGATCTTAGTGCGAGGATCTGCCGGACCACCAAGTCCGCTGTCCGAGCCTATTCCTCAATGACACTTTTGTCCGATTCCTCAGGCCTCTGAGGGATTTGCCGTTCTATCCTTACCCAGTCGAGCAACATCAAGAACAAGACCAAGAAGAAGAAGAAGACTGCTTGACTAACCAAAATCAAGACCAAGAAGAATCAAGTCTCGAGTCGATCGACGAGACTGTCTCTATCATTATCACTGATGCTCAGACCGAAGACTCTTCTTACTCCCACACCGGACCACAAGCTGAGAAGCAGAAGTCTCATCACCAAAATGCAGACTTCATCCCTCACTCACACCCCAACAACGAAGACTTACTCGAGCAAGACTCAACCTACAATGCCGATCAATCTCGAACCTGGAATCAGAGCAAGTCTGGCAGATTCACCAAGGTTGTCCTAAAACGCATGTCGTCCGAATTAGAATTGGACCCTCTGAGTGCTATAGTCGACACACAGATGCCCGATGTCCCCCCGAAGCGATTACGGACTCACAAGGGGAACGACGAAGAAGACAACGCGAGTACTGAACAGTGGCGAGTGGGTAAGAGACCAGGTCATCAAGGCTCGTATTTCCGTTCGCCAGCGAACAAATTAGGCGACAATCAGGCTGCCCCAGCGGGTGACTGCGACAGCGTGAGATTGGGCAAGAGGAAACCCAGCCATGTTGGTAGCAGGCAGCTTACGCCGAGATAGGAGTCGAAGCTAACTCAGCGGTGCTACCTTGCAGAGCATCACTAGCAGCGCTGAACGAGTCCTGAAAAAGCCTTTCCGGCCGCCAACACGGATCTATCCCACTCAAGATAGCAAATCCTGGCCTTGCCGCGGACCAACAACCACGTCGGCTTCTCCTCGCTCGCCTACGTCTCTTGTCACTCAGCGTGATCATGCAAAACACACAGACCGATACAGCGCGCCCGCAGCTATCCGAAGCACCGTACAAAAAGAGGTGTCGAGCAAGATTAAGGTACGCATCACATCTGGAAGACCTCTCCAAGCTCATGCTGAATCAAAAGCGCAGTCGGCTAAACCATTCCAAACCCCCGCGCCAGCTGCATCGGGCGCGAAAGATACAGGCAGCAAGGGTACCATGTTCCACTCACCAGCAACCGGCCTAGTCTTTTCTCTTGCACAGGCTCATTGTGATGCAGATCAGCGAGCGAATCACCAATCTTTGCTTGCAACGCTGGAAAAGGAGGTGATGACTCACAAACAGGCGATCAAGTACGTCGCAGAGGGCCATGAGGACCGCCTCGAAGCTCTTATCGAGCAGTGGAGAACCGCTGGTAGGGCAGTCGTTGAGCGGATGTTTAAGATCGTCCCTCGCCCAACTCAGGAGGACGAGCAGAGACAATCACAGTACAACTCAAGCACCCAAGGCAACATTTACGGCTTCGACACTCCGAGTCGGTCAACTCGCAATTACTGGGACAATGATCCGTCTTCCTCTGCACCGAAATTGACGGAAGAACAGGAAGAGTATCTGCGCAACGCACCCACTAACAGAGATGGTGATCCTGTCGACGAAGAGGGCAATCTTTTGATTCCTGATGGAGGTACGGAGGAAGATATGAGGATATTGATGGAGTCTGCGGGGACGGAAGAGCGTTTCGGTACAGGGTCATGGAATAGGTATGTGGCCTTCGTTCTCTGGTTTGCAGTGCGTGGCGGAAAGGGACGGAGGCTCACATGACTATAAGCGCTTGGGAACGAGATGATGGGTATGGTCCCGCGGTCCAGCAGCAAGATGCGTGAGTGTTGACATATGCCTTCCGTGAGTTATGTAGCAGACTAACATCACATTCTGATGCAGCTACAACGCGATTCCCGACTCGCGGGCGGATGACTCGGCCGATTGCGCCAGCCCTCAACCCACATCCCAGCTGGATTGGACCTATGGCACGCTCATGTCGGCCCTCGGCGTAGATCCAGCTTTGCTAGGCTGGGATGCGAAAGCGGAAGACTGGCTCGATTACTCCGCGACTCTGGCATTGCTCGACTAGCAACCGTAACATCGTGTCAATATGTCCAGCTATACTTCCCAATCCGTTTCGCATCTGTCCGCAATGATCGTTTCCTTTTCGACTCTGCAGTGACTGGCGCAAGCAACTCGCCATACAACAGATCCTGTCTGCCTCGTCCTGCGTACTGCTTATACCTTCCGATTCGATCGTAGTCCTTCCTGCTTTTCCCGTGTATTGGCCTTTTCACTCTTTACGTCATGTTGTACATAATCTTCCTCATCCTCATTCTGTATATATTCGTCGAGCATAACTGCTTCTCCCATGTATCGCCCGCCGTATCACCACTCGATGCCGATGCCAGTACAGGTGGCAGTAGTCAATGGCGGCGATCGCCGATTGTCGAAGCCGAAGCGCGTCCTCGAGCGTCGAGAAATCAAAATGCAATGTCGGTCCCAATAATAAGATAGTATAACTTACTCATTCTGCTCGTCATGCTGCTCGCGTACAATTAGAAATCATACCGATATACTACCACTTGAGTCGTAACCGCGCAGCTCACTCGGAAGCATCAAGCGCAACGCTACTCAGGACGACAGCGCGAGGTCCGCTTGATAGGGATGGCGGAACAGGCGCAGTTCCATCACCAGCGTCAGCACGAGGGAGATGTCAGTGAAAATTTAGCCGTAGAGGGAGAGGGAGAAGGAGAGCAAGACGAGGAGGAAGAGGACGAACCGGGTACGTCCCATCTCCCCCTACTATCAAGCAATATCTCCTCACGCAATGTCGACATACGATACGTACGATACGTACGATACGATAGGACAAGGCTAATGCCTGATAATGTGTATGGTAGACCGCCCAGAGCTCAGTCATCTAGCCAGCTGGAGTGTTTCTTCGCACAAGTACGGTTTCGGGGTGGATAATCTCCGGGATGCGAATGACGGGACGTTCTGGCAGTGAGTCGTGTCGGGTTCTTCACTTACTTCCTACCTTCCTTCCTTGCTTGCTTGCTGGCGAGGATCTTGAGTATCTGGTCCCGAGTATTTCCCGAGCAGAGATGATGGGCATTCAACGCTCCGTCGCGTCGGAAGCGCTTTTGTCTTCCTTGCGTGGACAGCTCGCGAGCAAGTATCGTTCCCTACTCCATCTGTGGTTGATTCAACCGCTGGCGCCAGGCTGGCCAAGCTCGGTTCTTCATAGCTGGCACAGTGCTAATCTGTGCGAGAGTAGGTCGGAAGGACCGCAACCGCACTTGATCGATCTCTCGTTCCCCCGTCGAGTCCAGGTATCTGTGAGTCACTTCCAGCTTCTATCTTCTATCTCCGCCATCATTGGCTATCGTGGCTATCTCCGCGATCATCCCTTCGACCCACACGCTGGCAATCCGAGTATGAGCCGAACATTTTCCCTTTTCCACCACCTCCAGCCTCGCGCTAGATTCCCTCGCTTTACTCCTAGCACAGCTAGCGACAGACCTTGACATTTCTTGCATTCTACATCGTGCTTCGTGCTGATCACTCAGCACTCTATAGGCAATAGCGATCCACATGTCGCACCCGCGAGACGACTCGTATACTCCTTCTAAAATATCCATCAGGGCCGGGACGGGGGTGCACGATTTGCAAGAGGTACGTCCCGTCACCGCCTCTCCTCAATTGAACTTGAGCGGATCGAGCCTCGTCCCTCCTGGGGGGGTCACAGAGTGGAGCAGCTCTCAGATGTTTGTGTCCAGTGCTCAGCTCATTTGTTAGAGCTGGAGAATGAGGAAGGGGCAGACACCGTCTGGCGCAAAGCTGGGAGTGATTGATTTGTGCGACGACTAACATGACAATCCCTCTACCCCTTCGTATCCCTTCATCACAACCCGCTACCCACCGCCATCGCTTCTTCCATCGTCGCTCACCCGGAAATACCACATGAAATCCTTCGTATCCGTCGTGGCGCAGGTCCGCCTCGTCGAGTTCGCCAAACCGGACGGATGGATCCCGATCGTCTTGCGGCCGATGGAATTGAGCGATGAGGGGAACGAAGAGGAGGGGTCAGTATCGCTCCATCGTTCTCGTATCTTGTCACTCACGTTCTCGAGC
This sequence comes from Cryptococcus sp. GC_Crypt_3, assembly GCA_026538395.1. Lineage (NCBI taxonomy): Eukaryota > Fungi > Basidiomycota > Tremellomycetes > Tremellales > Cryptococcaceae > Cryptococcus > Cryptococcus sp. GC_Crypt_3. The sequence goes on from JALPCB010000001.1 coordinate 6,730, forward strand.
TTGACAATGCTCCGTTCCCCTCTCAAAACTCCATTTCCGTATTAGGATGACTCTAATACTGACACTCATAATATCCTTTTAGGCCCCCAATCCCATGCCATCATCTCCGGATACTCATCGTTGCCAACCACCTCAATGGTAAGGATACGCATGTGAGAGGACTAAGGGTCTTTGGGCCTGCTGGGTGAGTGGCGTCGTTCTCGCATTCTGACCCGGCGCCGAGCGTCGAGGGTGAAGATGGCAAAGTGGGGAGGCAGTGCGAGCCAGGAGAGCAGCACGATATCGTCCTCGCTCGACTTGACAAAGCGGTATTGCTCGCGCGTTGACGGAACAAACTCGCTCCAATGCCTGATGATTTATCGAGTCAAACTAACTTTTCGTGCTCAGCGCATCCCAACCCAATCGGCATCCACACCCGCATCCGCACTCACCGACAATGTCCATCGACTCGCCCCGTCGTTCTTCCAATAACGACTTGATGTCAGGCAGGAAACTCCTGGAGCTGGGTCATGATGGGTTGAGTGGATTCACCAGTCAGGCGTTCAAGATGCACGAGTGGATACGGTAGCGCTGTGTAGTTGTCTTCATCATGGTGGGAGAACGAGGGCAGTGTTGCGCGAGACTAAGTGCGGAGCTGGAGCGATTGGATCAAGGCTCGGTTCCGAGTCATTTGGAAGCTAGTTGAAGTGTTTAGGGGATTGTTGTACAGTATCATCCATGTTGTATAAGTGATTTACAATGATATACACCAAAAGCACTTCGAGATCCCGTCCCTTCCATATCAGCCCGTTCGCTCCCCGCAGTTTATTGCTATTGCCCTCGCTCACCCTGCTGAGACGCAGTAACGAACCTGACCATATCCCGCATAACCCCATTCAACGGCGTATCGATCCCCAGCTCTCGTCCTAAACGCTGAATATACCCATTTATATATTCCACCTCGGTCGGTCTGCCCTCTCTCACGTCCACCGCCATCGAGGAGGTGTTGTTCGCCGTAGCGCGGATTACTGCGTTTACCCTCGCTCTTAGTTGGGGTGGACGGAAGAGATCTATTTTTGCTTTCAGTTCCAGTTGCAGCTCCGATTCCGAAGCCGAAGATCCTGAAAGCGCCGAAGAAGCGGTTGCTGAAGAAGCTGAAGAAGCTGAAGAAGCTGAGCGAGAGTTGAGATGAGCCACGAGCACCCGACTGATCTCCTCCACCAGCGCAGCCACCAATTCTAATCCAGGCTCGATAGACAGCAACGATCCATTCGTCAACTCCCCTCTGCCCAGTAAAGCAGTCAAGGGGTTGACGACGGCATTGACGGCGAGTTTGAGTAATAACGCCACTTCCAATTCCGCTTGCGGAAGCAGAATCGGCGCCAGATCCCGGGTCGATAAGAGCGTTCGGAGCGTATCGCGCAGTACCGTATGCCTGCCGGTCATATGGTGTGGTAGAGCGGGTATATCGTCCGCCGTCGTCAAGCGTTTCTTGGCGAGTTCGCGAGGGAACAGCCACCCCTCGATATCGCTCTGCTCTTCCGAGGACGCGTAGATACCCCACTTCACATCCCCCTCTCCGGGGTTGGTATGGTGCGTCACTGCGCCTCTTCCCTGCCCTGGTGATGGCGACACACCATGTGCCGTCGTGCCAATGATGAACGTCGGTCTACCCCCAAGCCCCCCACTCTTCTCATTCCCAATTTCACTCTGCCTCTCGTTGTCGCTCTCGCTCTTACGGTCGTCAGGCCAGTAAGTCGATAAGAGCTCCTGATGCACCCCCATTCCATTTTGAAGTAACGCCACTACGCTCCCTCTCCCCAAGCGAGGGAGTAGAGGTCGGAGAGCGCTCAGTGTCGAGGGCGCTTTCGTGCACACGAGCAGAGATCTGATCGGCTCTGTATTGGTATTTGACGATGAGACACTCGTATTTTCCAAAGAGTACGGCTGCGAGATGCTCGTCGTGCCATTGCGCGTTATCGAGAGCCAAGAGGGGAAGCTCTCTGGTGAAGGGTCCCGCGTAAGGAGCGTTACGGGTAGGGTCGGGTTCGAGAAGCGGATATGATGTGCGAGGAGCGTCCCTATCGATCCTACGCCGAGCTACATTGTATACCAGCATGTCACAACAGAGGTGAGCTCTTGGTCTGTCGCTCGGTATTCTGCTAGTACAGAGGACGATGGTTGTGGGACGTACGATGTGCAAAGGCGTCCTCGGAGTCATCCGCTCCACTGTCACAGTATTCCTACTCGCAATTTACGAAGATCTATACCGGTACTCGAGTACACGTCAAGAGAGAGAGAGAGATGAAACAAGCGGACCACCTCCACTTCTCACTTTGTGCCACACTACCCTCCCTTCTCTCATCCAGCCAGTAGATGTGTGGTATAACGCCGCTTAACGCCGTTACTGCTTAATTACACATGACTGCCTCGAGTCTCATTCCTCGTCACGCTACATGACTAGCACCAACTTTTTGCTTTTGACCAACTGTCATTACCCATTACCCATCACTTCCCTCACCAACACCAGCTCACACAGTCCTAGTCACAGCACACGCATACTAGCATCGCCCACTTCAGCACCTCTCACCGCTTCACCACCACACTCTAGTAATCAGTACCAAACAAAGGTTAGTCCCGTTGGAGCCATCTAGCTATACCCGAATAGCCTGGAGAGAGGAGTGCGCAGGAACGGACGGCTGCTCGCGCGACCGTCGAGCTCGGAGTGACTTGCTAGCGTCTCGGCTCTTCAGGATTAGTATCAGCTTAGTTGAGGCGCCCGCTGGACTCTATACCCTTGGAGGAGCTCGTCGCTACCCACGCTGCACCTCGTACCAAGCCGCAGTCATACGCCATCTTCTGCCATCCACCGGACCGTGTTCCATCATCATTCGAATAGTGCTAACCACCTTTGTTGCTTGCAGATGTCGATCCACTTTGCTCCTCAATGGGTGAAACCCATCAAGCCCTCCGGCACATCTCTCACACCGACCACCGAACAGCCCAGATCCGCTGGATCCGGCGCGGCCTTCCCCACAAACGCACACACCGTTCCCTTTCCTGCTCTGAGTCAGGCGCAGCGCTCCGCTTCACCTGGCACCGCGACGCAAGGACAGGGACAAGCGCAACAGCCTCTATCGTACTCCCGAGTGACGCACACGCCATTATCACCCTCGTTCCCTCCAGACGGCTCCTACTTCCCGTACACCGCAGACACGCCTAACGGTAATGGCCTCGGTTTAGGGAATGGTGGCCAAAATGCCCATCCTTTTAGGTACAATCGCGATCAGATCCTGGCCCTGTTCGACGAGGCAAAATTCAAGGAGCGGCCCATTGAGCTCGTCGAAATGGCAGAAGGCGGCGCTGTTCTCGTCAGCAAAAGCGTCAATAGGCCGGTAGGCTTGCGTGAGCACTCGGAGGTGGAGAAGAAGGTGAGATATCCCTACATTACTCAGTCACATTGCTATCGGTAATAAGCTGACACACCAATTTGTCTCAGCTTCTCGCGACTTCTGTCCACCCTCCAATGCCGACTCGTCGCCAGATGACCCATCCTACGACCGCTCCTCCAGCTGAACAACCTCAGACGCCCAACGGTCTGCCGTCTCGTCGTATTGCAGGTTTCGCTCGTGGAGAAGGCGGCGCTTTCGGAGGAGGGATAGGCGGCAAAATTGGAACCATCGGAGGCGGCATTTTAAGCCCCAGCACCGATGTGAAAGCGCCAGGTGCGCTTGGCGGCGGATTCGGAGGTGTCGCAAAACGGCTCGGAAGAGGCAGAGCTGAGACCGGCGAGATCGGGCAAGGTCAGTACGCATGACCTGCTTCGTAAGGCGTGAGCTGATAATAATGCGCGCAGAGGGCATCCGGACAGGTCCAAATTGGCGTCCCGCACGGACCACCTCTGGCAGCTTTGAGGGAGTTCTCGGATTCGGCAATACCGCTGCGCCTGTGCCTGCGGCCCTTTTGAGTCCGAGTGCTGAGACAATCGACCAAGGTCGACCAGTGGAACCTCCTCGAGAGAAGACTGAAGGTGGTGAGGAGAAGAAAGAGGTCGAAGGCATCAAGTTTGGTAATGGAGGAGGTCCTGGATGGGGCACGGGACAGAAAAAGTGGAGAATCGCCGCAGGGCTGTCCACGAAGGGCGAGGGCGAAAAGGTGAGCTTCACGAGTTGTTACAAGGCGACTGTCAGCTGATGATATCGTCGCAGACGCTCGAGTTGCCGATGTCACTTGAAGAGGGCTCTGCCTCGGTCATTGCTACGCCGTCTGCTACCCCAGTGCCGGATCGCGATGCAACGCTATTAGAATCGACTCCTGCACCTGCTGGACGACCTCGGCAAGTGAACGGAACACAAGATCCTGATAGTTCTGGTCCAGCGCCGCCTCAGCCTGAGGAGAGAGAAGATCTTGGTGCAGTGGAATGGTATTACCGTGATCCTAACGGTCAGGAACAAGGTGAGTCGTCCATATTTCCTCCAATCATGTCCGCTAACATTTGATTTCAGGCCCATTCACTGGTACTCAGATGCACGATTGGTATTCTCACTCGTACTTCACCGACGATCTCCCACTCCGTCGCTCTGCAGAGACTACATTCCGCCCGCTTGCCGACCTGAAGGTTGTAACAGGCAATGCGGTGCAGCCATTCTTGTCTCCTGTCCGCCCTCGCCAACTGCCTCCCAATCTGCCAATCCCCATCGCAGCGCTCCAGCAGCCGGTCAACGGCCATCTGCAATCTTTACCCGAAACGTTCCGGAACCTCAACGTGCAAAATGCTGGTGGGATAGACGCGCAGTCGCCCATCCCACCGATGCCACAGCAGTACGCGCCCGGCTACCCCGGTGGCACCCCTGCGTTCTCGCCCAACGCCTTCGCTCCTCAGCCGTATGCCGGCCAAGTCCCTCCAGCGCCGTACAGTCCATCAGTCGGTCAGCAGTGGAACAACCTCGCTCCTCGCCTCAACAGCACTTTCGGATCTATCGGCATGCCATCGCCCATCGGTCAAAATTCATTGCCGTTCATTCATCAACAACAGCAACAACAGTTCTTCTCCCCACAAGTGGGCAGTCCGGTACAGCGCGTTCCTGATATGTTCTCCCCGTCAATCGGAGTCGGCGCTGTACCAAACTCACCATGGGCTATCCCTCAACCTCAGCCGCAGCCATCGCCGTCGTACCATCAACCTCAAATGTTGCAACAGCCATCATCGATGCCTTGGCCTGCCCCAGCGCCCGACCAGCAGCAACAACAGCAGGATCAACAGCCACAGCAGCAGCGACAAGATCAGATCGACGCTTCTGCCACGTCAGAAACGCCGGTCACTATCGCGGTGGAGGAGCAGGCGCAGGCGTCTGCTCCTACAAAGGAGCTGGCTACCGAAGCGTCTGCTGGTGCTGGTGTTGAGCAAGAGGAGTCGGTCGCTTCTTCCGAGATTGAAGCGGCTTCAGCGACGCCTGCGGAGGACCAAACCCCTTCTGCAGGATCTCCAGTCGCTACGCCTGCCAAGGCAACGCCTCCGCCTTCGGTCTGGGGCCAGAAGGCTGTTCCTGGATCAAAATCTTCGAGCCGCAAGCCGTCCATCGCGGAGGCTTCCGCTTCGACCGACTCACCATCCCCGGCCGAGGCGGTTCCTGCGCCTGCTTCCAAGCTTCCTGCAGCACCCGCTTCGCTTCCCGCAAAGCCTACTACTGCCAACCGTCAAGCCTCAACCTCGGAACTGCCAAAGACCGTCGCTCCTGCCACCCCTGGCCCGACGACTTCCGCCTTTGCCGAGAAGCCTACTCCAACAGCTAAGACTGCTCCGTGGGCGCTTGCCAAAGAGGACAAGGATGTCAAAGCGGTTGCTGCCAGTCCGTCATTGCGGGAGATACAGGAGGCCGAGGCGAGACAAGCCGAAGCGCGCCGTCAGATCTTGGCCGAAGCGCGCGCCGCATCTGCGTCCCCTGCTCCGGTCCTTGCTTCCTCCGACGACTTCCCTACTTCAATGGCGTGGGGCTTACCGAGCCAGAATTCCAAGGCTCCAGCCGCCTCTTCGCCTGCCACGCCGTCTACTCCCACGATCCCCGCCTGGGGCAGCGGGGACGCTGGACCGAAAAAGACCCTCAAGCAAATCCAGGAGGAGGAGGAGAAGCGTAAATCCAAAGCTGCCCAAGCCGCTCGAGTCGCCCAGGGCGTCGTTGGCGCCGGTGTCGCAGGACCCAAGAGAGGTTATGCCGACTTGGCTGCGAACCCTGCGGTGAGCAACCATTCCATTGACAATCGTTTCATCAGTCTACGACAGTCATACTGATGCTTGTTCTACTGCTAATAGGTACCTGTCCCTGGATGGTCAACGATTGGCTCAGGCGGCAAAGTCGTGCCTGGTGCTACCTCGTCTACCAGTGCCCCGGCCTCTCGCGTCGTCACTCCCGCTTCGAAACCTTCCATCATAACTGCTAAGCCTGTACTTGCGACTGTCGCGCCACCTGCCATCGTCGCAAAGAAAGCCAATGGTGTTGATGATAGTGCTGCGCCCTCTGTCGAGTTCATCAGATGGACCAAGCAGGCTTTGACGGGATTGACAGTGAATGGTGAGTAGCTATACAAACTTGCTTATCCTCAGCGCTGATAACGATGTTCCTTCCTGGCAAATCAGTTGACGAGTTCATCCAAATGCTTTTAACGTTCCCGATCGACCCTCCCGCCTCATCGCGCGCGGACCAACTGGAGATCATCTCCGACTCAGTCTACGCCAGTTCATCGACATTAGACGGACGTCGGTTCGCACAAGAATTCTACACCAAGCGCAAAGCCGACGCGGCCCGCCCTGCGATCGGTACCGGCGGCAAAGCGGCCATCGCCAAAATCAGTTCTTTGGCAGATGTAGTCAAGACTCTGCCCAAGGCGCCTTCGGCTGATCTCGGGTTCAAGGTCGTTAAAGCAAAGGGCAAGAAGAAGTAGGGTGCTAGTGCGATTTAGTAAGGGCGTGGCGTGGGAATGGGGATGGGATTGAGAGGGATAGTGGTGTATATATGCAACACTATTCGTTGGACGTTATACGTCACTCGCATTTTTGGTGACCAGTGGTCATTAGTGCTCACAATGCATGCATAACCAAGCTCATGCAAGTATGCAAGTGCCGAGCCGAACAACGAAACTGTAATTGCAAAAAGTAAAAGAAGGTGAAACAGAAGCGAGCACGCGCTCGGTATCCCGAGTCGGACTAGCTGGGGTTAATACCTCTGACATACCCTTTACACTGCTACGAGTACTGCCTCCTATCCAAGACATTTCGCTTCATAGATAGCTAGTAACGACTCAAACGCAACGCGATTACAACGTGCCCGTATCGGTTCATACATCGAGGAAATAACGAGACAATGTCGTAAACGCTCGACCGACATAGCAGATCAATACAAGCCGACAGATAATCCTTGGCACTCGGCAATCTGACCATCAAATCGCTCACATCCTCACAGCGCCAAATCGAAGTAGCGATCAAGGCTAGCGATCTCGGAGGCTAGGCGTTGAGAAGGAGTGCAAGAGGGATGTACGCTACCGTCGTAGCGATACCGAGCGTGCTCTTGCTCCTGGTACTGTACGCGGTGCACTACGTCGCTACGACTCTGCACAAGACCTCGACCTCGATATCGGGGATCGGCAGCGGACTACCCACACATCGACTGACTGCTCCGAGCGGCAGCGCAAGCAGCAGCAGCAGCAGCAGCAGAGGCAGCGATGAAAAAGAAGGCCGGGACGGGGACGGGGACGGGGGCCGGACATGGCGCCTTAGCAGAACGGGCTTCACTATATCACTATACACGACCCAGCTCAATCCCTTGCCTACGCGGCTCCTACGATATCTCAGTTTCCGATCTTCGAGCAGGTTAAAGAAAAGCTTCGACTTTGCTGTTCTCGCGGGGCTGATTGGGGTCGTCGCTGCTATCGGCGTGGCGATCTGGACGACGGCAGGCGTGTGGAAAGAGGTCTGGAGGGAGGCCGAGGCGCACGCTTCGTCTGTCGTCAGCGCCGCCGGATCGCTCTCGCCGGCAGAGGTAGTGCAGATCGCTGGACAAGCTATGGTCGGCTCCGACTCCACCCCTGACTTCGTCGCTGACGCCGTCGCTGGTGCTGCTGGCGCTGCGGAAGATGCGATAGGAGCGATGGACAATCACATCGTCAAGCGAAGTATCGCGGCCGTGCGCGTCTTATCCACCTCGAGCATGAGGGCCGTCTCTCGGTCGAGCGGTATGGCATTAGAGCCCATCGTACGTTACGTCTCCCTCTTCCCTCTTACTCTTCAATCTCTAGTTCATCTCGTTCCTTTATTCGCTTCTCGTACTTTCTCGGAACGTACTATTATTTCCGTCACGGTGCACAACGCCTTTAGAGCCATGCTGACTACTTGCTTTCCTCCCCTCGCTCTGTCCTATTCTGGCCCACACTTCATCGCGCCGTCGCATGTCGCCTGCCGCCCGATCTCCGCCCACAGATACCAGGCATCACCGTGCCCCTGTCCCACTTACCGACATTAGCACTAGCCTTCGTCCTGAATCAGCTCTTGCACGAACTGGCGCATGCGATCAGTGCGGCCCTGTGAGTCCACCCAACCCACTCCTTGCCTGCTTTCGACCTCGAACGGCGGACGGCTTGCGATTTTACGATGATGTGGGGATGTAGTGGTCGCTGACGGTGCTTGATGCCAGGGACGATCTCCACCCTGCGCGATTTAGCGTCGCCCTCCATTTCCTCGTTCCGAGCGCCATGGTATCCTTCCCCAGCTCTGCGGATCAGCTATCACCGTGAGTCTCGCTTCACTTCTCTCCCACTGTCACTGCTCTGGCATCCTCATGCGACGAGATGGTCTCAATGAGACAACCGACGCCATAGCACGGGTCACGCTGACATTCTAGAATTACATCGCAGAAACGCCAAAATGCGCTTGGCTGCCTCTGGGCCAGTGACAAATCTGGTGACTTGGCTCGTGTTGTATCTCTTGGGTTTCAGCGGGCTGGGATCCATGTTCTGGACTAATCACGGTGGTGATGGCCGAGTCGTCGAGACGGTGCATTGGGTGAGCAAGCGCCGACCGCAAGCAAAACATCGTATAGTTGGCTGACTGTAACCATGTTCGCAGAAATCACCTCTGTACAACCACCTAATCCCTGGCGATCTCATCACGCATCTTGACGATCTGTTCCTCGGCAGCCCAGCCAGCGCCATCGGTAAGCCTGATCGATGGCAAACGTACTTGCGTTCCTCGGAGATCGGCGACGCAGATCGCGGTTGGTGTATGATCAAAGGAACGTTTGAGAGACAACATCCCGCACCATGTCTCGAGGGGAACACGACGTCTGGTCGGACCGGAAACGAGATCGCGTTCGTGTCCCTTGGCCGCTCGATGAAAGGGGAAGAACGGTGTATATCCCCGCACCCAGTACTGGATATCCCATCAGCAGCATGCCCGTGTCCCGATAGTCGATGGGTGTGCGTGAGGCCCAGCGAGACGGTATTGCGCATCAGAGTCGTACGCGGCGGAACGGAGGAAGGGAAGGAGGAGGTGGTGTTGTGGCGCGGACCGAAGGAGGAGGTTGGGCAGAGTGTCAGAGTGGGCAAGAACGCAGCCAGAGGCTGGAATGGGGGAGTCAGATGGGCCGCGTTGTTCTTCAGGTGAGCCAGTGCTCCTCCATCCCTCTGCTCCTCTGCGCCACTGTATCCACTTTAGTCGAACACACTTCGAGAACCTTGCTGATACAATTGATAACGCAGCTATCTATCAACCATATCGCTCTCGTTATACTTATTCAACCTCCTACCAGTCCCGCAGACGGACGGGGCGCAACTCCTCTCCGCGCTAGTCCAATGGCACGCTGAGAACGCACAATCAGACGAGCCCGATCATCCGTCGTTCAGAGCGACGATAAACAACGGAGAAGACGTGGAGATGGGTCTGGACGATATGGCCCCATCTTCCTCGCTCAAAGCCGCGCACGCCCAAGCGCAGGAATACGATCTGGACAGCGAGGACGAAGCGGGCTACGCGTCCGTGCGCGCCGCGCGCACCGCGAACACCGTCCATTCTCGCACCGCATCCACCTCGGACGTCACAAATAGTACTAGTAGCAGAAGAAGAAATAGAGCTGGATCGCGATCGCGGTGGAGTCGATATGCGCAGTTGGTAGTGGAATGGACTATGGTCGTCCTTGCCATCGCGTGGTTGGCGGGCTGGGGAATGGTACTCCTTCTCCGATCCAGTTAGGCTTTTGGGGAAATCATAGAGATGCATGATGTTGCAACGGAGTACAGTCAGTGCAGACTTCTGTACATCCATGAATGATCCCTAGCAAGATACGCCCGTGCATCGCGCAGCCTGTAGATATCCGATAGTACAGGTGTATGCCTCGTGTCGTCAAATACGCCAGTACGCCAGTATGCCAGTACGCCAATATAAGCAAGACAGGCTACTCATAGCCTTGTTACCTTGAAGATCTGCATGCATCTATGCTTTTCTACACTGTCACTATACACTCCTTCCGATATCTATGCTCTGCTGGTCGCGTGATAAGCCACGCCCAATTCCCAACTCCCAGTCAGTCATCCGATATCCGTTATCCGACATCCGGCATGCGGCGCCCGGATTCGATGATCCGATGATAGATAGAAAGCTACAAGCGACAAGCAAAACCCGCATTGCCTCCAGTGTACCCTGGAGGCCCTGTACTCGACGAAAGATATCGTAGATCCGCGTTCCCTGGCTAGCGGGTTGATGCACCGATGCGATACAGGGCATCAAATGATTAAAAGACGCTGGATCCCTCCACGACCTTTTCCATCGCCTCCTTCCCTCTTGTCACCCAACTATCCTCCGGTCGTTCCCCGTCGATCAACCCAATATCGAGCCCGAGCGTATCGGCGTTCTTGTCGTCTTTCCACCCCCCGCGCAGAAATGCGCGACCGGCATTTGTCGACTTTGTCAGTGCCGCGGCGCGCTCTTGTTCGGCTTTGTTGGGTGATTGTAGAGCTGCCCACAGTCCGATTCGCTACAAACGAATAATCAGTATTAGCATTCGTCCTTTACTGGCGTGTGGGTGACTCGTGATGCGCTGGACAGCACGGGCGTCGAGATGTATATATAGACAGATAGGAGCAGCTCACAGGAGGAATGGTCACGCGACCCATCTTGAAGCAGTACTCGCTGATGGACATACAGCAGACCACGCCGCCGTCGGCTCTGGGCTGGTCGGCGCGTCTCTTCGTCCAAGCGCGCTTGATCTCTTCCGTCTTGCTTCCCAGCGGCGTCGGTGTGCTAGTACCGGAAGCTGGTTGCGGCGTTGCGCTCGGCACAGAAAGGTCGTTTGAGCCGGCTGTTTCTGGCGCTGGCGATGTACTGCGTGTAGGGGGATCGGAGATGGAGGGGACAATTGGCGGTACCGGTGCGTCCGGAGCGTGCTTTGCGATTGTCTCAGCGAGCGATGCGGTGGTTGCGGACGCCTTCTCCTTTATTGCTGCTGCTGCTGATTTGTCTGTCCTTTTGCTTTTGCTCTTGCCCTTCTTGGGGTAAATGATGAATTCGATGATAAGGAACATCCTACAGCACACCCAAAACGTCAGATAATCTCTCAGAAATCCAAAGTATGGGTTTCAGACGACTGACCACTTCTCATCCCAGCCTCCACATCGCGCCTCCATAGTGTACTCCGCCCCGAGAGGGATCTCTTTGAAGAACGTGTAGTGTGTAGCGCCCAGCGCCATGTGCGCGCCGGGAGTGAACAGCGGCGACATGGCTGCGATGCACCAGTCCATCTTGATCGGGTCCGAATTCTTTGCGTAGGCACTACAAGCACACAAGATATATATCAGCTCATCTCCCTTTTCTCGAGACTAACACAGGGGAAACGTTGGATCTTGAGGGGAAGAAAGGGCGACGCGGGACTCACGAGTTGCTCAAGTGCATATTATAATCGCAATCGTCGATCCAGGCTATCCTCTTCTGCCGAGTCCGCAACCCCCGGATCCCACCCGCAGCATCGTTCTGTCTCTTCCAATCGATCAAGTACTTTTTGTGCCCTTTGGTATAAGCGAGGAAGTACGCTTTGATGCCCCAGTACCATACTCGTATGTGCCACGCGAACGGCCATGATGGGGAGTGGAATACGAATAGGAGTAGGAGGACGACTTTCACTGTTGGGTGAGTTACGACGTGGCCATAGCGATAGTCATCAGCGCAAGACTAAACTTCGTTTGTGAATAGATAGTAGATGGCAATAACATACCTGATTTCGGGATGAAAGGCAGGAGCGGCGTACTCGAGCTCGAGCTCGTAGTCAGCTTCGCGAGCAGTGCTCGTGCAGCGGCTGCTAGACTCGTGGGGAGCTGTGCGATCAGGCCCGACATGGCGAGGTGAGATACGGTGTGATGCGATGCAAGATATGAACGGACAACCAATATAGCGAAGACGCGAATCGCGTGTTCGATAGATGAGATACGTTTACGAAAGAAAACCAAGGCAAATGCGAGGGACGACGTCAGCGACTAATCGTTGGACCGGAGCTTGGCTTTCGGACTTTTGGACTTGGGCTTGGCTTGGTGAAATGGAGAAATCACTATGCATGCTTACCCTGTTCCGAGCACTGTCCACGCTCGCAGTTGACATCGTGTCTCTATCTGAATCTCTGATGCACTGGCAAAAGCATCCGGTATTACCGGAAAAGACGAGGTGGTTCACTGTAGCAAGCGAGGGTTAATGTGACAGACAGGGTTGAAACGACGTTGTCTGTCGCTGCCGTTGCCGCACTAAATGCTAAATCTCGGGCTTGGGCCATGAGTACTGTAGTACTCGTAGTCCGGTTATGGCTTCGGTCAATATCCGGGTGTTGTAGTAGGCTTGTCATTCCGGCACTGCTACTTAGGCACACAGTGTGAGAGGGCAAGAGCGCGGTGGGCCCCGCGTGGAGGAGAACAATAGAGGTTCGTGTTCAAGTGTTCAAAAAAGTCAGCGTGTCAGCTATTGTAAGATATATATACAGCACTCCATAGCAAAAGCGAAGTACACCCTCAACGTCCCACGTACTTGGCTGGCTGCATACTGAGGCACATCATAGATATCATGGCAAACTACAACCCCTCAGTCACCTCCCTGCCTCATACTCCGCTCTCATCAAACTCATACCCCTCCTCAACCCTCGCAGAGCAATACGAGACAGAACAGCTCATCTCCGACCTCCTCTCTTTCCTCCCCCCTGCTTCGTCCACGTCCTCGTCAACTCCATCCACTTCAGAAGATATCTCCATAGGATCAGAATGGAGGCTGAGGAAAGCGGAACATACCCAATTCCTCGCGTCGACGTTCTTCAAGCTCCCTGCCAAATTCGTCGGTCTGGATGCGAGTCGGCCATGGTTGATATACTGGACTGTACACAGTCTCGACCTGCTTGGCGTGGCTCTAGATCAAGGCACCAAGGATAGGTGAGCACTTCTTCGACCCTCTGCTCTCTACCCTCTGCCCACTGCTCTTCACCATGTCAGGAAGCTGATATAAATCGATGTAGGTGCATATCGACCCTCCTCCACTTCCTCTCACCGCTAGGCGGCTTCGCAGGCGGCCCAGCAAACTCGCAGCTACCCCACCTCTTGCCCACCTACGCCGCCGTATCATCCTTAGCCATCACGGGCAATGCTGGGCCAGGCGGAGGATGGACCGAGCTCGCCGAAGCGAGGCAGGGGATATACGATTTCTTCATGCGGTGTAAGCGGCCCGATGGTGGGTTTGTTGTTTGCCAAGGCGGCGAGGTGGATGTCAGGTGTGTCATTCTCCCGTTTTTGCACTGGGAAGCCACATGCTCATTGTTGTGGACTACAGGGGCACATACTGCTTGCTAGTGGTAGCGACACTGCTCGACATCCTGACGCCGGAACTGCTGCATAACGTAGACCACTTCATCGCCGCGTGTCAGACATACGAAGGCGGCTTTGCCTGCTCCGCTTTCCCCTTCCCCTCCTCCTCCTCTGCATCCGCATCAACGAGCTTCACTCGGGCCTCAATGGCCGAAGCGCACGGCGGGTACACATCCTGCGCCCTAAACTCCTACTTCCTGCTCTCGGCTATACCCACGCCGAACTTCCCGCACCCAATCGATGTTCAAGGCGCACTAAGATGGTCCGTGCTGCAACAGTGTGAAGCTATTGAAGGGGGCGGATTTAGGGGTCGGTCAAATAAGTTGGTGGATGGGTGTTATTCGTGGTGGGTCGGGGGCGGTTTCCCCGTCCTCGAGGAGCTGGCGAGGAGGGATAGGGTCCTAAGCAAAGACGGGGAGAAGCCGAGGGTTGAGAGTCTCGATGAGGGAGAAGACAGAGAGGAGGATTGGGAGGATGTCGCTGGTGAGTCGACAGAGGGAGGAGCCGTCTTTCTTCTCATATCACAGCTGACATGGTTCTCTAGCGTCTCCGCCGCTGTTCAACCGAGGTGAGTATACTGCTAAGCATGACGTGGAGACTCGTTGACTGTTCTGTATCAGTCGCACTACAGGAATACACCCTGATAGCGGCGCAAGAAGCGAGCGGGTCTGGCGGACTGCGGGATAAGCCCGGCAAGTAAGTCACCTCAGCTGCGACTCCCTGCCATGCTCCTCCCTGCTGCTTCACCCATCTACACCTCATTACCGATCCAAGTGCACTGCTGACTACTGGATTGATCAGACGACCAGACTTGTATCACACATGCAACAATCTCTCCGGCCTATCCCTCGCTCAACATCACCTCACGCACTCACCCTCACTCACGGCATCGAACCGGGCATCGTTCAATACCTCGGGAGGCTTACCGCCTATAAACCCCTCGAGTCCAGACGGAGGGTGGAAAGACGAGGACGAGAGACAAAGCGTTAGGAGGGAAGTATGGGCTTCTGCTCTGTCTTGGGCGGAGGACGAGTCTCGGGAGTTGGTCGTGGGGGGAAAGGAAAATCGAGTCGTACGTTGTTCCGCATTACTGAGTGGTCGAGACTTTGGGCGCTGACGTGCGAGCGATGTGGTGGATGGTGTAGAACACTACGACGCCAGTATTCAATATACTCGGATTGAGGTTGAAGCCTTTCATCAACTACTTCTACTGTCAAGATCAACGAGATTGAGGGGGCGCTCTCTGTCTCCGGTCAGAGTTGAGCGGGTACAGGTATATGAGGCATTTGAGGCATATGGGAGCGCTGTACGATAGCAGTTATCGGGGTATTGTACTTTGCATTGGTATTCTACATGGATTCTTTCACTTCTAGCCATCTTCACCTGCGTTCGGTCGTCCCTCACTCGAATACAATCCACCGATTACGCCCCTCCAAGTATCATAATTCGCATCCATCCCTCGTAAGAGACCTAGATAGCAGCACGATGTCGCTCCGCGCCCTTCCACTCGTCACCCAAGATCTTACGAATCTCGGACTCGGGTCCGAAATCAATCGCGTACAGGTCACCCGAATGGGGGTATTTGGCCGTATCCCCCTCCCCGCCCAGATGGGAGGCGGCGGTGGCGATGTACATCGTGTCGAGGTTTGCGCCTGCGTGTGTCGTAATCGTGTGGTCGTGACGAAAGCGGATGAGATGGGGAGTATAGAGTAGATCAGCTTCCGCTATTATCTATTTGTGTCGGGATTTCGAGAACAAACGCATTATGGAAGGAGGAGCGACAAGAGCGACGGATACACGAGGGATCGACCCCACTCACCGCCGAAACAAGGGATAGTAGGACTCTTGGCCCCCTTGACCGTGATCTGAGCGAAAATATTGCCTTCGGGGCTTATACCAATGATCCGCTCATCGCGCCATCTCCCAGCCCAGATATTGCCTAGGCCATCAATGCACAGCCCGTCATACACTCCTTCCGTGCCGCGGGTCTCGTCTGGGGGTGGCGCGCTGGCCACGAGCGTCCGTTTGGATTCGAATTCCCCGTTGGAGGTGTAGGTGAACGCGCTCACTTGGTCGATCGATGAGTCAATGTAGTCTGCAGCGTGAATCAAACGTTGCACGGTTGTCAGTGCTCTTTCCTTGTAACGCATACAAGTTAAGAAGGTGTGGAACATGGGTAGGTAGCAATAGATATGCTCTACTCACAGACAGTCTTGCCACCAGGCGACCAGCCGAGACCGTTACTGCATCCAATCCCATCGAAGATCTTGGTCTCCTCCTTACTCTGCGGATCGAAGCGCCACAACTCTCCTCTCTTGAGCCCATCATTTTCGTTGATGCCCATGGACCCATAGATGATTCTGCCATCTGGGTCAATCCCACCATCGTTAAACCTGATCGTGCCCTTTGACGCAGCTTTCGAGTCTAGTGGCGCCGAAATCACTGATTCGCTCTTGCGCTCAGTGCGGACAGCAGGGACGGAAGTGGATGTGGGCGTCGTGGCGGGCGGTAGGATCGATAAGGAGCTGGCGAGGGTGCCGACGAACCCAGGCGAGGAGGCGCGCGGGGCGAAGAAGGTCAGGAAGGGCGATTCGGGGTACTTGTCCACCGAGTATTTCTTCGTTTTCGGCTCGAGGCTGCGAATGTATCACTGATAGTCAGTATGCTGACTGCTAGGCTGCTCCCTAAAACCCCTCAGCTCCGGTAGTCGAAATATGACGA
The DNA here is from genome assembly GCA_026538395.1 of Cryptococcus sp. GC_Crypt_3. Taxonomy (NCBI): domain Eukaryota; kingdom Fungi; phylum Basidiomycota; class Tremellomycetes; order Tremellales; family Cryptococcaceae; genus Cryptococcus; species Cryptococcus sp. GC_Crypt_3. Next base: position 23,302 of record JALPCB010000001.1, read on the forward strand.
GGCGATATGGTGATTGCGTAGTGAGTACACACCCACTCACGTGTGCAGCTCGGCATTATGCAGGTCGACCCAATGGAGCAACTGCGTCTTGGCGTCCCAGACGATACCTACTCATTTAAGGGTGAGTCAGTGCTAATAGAGTAAACGAGTGATGCGCTAGAGTAGATCTATAGCAATAAGGCAGAGGACGCGGGATATTGCACATACCCTCCCCCAGCTCATTCTGGCATTCCAGAATGACCTCAGCGTGGAACGTCGGTATGGCAGACATGTCCTTCTTCTTCTTCTACTTTTTTGCTCTGTGCGTGTATATGGTCGGTGACGAGAGGTGCAGTGGAGTGGTGGTGTGGTGTTGGTCGGAGCTGAATTCGATAGTTTGAAGTTGGTGTTAGTGGACAAGCAGTGATGCTGGATAGACCTGGGGCGTAATCTCGGTCGAGTCGGCGAGTCGGGCCGCGAGATGCCGTTAGGATAGCGATAGATATCCACCCCGTGCCTATCTAAAGTACCTAAACAGATATAGCCGATGATTATCCGCGAGTCACTTGATTCACCTCCACTCGCACGTCCACTCGTCTTGGACGTTAGAGAGCAATGTCTGACCGCAATATACCTCTTGCTTCTTGCTCATCTGGTGTGTTCCCAAGTTAGTCAAGTCATCAACTCTGCACCGTTCTCCTACCAGTAGGAATTCTCACCTCATGAAAAGCATGAAGCGGGCTGCGGAGGACCCCGAGGAGCACTACCCTCACCAGGGTCCGAGCGAGTCGGTGGGAAGGACATCAGCTGGGGCCACGGCCATAGCAGGTAGTCGATCCAGCCAGCAAGAAGCTGTGAGTCCTCACTCATCCATATTGCTCGGCTTGAGCATCCACTTACCTGTGCGCAACCTGTCATGAGAGAACACTAGCTGACGGTCTCGCGCTTGTCGCTCGGCGTACCTCGTTTCCTTCGTATCGACAGAAGCGGCAAAGGCGGGACCGCATGGCAGTCGAGCGAGACACAGGCTTTGAGCACGCTCATGTACCATATACTTACTCGACTGGCTCCTCGTGCGCAGTATCAAGCACCCATCGTACGTCTTTCATGTCTTCGGAGACGAACCAAAGCATAAAAACGCTACCTGGGAGCCAGCAAGCATCTCGATATCTTCCCCAGAAGGAGGTCGAGTCACTGAGCTCGAATGTTCCATCAATCAACAATGAGAGGAAGCAAGAAGCACCTTACTCCGAACTGCACGACGGTGTCTCAGCCATCATACTCGACACCGATCCAGACCTAGCGAAATGGTTTCAACACCGACCTTCCTACTCTGCTCGGAGCTCTCGAGCGAACCATCCTAGGTCTTTCTCACTCTCACCGCCTCCCGCCGCCTTAACAGCGTCGTGGATGATGCAGGAGGACCAAATCAGCCACTCGACGCCTGCGGGCGGGAAGAGGGAGTTGCGTCTTTCCTCCTCTGGAGGTTCTGGAGCGGCGGAGCGGCGGAGGAGTTTGTATGAGCTGGATCCGGATGACGAGTTCAGTCTCCCTGCGAGAATGAGAGGTAGCGGTAGCGGAACGAGTATGCTGGATGAGGTGGTTTTGGGGGTGAGCAGCTAAGTGTCTCATCTTCGCTCAGACTGTCCAGCTGAAACGGTACGGGCATTGCAGGTGACCCCTTATCCCACGTCTCCCACGAAGGTCTACGATCCAATTACTCGCAAGCTTGATCGGCCATGGATCGAGGAGAAGCGTGGTGTAGAGGACGAGCTCGACTACGATATGCTGGACGTGAGCGAACTGTCCATCTCTCATCAGCAGCGCTCCATGCCGAGCCCTGAACGATTTATGCTCCGCTCAAGAGGGTTCGAAGGGTCTAGCGACTCTGCTGGATCTACAGGCGTCTAGACAAGTCCTGCCTATTCAGATCTAGCGGTTGCGTTCGATAGCAACATGCGCGACGAGACTGATCCGCTCTCTCTGGAAATATTGGAAGGCCAGGAAATCGACATGACGAACAGGTGCAGCTATACACCACTCCCGTCAGAGCGAGTTCATCATAGCTGATCTTAGTTTCCGTAGCGAGACTACGAGTACGACAGGCAGAGCTTGGCAAGTAGCTCCCGAACGCAAGTTCATGTTACCGCAGTCCAGTCTTTCCTACCCACCATTCCCACCCATCGCCTCAAACACACCATCCATCACGCTAACAGTCAAGCATCAGGCGATACTCGACCATTCCCCAGAATCGTTTCAGACACACATCGGTATATCTACGAACATTCCCGCCCCTTCACTCGCAGAAGCCCTGGCTGGAAGTGCAATGGAAGCTGAGATGCACTTCATCAATGAGGGCCATACTGATTTTCACCGAGCTGATGTCATGCTCGCACAAGACTCACAAGATATCCATGATACTCACACTCACGATCCCGCGCACATGGCCTGCGGAAATACCGACTCGCGATTGCCCGCGAGAGATACATCCAAGAATGACAAGAGCAAGAGCAAGAACAAGAGCTTCAAGGCGTTTCATAACAGATGGAGAAAGCGGTCAAGTGTTAATTCGACTGATTTCTCAAGACCAGATGCATCTGCTGTCCAAGCACTCAAGAAACGCAACTCAGCCCGCAGGAAACAAAGGTTATCGCATGAATGATGGAACTGTGACTCAACTCCCAGCGAACCCACTCATAGGCTATCAGAAGCCTCTACCCCAGAATCCAAGCAATACCTCTCAACCTATCTCTCCTGGTGCTGACTGTTATTTTGCTTTCGCATTTCAACGTTGGCGTCGCCGCGAACCCCTCCCGCCTCTCAACTCGGACACCCAAGCCATCTGTCCTTCCCTTTTTACGTATTTTATGTATTCGCTCAAGCGCCATGTGACAATGTACAGATGTACAGCTGAACAGCAAGTGCTAGTGCTGGTGCATACAGTAATCATCATCGTGGCATCGCGGCATCGTAAAGTCGTCGCAGGTACAGTAAGACTCGTCAAAGGCAAAAGAACACAATTGACGCGTGATTGGAAAAGGGAAGAAGGCAGAACTACTCCCGAATCGAGGTCTAAAACAAAACTGTCCATGTTTCCGTATTCCATATAAAATACTGTTCCAATTCAATTTCAACGTATCAAGCTTGGTTGCTGCACTAGTCCCGACAACAACCCTAACCCACCACCCCGTCCTGAGCGACGATCTGCGCCGATATTGTCGAGCCTGGCAGAACGTTTTGAGTATAGAGAGTCTGCGTGCCGATGGTGCCGTCTCCGACGTTGATCCAGGAGGCGTTCGAGGGGATACCGTCTACCACGACGAAGAATAGTGCGGGACCGGGGACTGCGTTCAAGAAGACGCTCGTTAGCTCCCTGAATTAGACGACATTTGAATGCGTCACTTACCCAATATCGCGGGGTTGGGCGGTAATTGCGCGACGTGCAGTATCGCGCTCCCATCATCGGCCGTCGTATAGCTGGATTCAAGTTCGATGTGTCTCTGACCCATGTTCATCGTATGCGTCGAGAAGCCCGTTCGGATGATGATAGCTTTGGTCGAGTTGATATTGAGGGTATTGTTAAACAGGTCTGCATAGGAGAGCGAGACGTTGAAGTAGTCTCCGCCATCTATAGCGAAACTCATATCAGCATCGATACAGCGCGTAATGGTCACACGTATGTGTCATGCAATGAGCGAGAAAGTAGACGTACAGGTGATATTACTTGGCATGCCGGATGGGCTCGGCTTGACGTGATCGTGGTAGTCGGGATAGAAAATCTCGACTTGATATTGCGTGAAATACGTGTAGTCCGGATTGGTAGTCTCGTTAACGTAGTCCGCATTGGGGTTACTGCCGGAGACGAAGACAGTACCGTCGGGCAAAAGCGTCGCGGAAGAATGGTACATCCTCGGGATATCAGATACGGCAGCTTTGGACCATCTCGAGCCTGATGCTGCCGCGGGGTCAAAGTACCATGATTGGTATTGAGGGTCGTCGGCGAATGACTGTCCGATCGTCCAGCTGCGAGGTATGGGTGACTGGTAAGCATGCCACTCCACTCTTCATGACAGTTCCATCGGGCACCTACGTCAGATTACTGCCGTACCCGGCTGTACCGAGGTGCGCGCCATTGACAAAGAACAGTCGGCCATCAGGGAGGTTGATAAACTGGCACAAAGCACAAATCCCGTTAGCGATCCGCTAATTCGCGTTGGTGCAGGCGCTCGCAAACTCACGTTACCCATTGATCGACCGGTATCAAGCGCGTCGTCCTCGTACCAGTTGATATCGACGTCAGGAGTGATAGTGACGCAACTGGTATCCGCGGCATATTGGGTGATAGCCCACGTCGTCGTCCACTGATCCGCCTCCAGATTCGTGCCTCCGCAGAAGATGATCGTTGCCGTCCAATTGTTCTCCGGAGTCATGGGGAACACTGCCGTCCCTGCCGACGCTGGGTATACGCGCACAGCATGGGGTATGTCGGAGATGTAGTATTCGATGTTGTTCTTGTAGTCGAAGATCTCCGCTTGGAATTCGGCTTGAATGAACAGGTTGCCGCTCGGTAAGAGCCACACAAGCGGGAAGAGGTTCACCGGCATGGTGTTGAGCAGGAAATTCAGTGTAAATGGCTCGCCTTTCGAGGGGAAGTACTGATATCACACACAATTATTCAGTATGAGCCATCGTTGCGGGTTCTTTGACCGTACTCACCTCGACAGTAGGATTGTTCTGGTTGTCTGCCGTATTGACGTATCCGCCCCACTCGCAACCACCCATGATGATAGCCGAGCCATCTTCGAGAGTCTCAAGAGTGGGATACCACCTCCTACTAGTCATATACAGTGTCGGGTCGTCGAGCCACTCGCACGTCTCGTCGTCACAAGGGTTTAAAAGGCGAATCGCCTTTCCTCCGTCCCAATCCGCATAAGGACTTTGACCACTTTGCTCATTCGTAGGCATAGCATTACCACCATATGTGATCGCTTGATTACCACCGACATTAAGCCATGTCCCGTTACCTAGCACTGTCCCTCCCGCGCAGAACGAGTTGGATAAGACGTCCATTGGTCGGAACGTGTTGCTTGCAATGTCGTACTCCGTCGCCCATGCTGGGTGGTCATTGACAGTGATGTTATTGGCCTCACTTCGAAGACGTTCGGATCAGCAAGATGATACAAAGCCAGAAAGCTGATAGAGCGATGGCAGCTCACGTCTTATCCACTATGTAGATCTTTCCTGGCCGCCCAAGAAAGAGCTGTTGCGCTGAAACGCCTGATAATCCAACATACTGAAATGTATTTGCCAGTTGCGCCTGCGCCAGAGGTGGAAGAGCAAGTGCCGCGAGGCTCAGGACGTGTAAAAGAGTGGTGGGAGAGAGTGATGGCATGGCGCGTGAGTCTGCTTTGGAGCGAAGAGAGGAGAGAATCCGGGCTATTTGGTCTGTACGCGCGAGTACGATCGCTGCGGTCGCGTTGGTTTTCGGTTATCAGAACTGATCTACTAGAGTACTATGGTCATTTATCGTTTGTCGTCTGTCGTACAGATGTGATGTCGACCTCTTGCCCAATCCTGCAAGGTATAGAGATAATATCGGTTGTCGTGAGTCGAGTACGATACGGTGTTCACGACGAGGAGGAATGCTGTGCTGTGCAAGTAACGTAACTTGCATCTGGTACAGTGAATTCCCAAAAGCAAAAGTCAGTTTTCAGTCCTAGTTCTATTTCAGACAGTGCTTCCGTCGGACTGCGAGACGCGCTCGGACACGACGGGATCAAAGCGTCTGTTCAGCCTGATATATCACCTACTTGCCCTCGATCATTCCCCGTGTCATATTTGGTGCCGGTGAATATCAGTCTCATTCCCAAATTGACAAAACGTACAAATTGACATGCCCCTCGAAGCGGATTGTTTCCTGAAACGGCGCTAGTGGTCAGTAGGGAATAGGGAGTATGACGTCGAATGGACCCAGTATATTGCCCGTTCAATCACTAACCAATGCGCAATGTTCAGGTACTCGTGCAATGAGGCAAAAGTCCAAAAGTAAGGTGCAAAAGGTGGCTGGGGTCTCCTCAGTAGGTATATAACATCAACATATCATTTCTTGGTCTTTTCCTCTTCTTCATTCATCAAGCAACTCACCTCGAGCTCCCGCAACACTCGCTCTCTCAGCTCCACCTGCTAAACGTTCGCCAACACCCCACGATGGTCTCGCAACGCGGAGTCAGGATCTCCCATACGGTCCTCTTCACTCTGATCCTCGTCGCATCCATTATCGCCCTGGCGATCTCGGCGTCGCTGGTCAAGCACTACAATGACGGCGGTTACCCGCCCGTCCACACGTCGGCGTACACGGCGAGAATAAGAATCTTGCTGGTGGCCAGTGTCTGGACGACTTTCTTCGCTAGTGCGTAGCTATTTCCTCCTACCTCCTTTACACAAGTACACAAATACAGCCAGTATAGATAGGATGCTCGCTGATCCACAGTCGCTCTCAACAGTCATCCTCACCGTCGGATTCCAAGTGGCTGGCGACAACCTCGCTTTCGGAATATTAGCGCACTTGGCCCCCATCGCGATCGGCTTCATCCTCTACCTTATTGGCGTTGCGTCCCTGACTGCTCTGGTCGACAAGATAGATTGTGGTAATTCCGGCGAAACCTTCTCTCGCTGTGGTGTGGTCAAAGGTCTGGTCGTCATCAGTTGGATAGACACGTGAGTTACTCCCTCTACCTATCTTTCTCCCTCTATCACTATCGCTATAGTCTCTTCTCGTTCTCGTCCCTCGTCTCTCCTGTCTACAGTGGTGCGTACCGATGCTGACGCCACGCTACAGCCTGATCATGCTCGTCGCCCTCGTCTTCATCTGCGTCCTGGCCTACATCGCACGCGGCGGTCTCGGCGCACACAGGTCCACCCTGTACGTCGATTAAGCGGTTCTCATTCGAACGACCAGAGACAGACCAAATCATCTCGAATCATTTCCAGTAACCTAGTCGTTGCTTGAGGGATTCGCGATTCGATCAGTGTAGCGAGGCAAAATGGACAATGACTCGTTACGGACAGTGACTCGTATAGCCTTATAATTCAGCCGACTACGGCTCATGCATTTCATCCAGCATTTCGTATATCTGCGACAGCTGTTTCTCTTACGGAAGATGAGTGAAAGCGTAGTTCCCCTCGCCGCGTTAGTCACCCGTGATACGACTGAGGGATATCCAAGCTGAAGCTGAAGGGGGATCAACGACGTCGATACATTCATGCGCCCTCTATATGGTACAGCATAAATAGATAAATACACATCTAATTATCATACAACGTTACGCTTATCAACGATCATTGACGAAATCACCATCACGCTCTAGAGGCGGCTACGGCCCTCACGCCTGGGTCGCACACCGAAATCACGCCGACACGAAACTCGCGCCGCCCAAGAGCAGTTGGGGGCCTTTGACGAGCATGAACTGCCCCGATTCCCGCGGGATGGCATGGAAGATCAACCGCGCTACGACCTCGCCCTGCACACGTACCCATCAAAGCATCAGCATCAGCATCGTACTCATACCCATACTCATCATCACAATAAGTGACTTTGACTCTCATGGCAGTGAAGAGATGGAAACGCACCACTTCGACGAAACATGCCACTACGATCAGCCAGATGACTACCCATGTGATCCGGCTCGTGACTCGTTCTTCGATATATTCATGGATGATCTCAAGCTACGAAACATTACCAAGATCAGTCATGCGTCTGTACTGATTCAGAGGAGGTACGGGAGAGGAGCACTCACTAGATCGCCGGCTACTGCCATTCTTTCGTTGAGTACTTGTACCCTTGGTCCTATCTCGAGGTACTCGTGGATCGCTTCGTACAAGGGGAACAGGGACGCTTCGGACCAGAAGAGTTCGGGGGTGTCTAGAAACGGTCAGTGTCAGCTGGCTTTCCACGATGGTGACACTACAGCTGAGGCGCCGATCTGAGGATGGCCCTCCGTACCGCTAGACGTCTAAGGGCTTCTACACGCAAGGTAGATTGAAAGATTGAGTAACCAGGACTCACCCAAGATCCCGCCAATCAGACTGATATCCATGCGCAACTTGAACAACCGCCCAGTCATCTTGAGCGCCTCGCGCCGGCTCAGCTCCAGATGACCAGTAGTCGACAACTCTTTCGGGAACGAGGACGTAAGAGCTAGAGACTCCTGCATTGTTGACTCGTATATCGACAATTTGGTCGATTGGGCAATGGCGTGCGAGAGGGATAACTTGAACAGATGCGAGTGCGATTTAAAGGCTAAGCGTTGAAGAGACGTATCAGCATTGCAGCATTGCAGACGATCATCGTTGATTCGGATGTGGGGACTCACTGAACATGTCGTTGTAGATACGCGGATTCTCCGCATCTGGATCGTACTATCAAGCAAAGAGTCATGAGCTTCGTGGGCCTTCCAAAGATAGGATCAAGGAAGCTCACGGCAAAATGAAACTCTTCCACCTCCCAATCGTCCTCCTTCAGCCCCCTCATCCACACGCCAGCAGTCTCGCAATCCTCCATGATCTCTCTCTCCTCTCCCTCGCCAAAACCGAAGAAAACGGATACGCCATAAGAGAAAAAGACTGCTTCCGCAACTTGGTTATGCGTTGAATGGGATTTGCGTCTTTTCGACATCGGCATCGGTTTTGACGAGGCCATATCTCGCGGCGCGGGTTGAGGAGAGCGGTAATGGACCGTCGTCTCTGACGCTGTATCTGACGACGCTACGTCGTTCACGTTCAATGTCAATGGCGGAGAAGTGGATAAGGGGCTCTCGTCCGTCGGTGTCTGCAGGTCCATGGGCTCTAGAGCTGTCGATGGAGTATGCTGCATATGTCCTGGATGTCGGGGATCGGGGTGCGTACCCAGTTCGAGGAGGAGGCCATCTTGCCTGATTTCCCCCTCTAACGCAGTCCTGACTCCAACAGCTTCCTCGGCGTGTAAAGCGGAAGCGGTATCGCGCAAACCGTCCTCAGCTTCTAAGCGCGTCTGAATCTCCTCGATCTCCGCTTCCCGTTCCTCACCGTGCCCTACTGGCACGTCCAGAGAGGACATCATGTTGATTGGCGATATGGGCGATGGGGGCGTATTTGACAAAATGTATTCAGACGGCGTGACTTCATTCGGGTCTTCTCGGGGGAAGTAAGAGTCGTTGTAGCCCAGGTCTTCTGCCATGGTCATCCGCTCGAGAAGCGATACGCCGCCTGGGGACTTGACGGCGGGCGAACTGCGCACTTTCGTACTTGCGCCATAGCCCGGGAGCAAGGGGAGGTTGTAGACCTGACCACACCAGAATCAGTATGGACCAATGCCAACGAGTGTGCACCGTGCACTCACTGCATAGACACAATCGTCAAAGACCCGCACGACGCCCACGCCGTGTTCTCTCTTCAAGAAAGCTTGAAGCAACTTCAACTTGTATTCTTCGGCGGTAGCGTAAGCCGTTAATCTCGGTAATCGATTCTCCTCTCTCTCGCGCTTCGTCATTTTCTCCGCTTCGCTCCTCTCATCCGGGGCTGGCGCGTGCCCGATCGAACCGGACAGCTGATGTCTGCTCTCCCTAGCTTTCGGAGGAGGGAGGAGCTCGACCGTGCTCCCCATAGGCGATTTGGGCAGGGGCGCTAATTGTGGGTCTTCAGGTAAGAAGACGTGTCGCTCGGTCGTCTTGGACGTTCGGACAGGCAGCGACTGCTTGGTCTGTCGCGCCGGCGTGCCCTTGCCGAGTGGAGAGGGTATTCTGGGCGCGGAAAGGTTTCGTAGATGCGCCGGTAACGAGGCGAGCGACGATGATGAGGGGGCTACAGGAGAATGCTGGCGCAGTGAGGAGGCGGTCCTGGCGAGACCTGGCGATATCGGAATCAGCATACTGCTCATCGTATCGGTGAGAGCGTATGAACTTACCTGGTAATGTGCCCGCACTCCTACGAGGCATAGTGACAGCCGCCGATCCTCCGGCAGACACGACCGGCTTCTGGGCCGTCCCGAGGGGTCTGGACGACTGAGAGGTAGGTCGGGACATCGTGGGCGTCTATGTTTAAGTCGAAGACGGGGGGTGATGAACCGCTGAGCCACTTGGAGGTGATTGTCAAATCGTAAGTCGCTGCTAGACTATGATGCCCGAATGCTTGAGCTACTGAGAATGACAGTTTATGTATGTGCGAAGTGTGTTTTGAGCGAATGAGTTGAACAAAATCGAATGATCCGATTTGATCCCGCCTGAGCCATGCATGCCAGTGGGTGTGTGGATTTACCCTGAATGCAGGGAACCCGAGTATAAGGCGCACTGAGCACTGACGTCTTGCTCCGTCCTCACATTACCATTGCATCTACCACCATTACATCTCTCACCTTCTCGTCCTCTCTACAACTGGGAGAGACTACCGTCTGACCTCATCTCATATCGGCACGTACGCATCTCTCACTGTGCTATACTTTACAGCCAACAGACCGACTATTGCAGCACCTTTCGCTCGCTGCGCACGTCGTTGTACTTCGTAGTAGTGGCCCACAATGGCGTATGTCGCCGTCGCAAAGGCGGTCTACGACTACGCAGCGCAAGACCCCGAGACCGAGCTGTCCTTCAAGGAGGACCAGCTCTTCTACGTCGTGGAGAAAGAGGATGACGAGTGAGTCGTGTCTCTGATATTGATTGGCTCGTATCCCTACGTCCATCTCGAAGCGTGTAATGTTGAGTACTGATAAATCGCCCTTACCCCCCTACCCTCCTTTGCGTCACAGCTGGTGGAAGGCAAAGCTCAAAGATGACGCGAGTGCGGAAGATCAAGTCGGACTCGTCCCTGCAAGTTATGTGGAAGAGGTGAGCCTGGTTTCATCTATATTTTACATTGGCAGATAAATGGGCGGTATGCCTCGACATCCTCCTCTGCTCCCAATCCCGTCTTTTCGCTTGCTGGAGATGGGGGTCGCGATGAAATGGATAGTGCTAGTGTCTGAACAGTGGTGCTGACCATAGACTACACCCAGATCCCGCCCGTAAACCAAACCCGAGCACTGTTCGCCTACGAATCCACATCGCCCGAGGAACTGAGCATGTCAGACGATGCTCTCTTACACGTCTACTCCATCGAAGAAGATTGGCTTCTGGTCCGGATCGACGAAGGTGACGACCGGCTTGGTTTCGTCCCCAGGAACTATTGTGAACCTATGGACGCATCCGCCGAAGTGGAAGTCGCCGATGCGGCTGATGCGGCCGCCGAGGTGGAAGCTGCTCGCCACGCTGATCAAGAGCGCGAGTTGGCCGAGAGACAGAGGCAGCTGAAATTGAAGGACAAGGTTGAAACGTGGAGCATCAGCGAGCTGGACGGTAAGAAGAAAAAGAAGGGGACTCTGGGCGTGGGCAATGCAGCAGTTTTCTTCGCTTCGGATACAGACAAGGTGGGTCGCATACTGCCCAGGTATCCGAATACACTCGCTGACGATTACGTAGTCCGCACCAGTCAAGCAATATCCTATCACCGAACTGTCCACCGTATCCCAATCTTCGACCAAAACCCTTTCCCTATCCTTCTCCTCCCTCGCCAAACCCCTCGAATTTCACTGCGGCGACTCTAGCACCGCGAAAGCCATTCTCGCCAAGCTCGAAACCAGCAAAGCTGCCGCTGGCGAAGCGCTCGAGCTCATCAACGAAGCTCGGTCCGGCGCGGCTTCATCAGGCGATGAGCACGAGGAGCCTGCACCACTCGCAGCACCTGTCTCGGCGCCAAGAGGAGTCCGTTTCGCTCCGCCGACGAGCACTGCCACCGCAACTGTGCAATACGACTTTGACGCGGATGGTGAAGACGAGTTGACCGTAAAGGACGGGGAGACTGTCACTGTCCTGGACAAGGACAACGATGAGTGGTGGTTGGTGAAGAACTCCCAAGGACGCGAAGGCGTGATCCCAGCTGCCTATGTGCAGTTGAACGACGGATCCGCACCTGCCCAATCCCAGCAAGTCGAGAGCGACGACGAGGAGGAAAGGACGGCGCAGTCAGCTGCATCAGCAGCTACCAGGGCGGCTGATACGCAACGACAAGCGCAAGCTGCCGAAGAGGAGAGAAGGCGAATCCAGGCTGCTGCTGCCGAGAGAAGGAGGCAGGAGGACGAAGATCGGGAACTCGCCCAGCAGATCGAAGAGGAGCAGAGGCAGAAAGCGCAGCGTCGAGCCCAGAGGCGGCAAGAAGAGGAGCGGAGGCGCCGGGAGGAAGACGCCCAGGCTGCGTAAGTCGGATCTTTGATTATTTGAGCAATCTAACACCGATACCTCTCTCGTCAGGCGTGAAAACGCTAGGTCTGGAGGCTTGCAACCACCGCGCATCACGAAGCGACCGTCAAACAATGATGTGGCTGCCGCTGCGAACCGGCTGCCGACCCGTGGCCAGAACACGCCCGTCAGGCCGCCAGAAAACAACAGACCTAGTGAGTGACGTCTCATACAGACAAGGACAACCCAGCTGACATTTCGAAGAACCGAACACTGCGAAGATTCGAACCTGGAGTGACAAGAGTGGACAGTTCAACGTCGAAGCGGAGTATCTTGGGCTGAACGGAGCCAAGATCCGCCTACACAAGCTCAACGGTGTCATTATCGAAGTCCCGCTCGAAAAGTTGTCATCGCGGGATGCCGAGTTGGTCAGACGACACGAGCAGCGCAAATCTCGCCCGCCTCCCGTTGACGACGACGATGTCCCGCTTGGCCAGTCTACACCTCGTCGAGCCTCAGTGCCCTCTCGATCTGTCGAGTCTCAGAAACGAGCCGAGGAGCCCATCCCGCCAGAAGCTATGAAGCAGCCTCCGCCCCGAAAGCCTCGTTTCGACTGGTTTGAATTCTTCCTTTCTGCCGGCTGCGAAATGGACGACTGTACCCGATACGCTGCCAACTTTGACCGCGATAGAATCGACGAGTCAATTCTTCCCGATCTCGAGAGTGGGACCCTTCGCTCTCTGGGCTTGCGGGAGGGTGATGTCATCCGTGTCAGAAAGGTGATCGTCGCGAAATTCGCCAAGAAGACTCCAGAGCAGCAAGCGCAGATCGACTTAGACGCAGAGTACGCCAAGCAATTGCAAGAGCATGAGAATAGCGGGAGCAAAGGTCCGGCGCCGCAACCTCCTCCCGGCTTGTTCACTGGTCCGGGCGGCAAGCTTGCCAACAACACCCGACGTGGACGCCCAGAGAAGAAGGGCACTGGCGCAGATACCGTGGACCCATCAGCTATAGCAGCGGCGTCCGACCAGCTGTCAAAGGTTTCCATCTCAACGCCTACTCCGCCTACGCCTCCTCCCGCAGCATCGCCTCCCCCTCCAGCAGCCGAGAAGAAGGCTACACCCCTTGTTGGTTTCGACGACGATGCATGGACCATCAAGCCTAGTTCTAAGCCTGCATCACCGGCGCCTCCTGCAGCGCCCGCAGCGCCAGCTGCCCCCGCCGCCGCTGCCCCTGCCAACACCACCGAATCGCTGCTGGCTCAGATCAATGCGCTTCGTCCTGCAAGTACCGGCATCTCCCAGAATGACACCGGCGGCAGTGCCAACTTTGACAGACTGTCGCAAATGGTTTCGGTACAGCCGCAGCAAACGGGAGCTGTGCAGGCACAAGCGTATGGTCTGGGTGTTCCAGGAACAGGACAACCGATGTCTCAACTCGTCGGCCAACCGACGGGAGTCAACCCTAATGCTCCGCGAGGTCCGCTCGCTCCTGTGCCCACGAACCAAGGACTACTCAACCCCATGCAGCCGCAACAAACCGGAATGTTCGTGCCTACGCGAGCATTGTCACCCCTCAGTCAACAACAGACCGGGTTCATGCCCCAGCAAACGGGATTCATGCCTCAACAGCAGACTGGCTTCGCGCCACAACAGCAGATGATGGCTCAACCGACGGGTTATCAACAGGGATTCCAGCAAGGCTATGGCCAGCAACAGCCTTATCAGATGCAGCCGAGTGAGTCCCCCTTATCCCTGCATCCCTGATGCGACTCAGAAGAGTAATCCTTACTGACCGCGCTGCGATGTGCTTGTGTGTGATTGCAGACTTCACAGGATACCCCGGCGGCATGCAACAGCAACCTCAACAGCAGTCCGCTTTCAACGCTATCGCCTCAATACCCCCACCTCAGGCTCAGCAGTCTCAGGACAAGTATGCGCCATCTAGTATCTTTGCCGCTATGAAGAAGACGGACTTTGGCAAGCCCGAAGAGCAGCAGCCTCAGGTCTCGGGTGAGTGCAGTTGCTTGTGAACTGTTCTGGTCAGACAGGCGAATGACACTGATTCATAACACTCCTTCTTGTGTGACAGGCAAATACGATGCACTGCGACCTTTGACTACCGGCTACAACGGCGCTCCTGGAGGAGGCTATGGCAACGGCAACGGCAACGGCATGATGCCCCAAATGACGGGGTACCAAAATGGGATGATGCCTCAACAGACCGGCTTCGCTCCGCAGGGCATGCCACCGCAGATGACGGGGTACAACCCTATGGGGTACATGGGCCAGCAGCAGCAGCAGCAGAATCCTTATGGGTATAGATAGGTGTTTGTCTGCTGGACTACGCCAAGCCGGGTAAAGCGGGGCTGCGAAGTGAAGCAGTGAAGAAGGATTTGAGGGATTCGAAGATCTGGAAGAAAGCAAAAGAAGTACTTGTTGAGCGTTTTGATATATCTTTTTCCTCTCTTCAGTTTTGGCCGAATGGTGCACCGGGCCATGTGATAGCGTAGTTGAGATACATGCATTGCTTGGGTCGTTGAGCAATTGCAACGGTGTACAGCAAGTTGGCAATGCATTGCACTAGTTAGCATATGAAACAGGCAAGAGGCAATGACCGAGTACTCGAGTAATCCACCGCGTACCGAGTTCCGGGATCTGGCCGGACTCTGGAATCTGCTTATCTCTAAAAGGGTTCATGGGGTAGACCACATGGTGCGTCACACCGGACCACTTGACCGAGTTCGTTTTTTTGGTTCCAGGAGCCAAAACCGGAATCTCTTATCTACACTCGGGCACTCGATTACTACCTAGTGAGCAATGCGCTGATGTCCGTTAACGTCGGGAACGAAGGGTGGATCGCTTAGCTGGCTTATCTGCTCGTGTGCTCATCTGCACAGGTGCAGGAATACGGACGGGCCAGGAACGGGTGTTACTTTGCTGCGCTGATCTACTCTGGCTACTCCTGCGAGCAGCCTGTCAACCCTGCCATGAGCGCTGCTATGAACATCTGGTATCGTCAGCGCTCAGTACTCCCGGTCCCATTAGCCTGAGCCGTAGCGCCATCTTTCTCCCTTCTCTGCTACGAGGTACGATGTACCGGTCCCAGGGCCCTCATTGGCCAGTGACTCTGGCGTTCGGGCACTGATGCGCCGGATGCAGGATGCGCATAGGCCGTAATGGCGTGAGCCGGTGGGCCGTGGCGTTATCTCAGTCCCCATTCCTCGTTCCGCATAGCCGGTACTCGCGCATCTCGTATCTCGTAGCCCAGAGACTCGGTCCTATATATACTGTCTCTTCTCTACACCCTCCTCTCCTTCGTCTGTCTCAAAAACACCGATCTGATCTGAATTGATCTACCCCTCACTTCCTTGATTGCGATACAGTACAAAATGCGTTCTGCTCTGTCCCTGCTCGCACTCGGTGCTCTGGCGGGTCTGGCATCTGCCTCCCCCACTCCTGCTGCCGCTCCCGCTGCGCCCGTGGCCTTGGCCAAGAAATGGGCGCACGCAAACCCCATCGCCCCGAAAGTCATGATCATCTCGTGAGTCAACCCCATTGTTGCTTATCACGATGCACAGCCGAGGCTGACCCACCTACGCCCACAGGATGTTCTCGTACGAAGACGTCTGGGAGGACACACTCTCGCTCACCGAGACGATCCAGCTCCCCGGTATGAGCCCGCTGTACCCCAACATCACCTGTTCGACCGACTACGAGATCTGTCACTTCACCACGGGCGAATCGGAGATCAACGCTGCTTGTACCGTCTCCGCTATCGTTCTTTCTTCCGAGTTCGACTTTACTCAGACATACTTGTGAGTCGTGCCTCTGTCTTAGCTAGATCCTTCGCTGACGTGATCATTCCGCAGCTTGATCGGCGGTATCGCCGGTGTTAACCCGTTCCAGGGTACCCTCGGCTCCGTCGGTTTCGCCCGTTACGCCGTGCAGGTCGCTCTTGCGTGAGTCACCCCCGTTCTTAATCCTTCATCCTCCCTACTGTCTACTACCCTCGCACCGCACTATCCTCGCGTGCTGACCACCCTTCCACTCACACAGCTACGAGATCGACGCCCGCCAGATCCCCAGTAACTGGACCACCGGCTACTTCCTCTTCGGCACTTCCGAGCCCGGTCAGGCCGCTACCACCATCTACGGCACGGAGGTGTACGAGCTGAACACCAACTTGCGGGACACGGTGATGGCGTACACTGACGGCGTGCAATTGAACGACTCGAGCGATGCTGCCGCTTACCGGTGAGTGCCGCGCTACGGTGTCCGCGAGACCACAAGCGTCTTTGTCCTCGAGCATCTTGCTGATCATATCATATGTGTAGAGCCAACTACGACTACGCACCCGCCAACCTGCCCCCAGCCATCTTCAAGGGCGATGTAGCCACCTCCGACGTCTACTTTGCCGGCTCGCTCCTCGACGAAGCGTTCGGAAACATCACTTCGCTCTGGACGAACGGTACCGGCGTCTACTCGTTGACTGCGCAAGAGGACAACGCGTCTTTCGAGGCCATGGTCCGAGCTCATACCGCCGGCAAGGTCGATTTCGGTCGTGTGGTCCTGATGCGTACCGCGAGCGATTTCGACCGTGCGCCTCCTAACCAGGACACGTGAGTTGTGTTTCACCACTACTTCTCTCTCTCCCATGTCCCACTTCCCTCAAACGTCTCCACTTCCCATACATGCCTCAACGTCGGCCTGATGGCATTGAGTACATGTGCTGACCTACACTTGGCCTGCCCACAGCGTCTACTCATTCGAGACGGACCAAGGCGGCTTCACCCCCGCGATCGAGAACATCCAGATCGTCTTCACGCCCATCATCGAGGGCATCATCAAAGACTGGGACACCGTCTTCGGCCCCGGTATCGACGCGCAGGACGGCTGGGCGTACAACGCCGATATCCTTCACACCCTCTCAGCGAAGAAGCGCGAGTTGCGCGACTTCGGGCGCGCTGTCAAGCGTTCTCAGGGCGCGGCGGCCGCTAGGAGGTGATTGGTGTCGTAGCGTCAGAGCGTTAGACCATTACAACGTTGATAACAAATAAAAGAAATCCCTATGGGACAAGGACAGTTGATGAGGTATAATTGAAATACAGTATATAATAGCTATAATGCTCGATAGGCATATGAAAGAGAGCATGAGTGAAACCGTGTTCGCGTTCAGCATAATCATAAGATATTCAGTTGCAAGAGCGTCTCATCAAGCTCAGTATCATTTGAGGAGAAGATCGCAACGCAGTTGATGACACAAAGATGACATCACTGGATACAGTAGATTTACTATGCGCAACCACCAGAACAATATCCACCTCCGCCTATCCCGCAGCCGAAACAGCTGATAGCGCCATAACCCATACTTGCCATAGTGAGCGTGACGATGCTCACTACGCCTTCGCCAAGTACGAACCCGCTGGCTACCACGATAGCTAGTAATGGCGTTTCGCCCGATGCGCTAGATCGAGCTGAGCGATAGGCTATATAACCACCTATGAGACGCGCAATGGAGAAGCTGGGCGAGTTGAGGAAGCCGACTGCGAAGGCAATCCCTGATGGCAAGTATGATATGGGTTTTGCCCATGATGCGGGTAACCTTGTCTTGAAGGCTTTCAACCCAGCTATGACGGCGAAGACGAGCCCGAAACTGAGCATGAAGGGGATAACGTGCGAGGGCAAGTGTCCCTTATTCAACAGACGCGCAAGATTGAGCCTGCATCGTGAATCAACAGACATTAGTGATGAGATACGCAAGTAGTTCGAGAGTTGTAGCAAAGGCCACTCACCAGATCCCCGCAGATGGCACGGCAAATTGAGGCCCGGGAATCACATAGGTAGAAGTATAAAACATGTACCCTGCCGTGGAGACAAAGACGCTTGCGAAACTACCGATGAGTTGACCATAGAATTGACTTCGTGGTGACGCTCGGAGTAAATGTCCAGTCTTGAGATCTTGCATTAAGTCGCCCGCTCTGGTACGATGTCAGCTTGTCCTCCCTTGCACTTCGGAGATGAGGAAGCTGACTGTTGTGCACCAGCCTAGAGACTTTCGTCAGTTAAGATACTCGGTAAAGGCGAGTCTAAACTCACTTCTGCTACGCCTCCAGCAATGATGTTCGCTACCACGTTACCAGGCTGGAGGACCGCGAAAAGCAGCTGGCTGATTTTACCGATCCCCGAGACCTGCACAAACAACTTAGCTGATCGACCTCATTTCATGCTGTTAATCTCGAAAGAGGTGCTCACAGGGTTCAAGTCTGTTTCTCCCAAAGCTCTCACACCGATCAAACTCAAGACGCTGGCCAGGACAAGACCAATCGCAGTAGCCCAAGGGTGTATACCGTCTTTGCCGAACACGGCCCAGACGAGGCCGACGCCCAGCACAGCACTCGCAGCAAGACCCGAAACGACCCACGAAGTGGGCACTAGCCGATCGGCAGGTTCGTGCTCCTGTTCCTCGTCATCTTGTGGGAGAGGGTCGAAATAGTCGTCTTCTGCTAGGCCTGAGCTGCGTGGCGAACGCGTAGCTTGGAATACGCGTGGTCGAGCTGAACGCTGTTTGTAGTGCCGTATAATAGTGGTGATGTAGCTTAGAGTTATGGGTAAGAGGGAAATGATCGATTCGGCTATCATAATAGCGAGAGCGATCCAGAGCTACAAGACAAAAAAGTTAAGCCAAACAGCATAAATTAGGTAGTGGTCGGCTTACGATCCACCCTCTAGCGCCTTCGGTGGTCGACGAAACAGCCCCTGGTGCCCATCCTGATTTCTTCGACACCGGTGACAAAACTGCCCAGCCGACTAGCATGCCGGCGTTCATAGAGACCGTCACGGGAAAGCCCATGATGATGCCTGAGTGTACGATTAGCACTTGGCAACGACGCACTACAGAACACTCTCACCTTGGCCAATGTACGATAAGGATGGGGTGAACCTGCACATCATTTGTCAGTATTTTACACATGTCTTGACGAGGGAATTGACCTACCACCACAACCAGTTCGCAGCCAGGCTCGCGCCGAAAGGCAGGCCGAAGACATCAAATACAGGCAGAGCGAAGATGACCGGGAACAGGTAACTCAGGAACTATAGCGCACCAGATTTCAGCACAATGCTTGGGACGAGCACGGTCAGACTCACAGTCAACCCTCCACTCGCGACAAAACTCCATCCGAGCGCCCACCAGCCCGAGCCAGCCATGACCTGCGCGTCCTTCTCCGCAGCGTCGTAACCAGCCGGCTCAGACTGGGATCCCTGCTCCTCTAGCCCTCTACTTCGCGTAGGAGAGACAGAGGTTGACGATCGGGGAAGACGACGGTATGCTCGCGATGTCGTAGAATTGGATGTGGATGCTTGAGATGGGGGTGGGATGCGATGTAGGAGTGCGATGAGTTGTGCGGTCGCAGCTGCACGACAATGGTCTCAGCGTATCGTCATGTGGGTGACAGGAAGTATACGTACTGCCGGAGGGGAAGACGAGCTTTTCTTTCACGATCACTTGTCGGCGCAAAGGAGCCGCGAGGAAGACACTGCGCATCGTCAGCTCGTAAGTCACACTTTGTATTCTAGGTATGTTGAGCTCACCCGAAGAAAGCCACTAAACGGAGAGCAGAGACAGGATACATAAGCGCATATATCTCGCTTCGGCGGGAGATACTACGACTCACCAGCCATACACCACAACACCAACGAGCCGTAATTCAGAACAATAGGCTCCCTTCCATCGAGCTTAACGCTCATCATCCCCAAAGCAGGGATGATCCCCACCAACCCCGCGGCGAGGGGCATGGTACCCGTAGCCACGGCCGTGGTTTGCAGTACGACGTTCTCCTGCGGTGTGAGGGGTTTCATCGTGGGAAACAGCTGCGGCAGGAAGGGGAGGAGCTTGAATATTGCGAATCCAAGTAGAGCCGATTGGAGGGACATCATCGATACCCATCCTGTGTTATCGAGCGACTCGGCGTATTAGCTTCTCCACTTTTACCTCAGCTTGCGACGCGGCTCTGTCTCGCGCGAATAAGCGAGTACGTACCCGTTTGCAGGCCAAAGTATATATTGGTCATGCAGAGGACAACGCCGACGAGCAAGCCAGCCACTATTGCTCGCACAGTAAAGTCTCCTTCGATAGGTTCATTCTCGTCAATCAATTCATCGTATTCGTCCTCGTCATCGATATCACCGTCCGCGTGTCGTCCCCGAGGAGGCGAAGGAGATCTAAGCGGTGATCAGCATGGTACGCGGTCTGCGTCTGAGCAGGACGATCTACAAGTCGAAGGAATAGGTCGAGACAAGAAGCGTAAATGGTAAATCGAGCTTACACTGGGTTCATATTGATCTCCGTCGGCTATATCATCTGTACTCTTCAAGTAGAACGCAGGGTGCAGGCCAGCTTGCGACTGGAGGTGAACGACAGCAGTCTTTGATGATCTGGAATGTATTACTGAGTACTTAATTTTACAAATACTGTCATAACGATAAATGTTGACAAGCGCAATCGATGACATGCTCCAGTGCACCGGGGTAACCACCAAAAACGGCCATGTCCGAAATGGTAAAAAGTAATTAACAGGGGCGCCATGAACCAAAAGATATACACCGTAAGGGAGTCGAACCCTTGCCGCGTCGAATAGACAAGAACTGGAATGTTACATGGCAACGACGCATGATACCGTTTCACCAACGGTGTGATGCTTGATGTTTAGCTCTTCTTCAATTGATAGATATACTCTTTCAACCGCATCTTGTCTAGAGCGCTGCACGACATACGTTGCACGCGCGTCTCCCACGCGTTCTCTGCGTTTCAGGATACGAGCAAGTAAAGTAAATTCCCTCAAGCCCTCTTGTTTTTGCCATGTGCCTTGTTTCGCCTTCGCACATTCATCAACATGTATGTATGATTTGCGAAATGCGGCAACGACAGCGAGACCGTGAGACCGCTTGACCGAAGCATAGCTGTAATGGGGTGCATTGCCATCTACCACCCTCAAACACTCAAGTACCCCTCGTCAGCCTCTGAGCCCTTCGCTGTGTGAGAAGCTATAGCATAGCACTCATAGCGCGTGTTGATCCCATCAGCTACCCCGTACCCATTCCGCATTCTGGGGACGTATGGAATGTATGAGATGTCTGAAATTTTAGATCAGGGCCACGAGGTTGTGTATGTTTTATTTTCCTTATTGTCACCGAGGAGTCGCATAGGACTCTCATGGTATCGACTAGTCGTACACTGCTTCTCTCACTTGTCCATTGATCGTCTACGCCTACGCGCACGATACATCGCTTTGCACTCGCACTCGCTTGACTTCGACCTCGATCTTGTCATTGCTGCATCCTTGTCAAGTCCACTTGACTCTCATGACTCACTCATACATTCCTTTCTAATACGCCTTACCTTCCTCATCAGCGCTTTCCGCCCATCACCATAATGCTTCTCTCGACCCTCCTCACTGCGCTCTTCGCCCCTTCGGTGGCTCTAGCTTTCTCCTTCTCCCTCGGCTCCTCATCGCCCGCACAATGTGGTTCAGTGGACATCACCTGGACAGGCGGCACCGCGCCTTACAATTTCACCATCATCGTAAGTCATCTCACTCCTTCCTTGTTTGTCGTTGTCAGAGCTGATCATCGTGCGCAGCCGGCGTACGATTACCCGTCAATCGTCTCGATACCTAGCTCGGCATATGATAGTAGCACAGGCAAAGGCTCGTACGAGTGGACAGTAGATTGTAAGCATCCCGCTTTCGCTTCAGTGAAATATAGCTCACAAGCTCGCGAACAGATCCATCCGGCACTAATTTCGTCATCATGATGTCTGACAGTTCTGGTACAGGCGTGAGTGTTTACGAATGGTGTCGCTCATTGTGCCCAGCTGATGTCCATGCGTAGACTGGGGGTGTATCCGACCTCTACTCCGTAGCAAGCTCTTCCAACTCTTCCTCTTGCTCCCTGCGATCAACCACTACAGACTTCCTGTGAGTTATCGCATTATACACCGACCTTTGGCTGACTCTATCCACTAGATTCTACCTCAACGAGACCTCTCTGACTGTACGTGTCCGAGTTCTTATGTCACTCACGACCTCAGCTGACAAGGCATGTGCAGCAATGCGGCCATCTCGAAGTGTATTGGGACAGTTCAGCCGTTGCGCCCGTGTCCATCATAGGTGCTATTCCAGGTGGTCAACCTTTTCAACTGGTGCCATCCAACAGTGAAGCGACGTCTTTGAGTGAGTACTAACCCTTACAAAACGGGCGGTGATAACCTAACCCATAACCCTACAGTCTGGAACACCAATATCGCGTCTGGAACTCAGGTCATCCTCGCCGCATTCGACTCGAGCAGCACGTACCAAGGAGGCTCAAGCAATCTCTACACAATCGGAGGCTCGTCCGACAGCTCATGCTTGGACAGCTCGTCCCCTTCCTCCACGCCAGCTGTAGCCACCGCTACAGGCACGACTACCGGGACTGCTACTGGTTCGACCACGAAAACCAGCGTGGGCGGCGTCAAGACTGTCACCGCGATCGCGACGGAAACAGCTCTTCCGAAGGGTGCCGCAGGGTAAGAGATCTTTGTTGCCATTCCAACTTGCTGTAGCTGACGTGGTCGCTTCTCTCGCAGTCTCAGTACCGGCGCTATCGTAGGCATTGTCGTCATGGCGGTCGTCGTCGTCGTGGCCTTGCAAGGGGCGCTCATATATTTCTGCTGTCGAAGGCAGATACGCTCGCTACTCTCTCATCGACGGGAGATGAGGGGCCAAGAAGTGAAGCCTGGTGGAGTGGTCGACTTGGTGGCTACGACTTCTCGGCGATCCGAATATGAAGATCCGTATTCTGGTTTGGCAACCGGTGATTCTCAGCGGTTCTCGCTCGCTCGTACGGGCGAGCGTGGAGTAGGCGCAGGCGCAGGAGAAGAGTACGGCTCGTCGTCAGTATCGCCTTTCTGGGATGGAGCAGCGATTCCGCCATCTTCTTCGCGCTCCACCAGTGATGGTCCGCCTATGCTGGACTTGGCGTGGGACCTGGAACCGCCTCACGCCCCTCACATGCATGGGCGAAACGACTCGCATTCTTCTTCCGGTGGCCAGTCGTTCGCCGATAGCATCCATAATAGCTACAGCTACCACGACGCCTCCCCTTCGCCCTCGCTAGCAGCGTTACTACCTCCCACTCCAGCGCTTGGCGGAAGGGAGAACAGGGCATCAGCAATGTCTTCTTCCACCTCTCGACCGAACCTGAGCAAAGCGCAAATGGCAGCTGCGCTCGCTGCCTCAAATCCCGATCCGTCTCCTACAGGCTCAGCCTCAGGCCAAGGTCTGCGAGGACAAGACGAGTTTTCCGGATCTCATCTACCGCGGCAGGACGCGCCTGTAGGCGGATTCAGGCGGCACGAGGATGCTGGTAGATTCGAGCGAGAACCAGAAGTCGAGGATCTGCCGCCTATGTACAGGCCTGAATGGAGCGAGGGTCAGGGCGAGACTAGTCCAACAGAGAGCAGGTCGGCGCGCCGTCTGGAACAGGGGCAGGGGCAGGGGCAGGGTAGAAACGCTGGTCACTAATCACCAGTGCATGCTTCCATCACGACTTAATGCTTGAACGAAAATCCACGACACACCACACTCATTTGAACGGTCCGCAATCACATCACCTGCAGTACAAGTAGGCGGCGGCGAACTCACATTGCATGGACAATCAACCGGTATTAGACTACGAATAAGAAAGAGCCGAGCTCCTGCTTCACTCCGTTTCTCATTATACACCTTTGTAGCTTTTATAGCAGAATGTACACTTGCATTGCTGAAGTTGGCGCTCAAGAATCCTTGCAGAGCTGGACAATGGCAGGCCAGCTTTGGAAGTCCCTGCCGTATGTAATGTCGATACTTAGCAAGGCCAGTCAGTGAAAAATCAGCCACAATAGCTCTAGAATACGCTCATGATCAATGCATGCATGTCCCAAGAGTCAGACTAGGGAGTGACGGCGTCCCGTTTTCGTATGTAAAGGGAGTGAGGAAGGGAGGTATGCGACTACAAGACAGGGGAACAGCTTAAAGCTCGTCCTTTTGGGAGTCGGGCTATTTCACGAGAACCACAATCAGCTCTGGTTCTGTTTGATCGCGCGAAGGCAGCTGCAACTCACCCTGAGTCTACGGACGGTCTTGCCCGCACGCCAGATCTCCTGGTTGTCAATCTCGTCGAGCTCCTTCTGGAGGTCGGCGCGGTAAGTCTCGCGCGAGTTGAACTCGAGCGATCGGCGGGTCTCGGAACCGTCCTTGACCGACTTGTAAAGGGCCTCGAAGACGGGAAGGTTAGCCCTGAGGCACAAGTCAGCTTGATTCATCTATGTCTCTTGCGGGGAAGACGCACTCCTTGAACTTGGGGGCCCAGTCGAGGGCACCACGACGAGCAGTGGTGGAGCACGCGTTGTACATGTAGTCCATGCCGTACTTGCCGATGAGGGGGAAGAGGGACTGGGTGGCCTCCTCGACGGTCTCGTTGAAGGCCTCCGAGGGGGAGTGGCCGTTCTTCCTCAGGACCTCGTATTGGGCAAGGAACATACCCTGGATACCGCCCATGAGCTGTATTGAAGCGTTCACATCAGCTATGCTTTACTGCAACTGTATCATAATCACTCACGACACCACGCTCTCCGTAAAGGTCCGAGAAGACCTCCTTCTCAAAGGTGGTCTCGTAAACGTAACCAGAGCCGACGGCGATACCGAGAGCGACGGCCTTCTCCTTGGCCTGGCCGGTGACGTCCTGGTAGACGGCGATGGAAGAGTTGATACCACGGCCCTCGAGGAAGAGGGTTCGGACAGTGCGGCCGGAACCCTTGGGGGCGACGAGGATGACATCGACGTCCTTGGGGGGGATAACGTGGGTGTCGTCCTTGTAGACAACGGAGAAACCGTGGGCAAAGTAGAGGGTCTTGCCCTTGGTGATGAGAGGGGCAATCTCGGGCCAAGTCTGGGACTGAGCGGCGTCGGAAAGGAGGTTCATGATGATGGTTCCCTTGTTGATAGCCTCAGGGATGTCGAAGAGGGTCTCTCCGGGGACCCAGCCGTCCTCCTGAGCCTGCTTCCATGACTCTCCGCCCTTGCGGACACCGACGATGACCTTGACACCTTGGTCACGGGCGTTGAGGGACTGGCCGTGGCCTTGCGAGCCGTAGCCGATCATGGCGAGGGTGTCGTTCTTGAAGAACCTGTCGCGGAGCTATCAGTGCCTTGACCTTGCGAGTCGCTTTAAATTAGGGACTCACTCTTGGAGCTTCTCAGCGGGCCAGTCAGCACGCTCGTAGACGGTCTCCTTGGTACCGGCAAAGTCGAGGGTCTTGACACCGCGGGTGGCCTACGTTCAGTGTGGATTAGTTCAGGCGTTCCTCTCATTGTATTGCCGTGTCAGACTTACGCCGAGACGGGTGGTCATGGCAGCGGTGGGGGCCTTGGCGAGGAGGGTGTAAGACCTCCTGGCGACCTGGCGGCCGAGCTGGGGGGCAGCGGCCTTGAGGGCCTGCTTGGCGGTCTGAGCAGAAGCGCGAGAGAAGGACATGATGTCTTTTTGTGTGGATGGAGGAGGGGGGGAGTATGAAAGAGAAGCTACGAAAAGAGGTGATGTGGAATGTGTAGTAGCTGGCTGGCTGGCTGGCTGTGCCCTACTGACTGAACTGTCTTGCAACCGACTTTACTTTTGACGTGAGAGTGAGCCTGGATTTTTTAGTGGCACTACCGCTGAACTTTTTTCTCTCTCTTCGCTGTGATATCAAACAAATGGGTGACTCAAAAAGAAATTAATCAGGTTTGTATCAGGGAAATTCGGCCGAAAGCCCGAAAATGTGGCGATCAGTTTCTGAGCCAAGTCTTTCTGCTGTCCCCTCACTTACTGTCTCGTCACTCGTTGCCCCGCATTCCCTTCCACTCAGTCACCACAACCAGCAACAAGGATCATCACATTACATCCTTCTTAGACAAGGTATAGTCTGGAACCACTACCCAAGTACGCGTCGACATGCCGGTGAAAGCAGAGTGAGCTGAATGCCTGCCTTTCCCGGAGCACAAGCTGACTATGCCTGTAGGCAAGACCTCTACCTCGACCCGTCCATTCGGGTAAGTGATAATCGACGGTTACGTGGATGTAGAGCTAATTATATCGCAGGACTGGGTCCTCATTCCCATCACACTCATCATGGTGAGCATCTCGTTCAATGGTCGCGCTAGCATTGCAGCTGACAGCCGGTGTAGCTGCTAGTCGGCATCCTGCGACATCGCGTGACATTACTGCTCAACTCAGCGCCGAAGAAGCAGGCCGCGGCGGCAGTACGCGAGCAGTGCGTTTCTCGTCTTGCAGCTCTCGTCACTCATTTGCTCTAGATAGGCAGCTGATTTCGCTCTTGACCACCTAATAGACGCGCTCTAGGTCGCTCAGCCTTGCTGCGCCAGTCCGCACCCCTCTGCTCTCTTCCGCCAACAGCATACAAAGCTCTTTCTTCCTCACTATCAACAGCTCTTTCGTCGGGCGAATACCTGCAAGACAAAGGCAAAGACAAGGAAGATGCTGGACCAGCCAATCCGTTCGAGGCCGGAGGAATGGACACGATGATGGATGGCATGAAGAAGCAGGCTGTCATGATGTACGTGGGATCACATCGTCCGCTGGTTCCTTGAACGCCACCCTTCCGTCAAAATAAGCTGACATATATGTAATCCTGCAGGGTGCCCAATATGGTCATTATGCAGTACATCAGTGTCTTCTTCTCTGGCTTTGTTCTCAGTGAGTAAGAATCGTTGTCTTCCCATCAATGTCCGCTCATCATTGTATCTACAAACTTTAGTGCGCCTGCCATTCCCCTTGACTGCCGGATTCAAGACGCTGCTATCAAAGGATATCCAGATGCCCGACTTGGACGTGCGATGGGTCTCGTGAGTATATACCTTGATCGTAGAATTGAAAGGCTCCGCGCTGACTCTTGTCGCCGTCGTACAGCGCTCTCTCGTGGTACTTTCTGAACCTGTTCGGGCTGAACGGCGTGTTCAAGCTAATCCTGGGTTCTGACAACGGTGAGTACCACTGGATAATCTCAATTGTCAAAGGTGACATGACTGATACGAGTTGCGTCATACTTAGCCGCCGTCGACACACGAGACTTGAGCGCGATGTCCGCGCTTTCCGGAGCGGGCATGGGCGGTTTCGGAGGTCCAGGTGGTCCAGATATGACCAAGTTGTTCAAGAGTGAAGTGGAGAACCTGGCTCTGGCGGATGGACTGTATATATGGGTTGGAGAAGGGATCGAGGAGCGTGTATTGAGTCACTGGAAAGCCATATAGATGAAGTGTGTAGTAGATGGGTGTAACCTGCATGTATGTCTGGAGTATAACGGCAAGGAGTTATGCGGCTGTCGGAGATTTGTGAACGACCTGTATCGCGACGAGTCTGTCTTTTATCATGCTCTACTTTGTTACTTTTCCATGTCTCATATGAGTATGTAATCCAAAGACAGTGCTACATCCAGTCAGTCATGTGCATCTGGGTGCATATCAACGCGGTTGAATATGAACGCATGTAACAGCAGGACGTCCCTCCTACATGTCACCGAGCTGTAGCTGTATGAAGTGGAAATCACGTGACCTCATTTCTCCCCTGTTTCGGTACACCCAACCTTCCCAACCTCGAGCTTGAATTTGGTGTCATCGACTCGCTCAACATCTCAATCACCATCATACTGATACGCTACGTCTGTGCTCGACTCGTCACTCCCAGCAGGTCCGCACGACATTACTACCCCCTCGCAGTGTTCCGTGTATGCTATTTGGCCTCTGCACTCGCAACGCTCCAGCTCTCATCACGCCTAGATTGCGCTTGATACCCCTCTCTCAACGGATCACTACACGTCTCTCACTCCGCACCATGGCCACCACTAAACCTACGGTCCCTACGACCGCTCCCCACCCTTGGCCCTCGCCGCAGGACTGGCCGGCGGCCAAAGTCCGTCAAACATATATCGACTATTTCGTCAAGCAGCCTGGGTTCGAGCACACTTTCTGGCCTTCATCAGGTGTCATCCCTTTCGACGATGACACTTTGCTCTTCGCTAATGCTGTGAGTAACTCTACACTGATTTGGACCAGTAGCTTTGTCTGACAAGCTGCTTTGGTAGGGCATGAACCAGTACAAACCTCTTTTCCTCGGTACTGCCGACCCAAAGTCGGACTTGTCCAAGCTCATCCGCGCCGTCAACTCGCAAAAGTGCATCCGAGCGGGCGGCAAGCACAATGGTGAGTCAGCTCCGATTGTGCTGTAGCTGATAGATAGATCTCGACGATGTGGGCAAGGACTCGTACCACCACACATTTTTCGAGATGCTGGGCAACTGGTCTTTCGGCAACTATTTCAAGGTAGGTTACATCACCTGAATACTGAAGCTCACGAGTAGCTTGCCGCTTTGACCATGGCATGGGACCTCCTCACCCGAGTGTACGGACTGCCAAAGGACCGACTGTACGTGACGTACTTTGAGGGAGATGCGAAGCAGGGCTTGGAGGCAGACACTGAAGCACAGTGAGTGCTGGCATGGCCAGTGCACTTCGACAGACTGCTGATCTGTGTAGACAATTGTGGCGAGACCTCGGCGTGCCAGAAGCGCATATCCTTCCTGGTAACGCGAAGGACAACTTCTGGGGTGAGTGGACATTCTTGCTTTTGGCGTTCGATATTGTATTGACGTGCCGCAGAGATGGGCGCTACTGGACCTTGTGGGCCATGCAGGTGAGTCTAAATTTATCGCTTTCCGTAATTCAGTGAGGCTTATACTTGACAGTGAGATCCACTTCGACCGTATCGGTGGACGTGAAGCTGCACACCTTGTCAATGCCGATGACCCCAATGTTCTCGAGATCTGGAACAACGTTTTCATCCAATATAACCGAGAGCAATCCGGCGAGCTGAGACCGCTACCCAACAAGCATGTTGACACCGGTATGGGTTTCGAGCGACTCGTCTCATGCCTTCACGACGTATCTTCCAACTACGATACCGACGTCTTCACCCCCATCTTCGCTAAAATTCAGGAGCTTACTGGTGCTCGACCGTATGCCGGCAAATTCGGAGCAGAGGATGAAGGCGATGTGGACACCGCCTACCGGGTCATCGCTGATCACATCAGGACATTGACTGTGGCCATCTCGGACGGCGGTGTGCCGGACAAGGATGGACGTGGTTATGTGCTACGACGAATTTTGCGAAGAGGTGTGCGATACGCTAGCAACAAGCTCAACGTCAAGATCGGTACTTTCTTCTCATCTCTTGTTCCTACCGTTGTCGAATCATTGGTGTGTAAAGCTCAATAGCCTGTGCGGATTATGCTGATATTATATACAGAGCGGTATCTTCCCCGAGGTTACCAAGAAAGTGCCTGAGCTCATCGAGATCCTCAACGAGGAGGAGGCTTCTTTCGCTCGTACGCTCAACAGAGGAGAAGCTCTCTTCAACAAATACGCCGCCACCGCTAAAGAGGAGAAGCGTACTGTTCTTGCCGGCAAAGATATCTGGCGGCTGTACGACACTTACGGCTTCCCCGTTGATCTTACGCAGATCATGGCCGAAGAGCGAGGTTTGAAAATCGACGAAGAGGCATTTGAGAAGGCTCGACTTGAGTCCCTTGAGGCGTCCAAGGCTGGAGGCAAGGACAAGTCGACCGCTGGTGTCAAGCTTGATGTCCACGATATCGCCGCTCTCGAGGCCAACGCTGCGGTGCCAAAGACCGACGACTCGTTCAAGTTCCGTGAGTTGGCTCTTAACGATATAAGCTGACAGTCAGAACTCGATGTTATCAAGGCTACGGTCAAGAGCGTCTACCACCAGTCCAAGTTCTACAACTCTACTGCCGAGCTTCCTCCAAACGCTCCCTTTGGTATCCTCCTTGATCGCACCAACTTCTACGCCGAGCAAGGTGGCCAAGAGAATGATACTGGTGTTCTTGCCATCGATGGGCAGGCCGAGTTCAAGGTTGAAGACGTGCAAGTGTTCAACGGTTACGTTTTGCACATTGGGCAATTGGAGGAGGGCGAGATCAAGGTTGGCGACGAGGTGATCGCGACATACGACGAGGTGAGTTGTGCATATCAACATTGAATAGCTGTATTTCCCGCTGACATCGCTCAGCTACGCCGATGGCCGATCCGAAACAACCACACCGGCACCCACATCCTCAACTTCGCCCTTCGTGAAGTCCTGGGTGACCATATCGATCAAAAAGGATCTCTTGTCTCCGCAACAAAACTCCGTTTCGACTTCTCACACAACAAAAGCATCACCGTGCCAGA
The DNA here is from genome assembly GCA_026538395.1 of Cryptococcus sp. GC_Crypt_3. Lineage (NCBI taxonomy): Eukaryota > Fungi > Basidiomycota > Tremellomycetes > Tremellales > Cryptococcaceae > Cryptococcus > Cryptococcus sp. GC_Crypt_3. The sequence continues at coordinate 53,842 of JALPCB010000001.1, forward strand.
TCTGGTGAAGATCGAGGCGATCTCCAACGAGTGGATCAAGAAGGCTGCACCAGTGTACGCAGAGGAAATGCCTCTTGCCGAGGCATTCAAGATCCCCGGTCTCCGCGCAGTGTTCGGCGAGGCATACCCCGATCCCGTGCGCGTCGTCTCATTGGGTTACCCTCTCGCGGAGATCGCGAAGAACATCGAGGATTCGAAGTGGCGCTCAACCTCCATCGAGTTCTGCGGTGGTACACACGTCGCCAAGACTGATGATATCAAGGACTTTGTCATCACCGAGGAATCATCGATTGCGAAGGGTATCAGGCGTGTTGTTGCTGTTACCGGACACGAGGCGCACGACGTGTCACGGAAAGCTGCCGACTATGAGAGACGATTGGACAGGATTCAGGCTCTGGAGGGCAAGGAGAAGGAGGCCGCACTCAAGCCGTTCTTGATGGTGAGTCTGCGTGTATCTCGATTCGTGTGATAAGAGACGGTAATCGAGAGAGACGCATGGACTTACGAGATCGTGGGCGATAGGAACTGGGCCAAAGCGGTATTTCGTTGATCAAGAAGCAGTCGATCAAGGAGCGATTTGAGAAAATCCAGTCGGAGCTGGTCGCTGCTGCCAAGGCCAGGGTCGCCGCAGATTCAAAATTGGTGGGTGCCTTCGCACATCAGCTATTCAACATGACTGACAGTGATTGCGCAGATCTCTGACGAGATCAAGGGCTACTTTGAGGCGAACCCCAACGAGAACGTCTTCACTGGCGTCTTCGACATTGGTGGTAACCCCAAGGTAAGTAGTGGCGACCATCGTCACCTATGGATCTCGGCGCAATGCGTAGTTGCTAATCGTGCATGTCCATGATAGACCCTCAGCGCTGCTGTCGCCACCGCCAAGAGTCTGTCCAAGGCAGTCTACGTCTTCAGCCCCGATAACGAGAACGGCAAAGTCGCGCATGTCAACTACCTGCCTAAGGTGGTATTGACGCGAAAAGTGCTCGATGCGAAGACATGGTTGGGCGAAGTGAGCAAGATTGTCGGCGGCAAGGTATGTGCTTTTGTGTCTTTGCGCTATAGCGCTGTACGTCTGCTTTCGTCGCTGGTCACTGACAGAGTGTTTATGGTTATTAGGGCGGCGGCAAAGACGATAGTGCCACTGGAGTCGGTAGTGAGATCAGCAAGATTGACGAGGCTGTCCAAGTCGCTAAGAGCGTGTACAAGTCCAAGGTCGAGGGCGCTTAGATCAGCTGCGCAGCTATATATAGTGAGAGCCAGAGATGACTTTGCATGCATGCCAATACATACTTCATCATGTACGAGAGTGATATGATAGTCATGGTCCCTATCCCTTTTCCATCAGTGTGATGCGACCGACGTGTGATCAGAACGCATCACGTCAGAGAAGATGATTATGATCAGGTAAATTTTCTATCAATCGCGGGTATTATCTCTCTCGATGTCTGTCTCAAGCACACTCCGACCAACTATCCAAGTGCACAGCAGCTCGACCTATGCGACCTAAAACGGAGTATCGCAGTACAACGGATCAGAAACTATCTCCGGTGCCTGATACCGAACAACCGCACGAGAGAAGCTGGCAAGTCCGCACCTCGACCCCGTCCCTCGTCCTCCATCATCACGCATAGGCAATGGATATCGCCCAACTCAGATATCGCACTGGGATCGCATACCCCCGCTTCCACCTCCTCCGCCATGACTTCGAAGACGATCTCCGTGATATCCGGAGGACATCATTATCCTACTCGTGCGCATACAGTACACGAATGGATCATTCTTACCTCAGCAAGACAGAAGAGGAGAACCTCGGGCGTCTCCGTCTCGAGGAGACAGGTGCATATTGGTGAAGCGATCGATCTTACCCCAGAAATGAGCGATATCGCGCAAGATACGGGCGAGAGCGGGGACGACAAGGCGGATCATGACGTAACTCATCCCTTCTCCACTCACGATCGCATTCATCGAGGTCGATTCCAGCCAAGGAGCGACCCAGTCCTTCATATACTCCACATACTTCTGCACGCTCAGCATACAAACTCGGATGCACAATTGCGTCACACACCTCGAGTAGCGTGGCGCAGAAAAAGTGTCGGCAGACTGCCTGCACAGCTGTCCCAGTACCTGGTAGTATGGACGGAATTACCCTCGACGAAGCCTTTTTGGCACCGTGGAAAGCGGCCCGAAACGCACGTATCAACGCGGCCGAAGCTCGAGTGCGAGCACGTCGCAGTCAGTCACTTCGACTAACTACACCACCGCCTGCACAGGACGAAACAGCGGTCCATCAAGTGACGATATCGACGAAGAGTTGCCTCGAGATGCTCTGCCGAGCGCCGCCCCGCCGTCGTGGAGGTATGAGGACTGAACGAGATGCTCGCAATGCGATCCATCCATATTCTCCGACCCGAATATCGTTTCGCATTGGGTCGTCCCTGGCGCACTCCTTATAGCCCATTTCGGAGAGGATTGCAGGAAGTATAGGACGAGCACCAGGCGATACTATCCTCTTGCTGCGGGATTCGTCGTAGGCATTCTGTCGGCCTGCATCGCTACCAGACATATGTAGGGATGAGCAAGACATGTCTGCTTGTGCCAGGCTTAGTATACCCCGCGTGCAGAGAAGTCAACAGGTTTGAGCAAAGCGCGAAGGGTGCGAAAAGCTGAATGAGCTCGGAACGTATAGATCCATTTCTCAGCTGACTTCGCCGTCCACCTTCTTCAACTTTTCATGGATGTAATAAAGCATTATTTGGGGAATACTGCTACCTGCAGTCCTCCATGCTTGTTCATGAAGCTTGCACTTAATTGCTGTCTGTAAGAGCACATCGGACCTAGCTAGACTAGCTGCAGCTATAACACACAGTTCTTGCCACATGCACCTTGCACTTGCCACCTGGTTTCAGGTCTTTTCAGGCACGGTCAAAGGAAAAAGTTGGTGGAAGAATGTGACCTACTCTAACACTCGCGGTTCCTCTGCTCTATAATATTGCTTTCTGTATACTCCATCCATCTAGACTCTGACCTCGTCGATATCAAGTCTTGTACATCCTGCAGCACCGCTGCTGCCTGTGGATCGTATCACACAGCTATACACATTTCTTTACAAAGCGAACGACGCACGTTCTCCACGTCCGTCAAGCAGACATTTACGTATACTACACCGCTCGATTTCTACAGAATGACTAGGGCAGACGAGTACATGGACATGGACATGGATAGTGGGGTGGACTATGCAATGCAGCACGAAGATGACGTTTTGGAGGAAACGACCAATCTCGAATCAACGTGAGTATCACTTCTTTCTTCCCATCTATCATAGTTGGACATCAGCGAGTGAGCCAGGCACTGACTCGACCGGCGATATAGATTCTACGCCCAGGGCTACGACTCAGGCCACGCGCACGGCCGACTGCACGGTGTATTCGAAGGTAGAGAACTGGGGAGGGAGAAAGCGTGGGAATTGTGGGAGGAAGTGGGGTACTATGAGGGCTGGGCCGGGTTTTGGGTTGAGATCCTTGCTCCTGGTCAAGGTGCTTCTGCTTCTGCAGCTGGTGCTGGTGCTGGGGCTGCGAGTGGACGACAAGGTAGAAAAGGAAAGGAAGCTCGGTGAGTTGATCAGTTCATGCAGGAGCCCATCTCTATTCCTCATTCCGCATGAAAGAATACTGTACTGTGAATGGCTATAAGAGCCTCGTCCATCTATCATGTTAACATTATGATGAGAATAGCGAGCTGACCAGTACACTCCACCTCGCAGAACCCTGGCCCACGCCAAACAACTTCTAGACCTCACCGCTTCGTTCCCCCGCACGAATCCCAATCCTACATCCACCGTCGACCTCTCTTCAGTCGCAGTCGAAGCCGAACAAGACCTCGACCCTTCCTCTGCTACAAACGCTGTTCCGACGCCAAGCTCGACAGATCTCGCCGGCCTCATAATGCTCATCAGAGCGCGTTACAAGCTTCTCTGCTCGTCCCTCGGCGTCAGACCGCGATTGCAAGGCGCGACCATCATCCAGGCTGCCCCAGGGTCTGGCGCCGCTACGCCGTCGGAGGACAGTCAGAGAGCGTCTCGGTCACAGCTAAGCGAAGCTGGGAACGGCGCAGCCGCTGGCGTCGTGCAGGGTATCGAAGGGCCGATGAAGGGCGTCGATACTCGTCAATTGCGTTTTTGAAGCTCTGGGCATCTCAATCAGACCAATCCGTGGACGGAAACAGGCTCCGTTCATTCGAGCAGGATCTCTCGGTCCCGACATGGGTACAAAGTCACATCTGCGCCAAAAACACCTTGGCAGGCGTTGCTCGCGCCAAAGCGTCTCGTCCTGCCTCACACTACGATCGCAATCACAATCGGATGCATCACGTTGCGCAACTGCGCAACTGCGTCGACGTCCACGACCTCCACCTCCTCACGTCGTCGTGCACTCGTCGTACTATCGAACGTTCTTCACGCCCAGCAACACGATCCAATGATCACGTCCCGAATCCCGTGGACGATATCACACACCTCTCGAGTCTCGCTTGTCGTATCGAGGGAACAAGTGATACAGTACGGACCGGGGTGATAACTGCCTAGTCTGGACAGCTTTCAGGCTGCTCGACGACGTTCATCCATTGAACGGGTCTTTTCCACTTGGGACGATTTGAATAGATGAATTACAGATACATGTGGAAACCAGATGTATAACCGACCTCGTCAGCTGGACAGCTGGATATAGTCATACAAATCTTCGCCTCTGCTCATCATACCAACATACTCTCTTCGAGAAATGCTCCCCATCTTAGGTGCCTACTATGATAAGACCATATCTGGCTCGTCCCGCAACTCAGCCTTGAACACGACTATCTTCACCTCGCACTCTCAGCATTCGAGAGGATCATCGTGCGACTTCCGCTGTGGGCGTGCTCGAATGCTAGCGATAAATGAATTTGACATCGTTAGCAATACGTCCACCAAGTAATCTGCTTGCCGCAGCTACAAACTGAAAAGAAGTAGCTAGTCGGGTAAATGCGACTCACGAGCTCCTCGATAGGTGCAGCATCCACAAAGTCCGGTAAAGCTTGAGCGTCCGTGAGATAACTTGGCGTCTCGCCTTCGCCTATAGGCTCATCGTCTAGGCCTAAGGCGTCGAGCTCTGAGGGCGGAAACGGGATATAACGCGTTAGCCTCCGTCCCTGACTGCTTGATGATTACTATGACCAGACAGACGAGGTATAGCTTGAGGATCGATCAAGAAGGATGATGACCTTACCCGCTTGTAGGTCCGCCTCGTCCACTTCATCCGGCACGCCATAGCTTCTTCCTAATGACTCCTGGATCTCGTTCGCCTGATCGATCAGATCCTCCATGTCGTAGTGAATACTCTGGAGCAACACACGCGTCAGCTGATCTCCCAGCAGGTACCGCTTCGTCGTGACCTTGTGTCGTCCCAAGGGTTGGCCAAGCCAAGCAAAAAGCTTGTAATAGGATGAAAGGAGAGACCCACCTCGATCTTATCAATGTCGATACCCTTGTACTGCTTCTTCATCTCCTTGTTGGCCACCCGCATCGCGTCAACAGTGGCCATCTGAGAGCGAGGTAGGTCAGCGACTGAGCTACGTCTACGTTGGATCCCGACTCTACCATCATGTGGGGATGCTGAGAAACTCACGGTGTTCTTGAGATTCTCCGTCGTCATTGCTGCTTGCTCCATGTTGAAAGTTTGCTGCTGGAGTTGCGCGAGTTGATTCTCGTACATCTTCTTCTGCTTCAACGTCCTCAGAGCACGCTGTTGCACTGCCGCCTGAGTCGAGTCACGTTTGTATCAGCATTCCAACCCATGGCGTTGTCTGAGCCGGGGCAGACCAATTACACCCCCGTACGGATCTTGTTCAATGTGAAGGTGGGACAAATGATCCGCGTTCCTGGCAAGTTGGGATAACGCACCTTTCCTGGACCTTCGCGCAGCTTGGCCATTTGGCCTTTGAATACCGCCAGCTCAGCGTCCAACTTCTTTATCTTAACTTCGACCGAGCCCATGCGCGTGTCGGTCTGGACATGGAGTCGCCAGTGGACGAATCTCAGCCCAATATACTCCTTTGGACAACGACAGCCAGAGGCAGGGGACATACCGAGTTGATCGCATCGGTTAGCGAAGGTTTGGGCTTGGCCTTGTTCGAGCCGAATATCTAATGAATGTTAAGTGATGAGTCGTTTGCGAGATATGGATTTAAAAGCAGGAACGTACTCTGTTCATCTTGGATAAGAGGGAGAGTAGAGATAGAGAGACAGCAGGCTAAGTGGATAGCTGAGATTGAGGGGAGCGCGTGTTCAATGATATGAGTGGTGAGAGAAAAAGATGGTCGTAGCGCAAGGTTCAGATACGAAGACGTAAGAAGCGTATCAAGGCTCAATGTCTTCTGTAAAGACTAAATTTCTCACGGGGCCTGGGAATGCTGCTGCCACGTTGAACGTACGGCTCAGGTGTGGGGAGGGATGTCAAGCAAGTCAAGAGGTTGTAGTACTCCGTTACAAGTAAGTGAGTGACGATAAGTGATCGGTGGATGGCGAGAGCGCGAGTGAGAGCGAGCGAGACATGAGCCAAAGCCACGAGGACGGTGCGTGGCAGTGAGCGAGTGGCAAATAAACAGTGAATGCGGGGTAATGTCTGTTCACTCTGCAGCAACGCGGGGAAATCTCTTCCTGCACTTCAAAGCTGTACAAGTCATTGCCTTCCTCATCACTACGCATACACCACTGCACGACAAAGACGGGTTGCACTAGATGCACTGAGCGAGCTCAACAAAGTTTCACTCAGTCACGGCCAAGCTGCAAGTCCGATGATAGCGCCATCCAACGAGTTCCTGCTGCTCGCAGCGACGTTGATCGAGTCCCTTCCGCCTGCTTTGCCCAGTGAGTCCTCCATTCCTCCTATAGTCATCAAAGAACAGAGAACATACTTGCAGCTCTCAGAGATCGAGGATGCCTCTGCTAGAAGCTTGAGCTGACCCTCAATGCTCTTTTCGCGATAGTCGACGACGCCCTCCTCCTGCAGCTCCATGCGGTCTTCGGGCCTATGCTCATGTCTGCATTGCAGCTCGTGGATAAACGAGAAGGTGAGCATAATCGTGTCATATTGCTCAAAAATGTTTTCGCGAGCTGTATGACGACTACCTTCGATATTGCTAACATCTCGTATCAACAGTAGTCCGGGTCAGTCTACCCTCTGACCGATTCCTATACCAAGTGAGTAATTCAACTCTCACAAAGTTGACTGACAGCCCCAGGTCGCATCATCGACAGGACGGAACTACACCCTCTACATAGACCCTCCCGCACCATCCGAAGCGCTTGCGCCACCTCTAGCCCCATCAGATCTCCAGCAGGACGAAACGCAAGAACCTACATCCGATACAGAGGAACGGCAGCTGGAATCTACATCACCTCCGAGCTCGCCCGTACCACCCATAACGCCTCATCGGGGGGCAGTACAGTTGCCCAAGAGGAATCTGCGCTTGACCGCGGAAGATCTCGAGAGACAGAAGAGAGCCGTACGATTGGCAACGGTCATGGAGAGGATGTATTGCCCTTGTGCGGGATTCGCATACAATTCTCTCTCGGGAGAGAAGACTGTGATTGTAAGTACACACCGTCAACTCATCCACTCTACTACTGTTCTTGGTGAAAGAAAGCAATGGTCATGTAGTGACCAAGCTGATGGTGTAAATCTCTTTATCTTATGATCTGATAGTGCAAGCACATCCTCGCCGTGATCCTCGCGCACAAGGTAGACAAAGAAGTGAAAGCGCAGGTCGAACTGCCTGGAGTGGTCGGGTTGCTCGGGCTAGGCGCCTGATTTTCAATTTCAATTCGCTGTAACCACCTCAAACTCGTTGTACCCATTGTACTCGTCAATTGTAGCAATAACCATCTCACTTGCATTGACCTATGTCACCGTCTCGCTACGTGCTATCGATATGCTCATGCTTGTTGCCATTCACGATGCTCAGATATCCAAGCTGACTACTCGATGCATGCAAAGTGAGATGCGAGAATATGCCAGACAATGTATCCATCCCTGAGTGAGAGCAACGCGTTGATTTCATTTTGATATCGCCGCGGCAATGCTTGGGATATATCACGTGACAAGCCAGTACAAAGGATCGTAATTACCCTATTGAGTAATATAGCACAGTAAATTGCCCATTTATCCCAGTCCGTGCTCCCACGCTGTACGCTGTGAGTCGTGTCCTCGTCCTCTCCCTTGCTCACTCTCACTCACCCCGTCAGTCAGTCAGTCAGTCAGTCAGTCAGTATCGATAGACTGGTCAGTCAGACCTTTCAGCTAGCTGGTCTCCTGCTCATCCTACACCACACCCTCCATTCATACCTCTCACCTCATCAGTGTAGGTCTCTCCCCTCGCATTGATCCCCCCCGCACCCCCTATTGCATTGCATACAGTCCTTGTTTGGCTTGTTTGTCGCTTGACATTTTCACCTTTCGACAGCGTTTATCTCTTCATCAAGCTCAATCACTGCCTCACCTGTTGTGCACATCCGTGAACACCTCACGGCCTTTCGCTCTAGCGTTCTTCCGATACTAGCATGTCAACATAAATCGATCCCTCGCCACCCAGCCAAACAAGACCACACGAATCAGCCTGGTCGCATTCACTATACTATCCTAATATCATGTCAGTGCCGACTGACCCGTCGCCGGCACTTTCAAATCGCTCCCCGCTACCGCCACGACGGACATTTGAGCGCTCGCAGTCGCAACAGATAGCATCGGCTCTCGACGTCGATCTGTCTCTGCCCACAGCGATCTCGCACTTGGTCAACCACCTCTTGCAACCCCTTGCTTCGCTCTACCCTTCGAGCACTCTGTCGACTTTACGCCATGAGCTCTGTTCTCGCCTCGAACAGCTCTTTGCACCGACGTGGGAGGAACCTCATCCTCAGCATGGCTCGGGCTATCGCTCCCTAATATGCTCGAGACAGCTTGGCCTTCCTTTGGTTCTCAAGGAAGCTGCCAAAAGAGCCGGAGTCGATGCGAACAGCTGGAAGAAGGTGTTAGGTTCGGGCAAAGGCAGGAAGGACGACGAGGAGTGGGAGGCATGGTGCGATCCAGGAGCAGTATACTGGCGGTATGGCGGATGGGAGTGGGAAGACGTCGGATTCGAACCTGTTAAGCTGGTTAGAGGTGAGTACCTTGCGCACGAACAAGATTCTCGTTGTAGGCTCGTTGTCCTTTGAACTGACTGACTTACGCTTTGCAGAACCTGTACAAACGGTCTGGCAAGGCGGCGCATCTGAGTTCGCGCCTCTAGCCACGTCCCAACAAGCTATCACTCCTATTCGACCGTCGTACGCTATTCCAATCCGCGCACCTACAGTCTTTGCTATTCCCCCAACACCTGCTCCCCTACCGACCCGAGTGGTCTTCCCGCCTTCTCCGCTCGACGATGCCGGTAGATCTCGCCCTTCGTCTTCTGTCTTTGGCCCGTTGGTCCAACAGAGCGGTACCGAGTCATCCGAACACGTCCCATCAGCCCTTGTAATGCAATCCGAACTAGGTCTCGGCCCAGCACCATTTTTTCACCGTTCCACCTCGCCTTCGATTTCAGACGCGTCCAGTCTGGCCTCGGCGTTCTCGCTCGGCGGCCAGTCACGCTCGGCTACCGGTTCTTCGATTGAGAGTGCGGAATCAAGCGAAAGTCAAGCGCACAGCTATACTCGAGCGAACCTCACTCGCGGTAACCATCGCGGCTCCGAAAGCCTCAGCTCTGTCGCTTCTTCAGCATCAGAGTCCAACTCGGGTCACACGCAACTACTCACTCCCGCGTCTCGTCCTGGTTCGGCCGACCCATTCAACGTCAATGTCCCCCCTCTGTCAATGAGAGATACTCACAACGATAATGATCGAGCGGATCGAGAGAAGGAGCGTGAACGCGAACACGTCAGAATGCGCAAGATCACCCCGCCTATGCTTGCGTTGCGCGGGCGCACGCCATCTCCCGGTACCCCCGACAATCTATCTACCACCCCTGGTACCGAGACCACCATCACGCCCAACTCTGCTCTACCACCTACCCCGTCTGTTACGCCTTACGATGGCGGGAACGTCACTGTCTTAGGCGGAGGTGTCAAACTTGGTGGAGCAAGTAATGCCGGTTCGCGATCCGTTTCCGCCATGTCTCATCGTTCGACCTCGGGAGGCAACGGAATCGATCGATCGCGTTCACCATCCGTCTCCCTCGCCTCGCGAGCGCTCAGCACCGCTCTCGGTCCTAACGCCAATGGTTCGATCGACGGAGAAGGAGCACCGATCACGTCTTCTCGAAAGCAACGGACTCGTAGGCGTATCATGCCCACGTATCTCGGTCACTTGGGCCAACCAGGTGTCGGCGGACCTATCATGGGAGTGTTCGGCCAATTCGCAGGTAAATCCCAAGGACCACCTGGACCTGGAATTGGAACATACGTTCCTCACGTAGGAGTGGGCATGGCCCCGCCCCCTGTCGGTCCGCACGCTCTTGGCACGCGGCCTGTCTCTCTTGGTTCGCAGAGGATGTCTTAGAGCGTCAGCGTGCGTCAGCCTGCGTGCACACATCTGATCATTTTGATTGTTTTTGATTTCGTTCGATTCGCATTTCGCGTTCACCCTTGACCTTCGTCTTCCCTCGTCATCTCTCCATACTTGTTCTGATTCGTACTTCGTAATTCGTTGTCGGATCAGAGGAAAGATGTGAGCGGTTGCGAGCGGATTTTATACCTTCTATACACCTTCGGTTTCGATCTATCTCTCTTAAAGTCTCAGCTTTTCGTCTTTCGTTCTCGACCTTTTCAAAGAAATCTTTCCTTTCGTACAGCTTCTAGCATCTATGCATTGTGGAGGAATGCATCGCATATCAACTGTTGTCGCTTGAAGGTAGCTTGAAGATTGTTCAGCGTCTATTGCATACTCATGCTGCCAACTCTGCTTGAAACAGGTAAGGCGATTACTACTGCACCTTCGCCGAGTAAAGACATGATGCGTTGCGTGTAACAGACGATGGATCGCGTACATCATCGATCCTTGGTTCGCTCAGTGAAACTTCTGCATGCTATGCATATATAGTACACATGAACTATCGTCGTATCGCTAGCATAGAACTCGCTCAGTTAGCGCAACTAGCGCAACCAAACTAGCGCAAGAGTACCCCGAGCCCTCTCCAGTTCTTAACCACAGGCTTGACAGCCGAAAGGGCCTTGTCCAAACTATCCTCCCCCAACCCACTCCCTCCGGACTCCACAGCCTGGGCCAGGATGGTGTCTCTGTCCAACCACGCTTGGTCTATATCGCGCTCTAGGCGATCCCGGAAGTTGGTTATGGTCGACTGGAGGGATTTGCCTAGTTCCACATGATCGTCTGAAGCTAGCGTTAGGTGTCGGAGGAGCGTTATTGCTTCGGCTATTCGCGGCGGAAAAACGACGATCAGTTCGATCACGAACAATGAGCAACGGAAAGATGACTGCACTCACCACTCTTCTCGTCAACTCGGATCACGAGTCGGCCGATACTAGCTACCAAGTACTCGTACTCGTCCACGGTACCTTTACGTCCCGTGGCCTTCTTCTTGATTTTCTTCGACTTTGACGTTTGCCTAGCACGATCACGTCAGCTACGTACCCCTTCGACTCGTGGCAAGCTCGACCAGACGAAGCGGATGCGAGTGAAGAACAGAGAAGAAAAACAGGAAGAAGAGCCAAAACCTACCCGGTCATACGCGTAGTCTGCGAGAACACCGTCGTCGGCGCAACGGTATACCTCGTGAACGCCGTAGCGACGGTCGTGGCGTTGGTGGCCACGTCCACTCCTTCGATGTCTGGATCTCGATCGACGATGTAGAATGCGTCTGTCACCAGCACAATATCAAATCAGCTCCGATCCTCTTGTGTTATTGATATTGGAATGCCAGTCATATCTGGTTTGTGTGTTGGTATGGAGAACTCACCAGGATCGTTATCCTTGATCCGCCGCAGTTCGATTATCCGCTTCATCTCCTTATCCAGCTGACCCTCCATTTCCTCGAAGACTTCCACGAGCGACTCTTGGGCCTCCTCGAGCCCTGGATGAATCATGCTTTCGATCAAATCGGACCTATCCCGAGTAGATGCCTGACACAAACAACGAACACGATCAGAGTAGCACTAGCACAATCGCGAAGGTGTTTGTCTCACCACTCGGTACGCTTCTGCGAATTCTGCGCCGCGACACAGCACGTCGACGGCGCTATCGACGTCGTCGACGTGTTCGAGGAAGACCTGCGCTGCTTCCAGGTGTCTGCCGCGCGAAGCGAGGTGATCTGTCAGTGCGCGTGTCAGCTTGCTCCTTCTCTTTCTCACGACAATTGGCACGATAGAGGAGTGAACCCAACCCACCTGTCACGCGCTCAGCCATCTCCACGAGTTTATCTCTCGCCACGCTTTCTTTCTTGGCCAGAGTAAAGAGTTCTCTCCAAGCATGAGCCTTCTCGTACGCTTTGAGTGCTTTCTCATTCTTCTTCGCCAGGCTATAGGCTAATCGAGATCACTGGAATGAGTTCGGCTTCTCAATCAGTCTGTCAGAAAACGACTCACACAATGCCGCATCGGCGAAATCTCTCCTGTCGAAGAGATAATCGCCATAGAGATCGTGTATGACCTGAGTGGTATTTCCATAAACGTCAGCCTTGCGTGTCGGTATGGCCAGTGATGATATAAGTAAGCACGCGACTCCGACTGACAGGAAGATGTGGCTCGTCCCCTGCGTACAAAGCAAACGCCTCATCGTACAACTCGTACCGCGAGAGGTACGAGGCAGCATCCTCAAAGCGGGATGGGCCTGAATCAAGTAACGCGTCAGCTGTCGTCCTAACACACAATGTTTGAAGCGAAGCACTAACCCGCTTGCTGCAGACTTCGCAAGGCGCTTTCTCTCCTACCGAGATGATCATCAATCCTGAATCTCTGCTCCCACTTGTCCAACGCTCGAAGTTCCCTTAAGAACGGCAAATACTCCTTGGGATCCTATTACGCCGAAAAAGGTCACGATCAGCCATCATAGCCTTACACTAAAGTGGGCAAGTATGAACGGCATAGGCCTCGAGTGACCTACCTTCTGCGAGTACTGCGCGACCATCAAGACCAGCTGGAAATTGTACATCCCCAAAGCGACGTCGTACAGTCTGTTGACGTCCGAGAGGAAGATGATATACTTGATAGCATCTTCGACGATCTCGGGGTGGTCGGCTAAACGTCAATACTTCCGTTAGCACCCATCATCGCGCACAGTGCAAAGAAGACAGATTTGAACTCACCTTGTAGCTGGAGCAGCACGCGCAGACCCGCTTCGTAGTCGGCTGGCTGCTTGCATACGTGCGTGGTGAGAATCGTCTCCACGTATCCTTGCAGATCTTTCTCCTCTAGGATGACGCGGAGGGCGTCGCACACTGAATTGACCTTGTCGACGGGTTTCGACGAGCTACTTTAGCGTGTATCAGCTTACACATACTATCGTAGGATTGGGCTCAACTCACGATGAAGAGGGTTCTCGACCTCGGTCGGCATACAGAACACGCGCCGAATCTGACGAGCTATATGTGCGTCAGCTGGAGCGTTCTGCGTATAAGTCTTACGTATGAGTTCGACCTACTTCAATGCCGAAACGAAGAGATTCAAGTAGTCTACTTCTGGGATCTGAGCGACAAAGTCCTTGAGATTCGCCATGAGCTGCGCAGGGTCGAGGTCATAGAGGATGTTCAGATCCAGCCGGTGCTTTCGGCAGGTAATGAAGGCGTTACGGTACGCGCCGCTACGGAGAAGAAGACCGACTCAAAAGTCAGTAATAACATTTTCAACGACTGCCAGGAGTGGGAACCACTGCTACTCACGACAAGACGTCTTGCTTGACTACTGCCAACACCAGGGCTCGCGGGTAGACCGTTTCCAGATTTCCTCTCGGCATTTGAAGGACGAGAGTCATGGAGCTCGGACAAGCAGTAACGATGACTGAACCTCGCTCGACTCTCCTCTTTTCCCACTCCATCTCATGCGGAAGAACGTCTTCACCTTCAGCCAATCGCTTGAGCACGGACAATGGCGCGTAATGCGAGCTTTGCGAGGCTGTAGCGTAGATCAAGAAGGTCGGCGTGAGGGTGAAAGAGGTTACTGATGAGGCGATTGACGCTGATTGCGATTGTTCGCTACCAGAGAGCGACGCGACGTGCAGCTTGCCGTTGGGCGAGAGGGCGAAAATGAGCGATGTTTCGAGAGAGATACTGACTGCCGTTGCTCGGGCACAGAGTGATACATCCATGGGTGTTTCGGCCATAGCTGCGAGACAAATGAGATAAGCCGCATGTCAAAGATGTCACTGGCTTGGGCTTACCAACAATGACGCTACCGTCGGCGTCCAACGCCAACAGCTCGCCCTGCGCATCCCACAGTAACCGCTCGACATTTCCGCCGACAATCGTCTCCTCTGCCTCCTTGTTGTCTCTCCGAACATCGATCCGGCAGGCGTCCTCGCCACACCAGGAGAGGACAGCGACCCTTCCCGAAGGTCCAAGGGCGATGTGCTTTGGCAGTCCCACCTGTTCGCCGGGAGATTGAGGGATGAAGCGCAGGGTGGGTTCGGCGACTCTGCCACCGCCGCGAAGTTTCGAGCCGCTCTTTGGGTCGGGCAGTCTCGTATTCAGATCCCATACCTGCACAGTCGCGTCATTGTAGAGGATTGCCACTGCGTCGTCGGTTTGGGACAGGCTGACATGTACTGGAGTCGAGGGAAGGTCGAGTGTGTAAGACGACATGGGTGGCGGAGTGTTTTGCGTTCTGAACGGAGTAACGAGCAGTTTCTCTACGCTCGTAGTCGATCAGTGACGAGACTCTTGGCCAAAGTGATCGATATTACTCACTTCCGTCCACGACTGCAACATTTGCGGTATCGTGAGGCATGGGTAGACGTGCGGTATAGGTGTCCCAGACGAATGATCGCATCTGCACATGATCTGCAATGGGACTCGATCAGCTGAAGTTCGATAGACCGCAAAGTGACTGCTCACTCTCGCCGAGGATGTAGAGCGACAAGGGTTGCTCGGAATGCCACTTGAACCCTGTGAATCGCGGAGACGATGAGTGATGGGAAAAGATCTCTTGCTTCAGGTAGTAATGATAGTTCTTCATTGACCATAGCTGGACTGCAAATGCACAAGAGGACGTCAGTAGTGGTGCTGTACTGAGGGTACCAAGGCTTGACTCACCGACATCCCTATCTTTGCGCTCTATCCAGATCGCCAGAACTTCCGAATCTGCATTCCAAGCCATATTCTTAACCCTCCCGTCTTTCCAGACTGTCTTGTCTTCTCTCAGCTCATAACCGCCATGACGCAAACCGTTCCTCTCCAGCATCGCTATATCCCACCTGCCTTCTCTCCCTTCGGCTCCGCCCTCGTACCCATACCTGACCAGCGAGCTGATCAGGTTCCCACTCGGTCTCCAGCTCAGACCCGGTTCTAAGCCCGGTAGTGATTCGGACGTTGCTGATAATTTCGGTATAAAGCCAGCGTTGGGATCCCGCGAATATATCCTGATTTGTCTCCGCGCTTGTTGTCTATTGCTGTACAAGTCGAGTGAGGAAATAGCGAAGAATGCAGCGTCACCGCGGAACGTGATGCGCGGTAAGCCGTCATCGGTCGGATGGGATAGCGAGGTAGGTACAGCAGATGACGCTTTAGCAGCAGCCTTGCCTAATGAGCCGTGAAACTGAGTCTGTTTGGATCCCCAGCCAACGTTGATGAATTCGTCTGGAAGCAATCGCGTCAGCTTATTCTCCAACTTTGTGGTATATCGAGCTGGCAGACATACCTTCGCCGAAATCTTCAGTCCGTAATGGCTCTTCGTGGATTACATCGAAATGTCTAGTCATGCACACAAGATTGTCCTCGCCTAGAATCACGCAGGCAGACGTGAGCGATACTGCTCAATATGTGATGGCACTACGTACCAGTGACCAAAATCAGGTGCTCATCGTCGGGCGACCACGCAGCAGCCTTGATCCCACTATCGATGCTGCCGACCACCTCGATCTGATGAGATGGTCAGCACCTGTTGTGACCACTGCATTGTAGTGCAGTACGACTTACTGGTGCCGGCCGACCATCTGGACCTTCGAGAGTCAGCGTCGCGATGTCTCCTCCGGCGAGCAGGATGACGAGCGACTTGTCATCTGGCATGAAACGTAGGTCGAACGTCTCGCCCAAGTGCTCGGGTTTGGGGAAAGGAGCGACCACGGGAGACGAGAAGGAGCCGATGGTCTGAAACGGCATTAGAGCTTCAAGTCCGTCTTCGACTACATCCACCAAGCTCACCTCTGGCTCGCCGGCCTGTTCCTCCAGCCCGTCCAGCCGTATGATCTCCACTTCCACTCCTGCCTCGTCCTCAGCCGGTCTCTCCACAGCAACGTAAACAGCTCCGGTCTCTGGGTCGATAGCTATGTTCGAAGCGCGGGACGAGCTGCCCGCCTGAGCCAATGAGGCTACCTTTAGCCCTAACGGTGTCAGACTTCTCATGGTATATGACTCTAAATGTATTTGTTGTCAATATAGAAGGTGAACAGCGAAAATGAAGCGGTTAAGCGGTTCAACCAAAATTCTGTTAATGACATGAACCAGCCAAATACAGCAGCGGCGATCACCGCTCTACCATATCTACCGCAGCTAAGCACGAATATGGTATATGCTACTGCTCTGCCTTTAACCTCGCTTTCGACTCGTCTTCTTACTCACCTCATCTACAACACGAAGCACAACAAACATGTCTGACCCAACAATCAAAGGGCTCCCGCCACCCCCAACAACCTACGATGGATCCGGCTTCCGTATCGCCATTGTTCACGCGAGGTGGAATGACGCCGTCATCAAGGCTCTCGTTGACGGAACTGTGAACAAGCTGAAGGCGCAGGGTGTGAAAGAGGAGAACATCGTCATCAAGACTGTCCCGGGCAGTTATGAGCTGCCTTTCGCTACGCAGAAGTGAGTTGGTCTTCCGTCCCGGCGACCACGGGTTGATGCGATATGGTATCCAATTGATCGCTAACGGCTATATGTCCCGTGCAGACTTATCGAAGCGGGCAAGACACAGTCCTCCAACGCCGCCCCGTCCATGCTGCAGAGCACGACCAACCTGCTCTCCCTGATCGACACACCTTCCACATCCAGTCCAACATCCAGCACCAGCGCCAAGCCTCCCAGCGCCGCAGGATCGTCCACGGCGCCGTTCGACGCTGTGATCTCTATCGGATGCTTGATCAAGGGTTCGACCATGCACTTCGAGTACATCTGTGACGCGGTCACCAAGGGTCTTATGCGCGTCCAACTCGATACCGGCACGCCGGTCATCTTTGGTGTTCTGACCGCTTTGACCGATGATCAGGCATTGGACCGAGCGGGCATCGGAAGGACGGACAAGGGTAAAGGACACAGTGAGTTGTCACACAGCTACCTTGTGATCTCAATCCCCACCACTTCAGCTGACGAACACGTCTCCTCCTTAGACCATGGAGAGGACTGGGCACTCGCCGCGGTCGAACTCGCGGCACTGACCAAAGATTGGTCAAAGGGCGTCTTGTAAGATGGCTTCATGCACACAGTATCATAGACGAAGGAGTGCACAAATGCATATATTGAGTGACTGGTTTCGGAGGTCGACATGACTGCTTACTTCATTAGCACAGCGCCCATGTTTGAGCTTGATGTGGCGCTGCTACTGCAGTACTCACTGATAGTGGTGTGCGCATGACCCGACGACTACCCTCGCGAATCAAAGCGAAATGGTGTCACGCATGTCTCAACTCAAACACTTATCCCTTGCTACTCAATGACTAGTGAGACCATTTGAATGGTCGACCGTCTCCACCAATCGAGAATATCATTGCGGGGTGACACTGCCTCCTCCTGTCTCACCACTGTGCATCTGACTGTATTGCAATGTATATGCCATATGGAATCGGGCACGCGCTGATCCACCTTGTATACTCGATCCTCGTTCAGCACAAGTGATCGTGTCACTTGGCCCTTCTCGCCAGCTATATATACGCTTGTCCACAAATCCGCAGCGCCCCAACACAGCCCAATTCCTCAGCATCATCGCTTTCATCACGCTCACGCTCACGCTCATTCTACACGCACAGTCATTACAGATATGTTTCCCATCGCCAAGCTGCTCCCGGGCGGAGCGCGCATTACTGTAAGTCCCGTCATCTTATCACACCTCTACCAAACTCGCGCCTCGGAACTTGCTGATGATTGAAGATATGATTTAGCTGTTCTCCAGCTTCACTGGTATCCTCGCATTCTACCATTCTCTCGCTTCTGAACCAGACTATCTCGTTTCCGTCGCTTCCCTTAGCGCCGCGTCCATGGTCTTGTACACTTCCATGAGCTGCGCTTTGCTCATTGATTCGATAACAGGGTGAGCAATATCATTCGTCGTGGTCACCCGAATCAAGTCAGGCTCACGAGAGATGCTTGACTTTCAGACGCAACGAGAGAGTTTTGACTGGGAGCAAGCGGCCTTCGTGGACCAGCAAGGCGGACTTGCAGCTTGGGCTCACTGTGGCTCAGTGCACTCTCTGGCTTGGTGAGTCTTCACCTGCATTGACTGTAGCTAACGACGCAGCGTACATTGGCGTATTCGTGGCCGACCTCTACGCCGAGTACTCGCATGGCTCGTCGCTGAACTGCCCTTCTGCTCGATGCGGCAACTACTTCTTCGCCTTCTCGTTCGGCTATGTCCAATTCTTCCTCGTCTTCATCCAACTGATCGCCTTCGCCCTTGTCGTCATCGAGATCAAGGCGTCGCCTCGACGGGTTATCTCTGATCGATCTTTGAGCCAGCTCCTGGCGAAACAGATGGATGAGCTTGTGCGTTTACGCGAAGAGGCGAAACGGGTCCGAGCGGAGAGCGTATACGGTGTCAACCGACCGCGAGCCAGTAGTCTGGGTTCGTCCGCGGGCGTGGGAGGCGGTATGACTGGAGCCAGCGAGATGATCCATTTTGGAGAACATATCACATTCACACTCACCCCCGGCTCACCCGAGGGCGCGCGGCGACGCACAAGGACTATCTCCGTAGAATCAGGTTTAGGCAAGATCAGACCGGACGAAACCAAGCTGTGCGTCCGGGGTCGGGTCGCGACACCAACAATGGACGTGCCGTCAGGCGACATGAGCATGGAGCTACAGCGCATTCGTGCTGGATACATCAGTCAAGTGGAGAATGGGCGATACCCTCTTCCGGGCTATTCGGACGGGGTTTCAACGCCCAAAAGCCAGAGTCAAAGCCGAAGCCAGAGTCAGAGCCGCGGCCGACACGTTGCGGTCCGCTTCGATATTTTTGACGAGGACGAAGAGCTCCAACCCGGCACAGGAACAGGAACGCCGATTACCTCCTCATCATCATTATCGAACGATTACTTGGCGCGCAGACCGAGTGCGGGTCCCGGTTCCGGTTTCGGCTCCGGCAGAACGCTCTACCCGCTCATCATGGATACGCCACCTCAGAATCCGGGATTAGCGTACTCGCCCACTTCCTCGGTCGATAGTCCGGGACTAGACGAGCTGCCAGCTCAGAGTGAGAAAGCACCCCTGCGCGAGCCTAGATCATCGAGGAAGGGCGGATCGCCACGACGAAACAGGCCAATCCTCTTTGACGCAAGGGACGTGGAGTCACTTAATTAGACGAGGAGCCGTGGCAGCACGACCTGTAGGGTCAATTGCTCTCAGCATTGCTCCTCTCAGTGCATGGTACTCCTGTCTGCTGCAGCAGTGCTATTTGTATACTTGTATCAAATATGACAACTCTGATATAAAGCGTGTCTTGACGCCGCGGTGAAAGCTAATCTCACATCAGTCGCGTCTCCTACAACCTGAGGTACGGCGTTTCGGTCATTCGGACAAGTGGCAACCCTTTTGAGATCGACCTACCACTCAGGCGTGAATGTCCGTCCACTCTGAAGCAATCATGCATCTCATTCATGCTACGAACACGAAAGCGATGTCTCTATGCATGCTCTTATGGCCACAATGGTGCAGCATGCATTGTCAGTTGTCTGGAAAGAAAGGGATAAAGTCCACACACTGTAGAGTGATTACATAACATGGTGCGACATTTGAGCGAGACGCCTAATTACCGATTAGATTCCGACCCCGTACGCGGTGTCCCCACGCCTAAATGAGTCATGCGTCAAGTAACATGACCACCAAGCCTCCTACGAGTATAACCACCCTCTACCTCATTCTTACAACATTGCTGGCAACACATTCCGTCTGCTCTACCTCACCTTGGTTCCGAGCGTACATCGCACGATTTACACCGCTTTGCTTCAGCGATCTACCGAAACCGCGATTGAGAGTAAAGGAAAGAGAGCAGATTTGGACAGGGCGGATTGGTATTGGGGGACAGGCGTCTGCTCAACTTTGTTCGTCCGCCGCGCGAACCAGCATATCAAAGCGGCAAGGGAGTGATCAACTGTGACACGTCTCCCCCTTGATCCTGGACAGCGACTCAATATGTCGTCGCCGTCGAGAAACGGACATGGCGTGTGGAGCTTGATCAATGGCAACGGGGACAGAAGGGGGTCAGTGGAATATCAACAACAACCCGTCGCATCATCCTCGCGACGACCGTCGACTGCCTCCATACACAACTCGCCAACGTCGACATCTTCGCGTCGTCGGGATGATGGACCATCCACATCCCGACTGCCTAGAATAACCACGTCGCATGCGCGGCAGGATAGCGATGGAGAGGACGGACTAGGGGTAGGAAGCGGGAGCGGACCACGGAGTGCACCTGCCGCTGGACCGCTTCGGCCGCCTCCAAACGGCAATCTACCCCTTCGCTCCTCTTCTTCCCCGGATCCTTGGCTGTCGCATCCTATCTCCCAACAGAGCTCACCGACCGCTTCTCCGAGCGAGCATCGTCCAAATTTCGCTTCATCCCCTTATGACCGCCGACCACCGTCTCGAGCCCTCCCAGACCCAGAGAGAGATCGTACCATCACCCCTCAAGCCTCCAACCATTCACTAGCTAGTCAATCTACTCCGACGCAAGATACAAACGGGGCAAGTGGAGCAGGTACATTGCAATGGCCTCAACCGCGCACCGCTCCTCGACGCGACGGTACTTCGTGTGGTCAATGCGGTCAGACCGTACATGGTCAATTCGTTAGGGCTATGGGCAAGGTCTACCATCTCAACTGTTTCCGATGCAAGGTGCGTTTTCGTTTCCTAGGCTTGGTTTGTTAGACCGCATATGCTGATTCTGAGTGAGCAGGACTGCAACAAGGTTGTAGCGCAAAAGTTCTTCCCTGTAGAGGACGGAGATGGCATATATCCTCTGTGCGAGAGGGACTATTTCGCTCGCCTCGACCTGATCTGTGCAAAGTGTGATCAAGCATTACGAGCGAGTTATATCACTGCGTGTGGTGAGTATCTCCTTGTCGCTCTGTGGGGACAATTCTGACGTTGCTTAGGCAACAAATACCACGTCGAGCATTTCACTTGCTCTGAATGCGACGTTCTTTTTGGCCCCAATGATTCGTACTATGAGCATGGCGGCAAAGTTTGTGAGTACACTTACAACACTCGTACAAGTTGGCAGCGCTAATATCGTGATAGACTGCCATTATCATTACTCTACTCAATTCGCGGTCAAATGCGTTGGTTGCGAGAGCGCTATCCTCAAGCAGTTTGTGGAGATGAACAGGAACGGACGGAATGAGTGTTGGCATCCAGAGTGTTACATGATCTCGAAGGTGAGTTGCCGGCATCTGTGACCGCGCTAATGTCAGTTCTGGAACGTCCGGCTTGCCTCTAAAACATTCAACACCCCCGCGAGTTCGGCAGTCTCGTCAACAGTATCCCTTCTTGAGATGTCGTCAGCCACGGCGCCAGGCGCGCCTCTCACCATAGCCTCTGCGGCCACTGTGCCCACTCCTAGTCCTGGATCAGACATGGGACTATCGCCGAGCGAGCTGAAGGACAGACAAGAAGCGATGGAGATGAAAGTGCAGCAAATATGGCATGTCCTCTCAGGCTACGAGGAGAGCTCGGCAGCTCTTATCGGTGAAATGCTGCGCGCGGTGAATGACAGACGGCTGCTTGATATCATTCTGCTGGCAGAGCGTTTCATCTTGCACGTCGAGACGTTGTTCGCGGTCATCGACGATCTGGAGGCGCAGTTCTCCACGGCGGGAGCAAAAGGTGAGTTTTGACAGCTATCGACGTCGCTAACCATCTAGGTATGGCGCATTCTCGTGAAGCCAAGCAATTGTGCCGCAAACTTGTCAACCTGTTCTCCACGATGTCCCAAATATCCCCACAGGGCGGTCCAGCGCCTAACAACACCGAGCTATTCACCTTGATCACCCAACTCGCGCACTATCTGAAAATCCTGATACGTATCGCTCTCACAGCCTCTATCAAGCTTGAGCGAGACCATGGGAATACTACAGCGATGCCGACGTGCCTTGCTCGGCTCAACCTGTTAGCGATGGATGGTGGTGACCCGACAGTCGCAAAGCGTGGTGCAGTGGCCGAGATACCCATTCCAAAGCCGTCCATTCGCGCGGACGACAGGGATGGAGGGGCGTCGGCTGGTGACGAAGAACAGTTGAAAAGAAGCATTGACGCTCTGACGAGGCAACCGCAAGGTTTCATCTCCAGTACACAAGGCATCGCCTATGGATACCGGAGCTTAGCAGTGAGTTCACCTAGTTTCGACTGCCGCTGACTGTCAGCCCGAAATCACTGGTGAGACAACGCTTCGAGGACCCCAAGAAGAGAATTTCATCCCTCCGGAAGGCTGCGCACATTGCAGGTTGGCAATCGAGGAAGACTGCGTTCGTCTTGGCATGTTCAACCGATGGCACTCGGCGTGTGTCATTTGCATCGTCTGTGGAGAGAAGTCCATCATGCCACCAAGAGAGGACACGGACGATGGATCATCACATTCACATGGCGAAAACCCGTCTGCGGTCAAAGCTCTTATCCGTCGGCCACCTGCTCGGGTCGATTTCTTCTGGTTCGAGCCTATAGATCGGGTACCGGACAGGATATTTTGCGGCACACATCAAACGCCCATGTCGAAACAAGGATTCCAATCGGTCTCTCGGCTTGAACAATATGCTTTCCTTTTGCACATAGCCCTCCGTCGATTATACGTTCATTTCCGGATACATCATGATTTGGAAAGCGGTGAGTGATAATGCCGCTACCTATGACCCAACGCTGACCTTGTCTTAGTGCGCGGTCATTCGAGCTCCGAGCATGAGGTCAAACGCGTCAAATCCGTTACACTTGATCGAAAGCTCTCTTCTACCGCTCGTCTTCCCCAAAGGTCCATGGTTATCGAGAGCCCCGCTGGACGAATGGCTGATGCCAACGGACAAGTCGTCTCCGCTCGTACCGAACCCGCAACATTACAAGTGCCCGACAATTCTCCTCTGGAAGTCAATCCTGATGACACGTCGGGATCTGCGACTGTAGACTTCATCCGACCGCACTTTGCGCGAAACAACACATCAGTCATGATCATTAATGAGAATACGGAAGAAGATCCTAACGACATGTCGTTACCGTCCATAATACAAGAAGACGACGCGATCACTCTCGGCGATATACCAATGCTGGCGGATCCTGCGAGAGAGAGACGACCGGATGGACAGATATTCCTGTGCGACTTGAACCCCCTCCAGACGCTCATCATTAAGCACTTTGCCCTGCTCCAGCTTCAAAAGACTGGTCTGGGTCATCTGATCGAGCTGGATGAGGTCTTGGAATTGCTGGAAGTAAGGAAATCACAATGGTGGAATAAGATTTTCAAGGGAAACGCCAAGAAGGACCAGAAGAAGAAAGGTGAGCTGGACCCCGAGCGGCTTTCGCTGACAATCAGGTGTCTTTGGGGTACCTATCGAAATCCTGGTGGAGCGGACTGGGTCCGACTCGCAGCAGGGCGCTTCGAACACTCTACTTCGCGTCCCAGAGTTCATCGAAGACATCATCTTGACTATGCGTCAAATGGGTGAGCTGACATTTGGCGACTGGCGTGCCATAACAGCTGACGCTTGTCGTAGATATGGCTGTTGAGGGCATTTTCCGGAAGAACGGGAATATCAGGCGGCTCCAACAAGTTTCTGAAGCGCTGGACAAGGACTCTACGACCGTGAACCTATCGGAAGAGAATCCCGTGCAGCTCGCGGCGCTGCTCAAGCGATTCTTGAGAGAATTGCCCGATCCCCTTCTCACCTTTCGCTTGCACAAGCTGTTCTGCGCAGCTGCCTGTGAGTACTCCTCAATTGGCATCACTTCTTCCTCATTTTCACCAATGCTGACGCGTGTCATAGCGTTACAAATCCCCGAGGAGCGTCGACGATGCTTGCATCTCCTTGTCGTATTATTGCCGAAATACAACCGGGACACGATGGAGGTGCTATTTGTTTTCCTCAAGTGGGTCGCGTCGTTCTCGTACAGAGATGAAGAGACCGGTTCTCGAATGGACATTGCCAACCTCGCGACGGTCATCTGTCCTTCCATCCTGTACGCGAAGGGAGCCAACGCCGCGCGAGATGAGAGCTTTATCGCTATTCAAGCGGTGCAAGAAATGATGGAGAATCAAGACGAGTACTTTTTCGTTCCCCCCGAATTGCTTTTTGTCATCAACGAGAACATCTACTCGATATTTACCAAGGAGCTGGATCTGCCGCCCAAGGAAATCCATCGACATTGCTCGAAATACATGCAGGCGAGAGGTGCTGCTCTTCCACCCGTTGCGCAGAGACATGCTATGGGCATGGGAATGGGATTGCCGCCATCCACCTCGACGTCGATCCAGCAGATTCGAGATCGACCTAGTGATTCACGCTTGAACGCCCATCGTTCCGACGGGAATATCGCTAGTAGTGGAACGAACAACATGGCCGTGCCGATGGATCCGGCGTCGACTTATCGGCCACCACCAGCTCCTGGAACCAACGCGGCACACAGTCGTCCGACAAGCTGGATCCAGCACCAAACCGCCTCTTCGCGCGGCTCACAACAATCACTCCACCAAACTCTCAATTCCGCTAGCCCTTCAACGAATGCCGCACCATGGAGACCCGCTGGCGGTCCGTTCCAGG
Source organism: Cryptococcus sp. GC_Crypt_3 (assembly GCA_026538395.1). Lineage (NCBI taxonomy): Eukaryota > Fungi > Basidiomycota > Tremellomycetes > Tremellales > Cryptococcaceae > Cryptococcus > Cryptococcus sp. GC_Crypt_3. Next base: position 79,026 of record JALPCB010000001.1, read on the forward strand.
GTGGTGCAGTCAGCGCCAACGGTTCCAGAAACTCTTCTAGGGGTTCGGCACCGTCATCCCCTGGTCCAGGGGAAGATAGGGAGAGGCGGTCTTTCCAGATGGACAGGGAGAGATCTTGGACACCGGATCAGCCGCCTCAAGCACAACACAGCATCCACCCCCTGGCTCATTCTCAACGGTAGTGCTAGTCACTACGCCTGCATTGCTACCTCAGAGTGCGGAACGATTATCACACTTTTCGAATCATTACCCACCCAATCAACCACTTACGCTTGCTTACATGATACGTGAAACGACGACGATAGCGACGACGAGACAGACCGATGGAATGGATATGGACAGCAAGGGCAAAGGCAAGGGTTTCATGGACACTTTCTTATCTTCTTGTTCTTGATTGTTCTTGTTCCCTATAACGAGGTATCCTTTTTAACGAATACTTGTTCTTGTTTGTATGACACGAGGAGATCTAGCAGGCACACAGGTACACAGATAGGTGCGAGCATTGCGCTGCGCCGCGCTGCACCGTGCTTGTCCAGATGGGCCACGAGCAAATGCATGATTTGCATAGTCCTAGTCAAACTCGAGTACACTTCTGTACAAAAATAACGATGATGCCTATGCTATTGAGCCAGATACAACCTACAGAGACAAGATTGGTTAACAATATTGATCGTCCTCATCTGTTCTCGCCAAAATCGACCGCAGCGATGATCCACACCGTGTCATATTCGACCGGCACTACAGTCCCTAGCGTAGTCCCCACTTCATCCCCGAATGATGATGTAGCTTGAGAATCGACCCAGCCCAGCCCTTCACTCAGCACGCAATCTGTCAGAGCCGTCCTGACGCGAACATCCTGCCAGCCAGTCTGTCTTCTTACGGATTGCCGAGTAACCAGACCGCCCGACGTTGCTGCTAAGGCGAGTAATGTCGTTTGGTCCGTATTCAATTCTCGCGGGATGGTTCGGATGTATATCGCTTCGTTCGTCGAAAAGCGCGTTGTGGAGGAGAAGCGTGATGGCGTGAAATTGATCTTGGTCGAGGAAGTGGGAGAGGACGTGGTGTCCGAAGCTCGATGGACAGTGTAGCCCGCTTTGAGCGGACGGAGTAGGTCCAGCGCTCGTAGTATATCTTCTGGAGTCACCGTACTTTCTTCTGTCACAGCTTGCTTCCCGCTATCCACTTTCTGCAAGCCTACAACGCTCGTGGTAGAGATGGTTGCGCCGCGCCGCACTTCGCCTCTGCGCAACCTATCTACCCGCCTGATCAAATCGCGCATCTCGATCACGCCGCCATTCTGCGCCCGCGTCGAAACGCAGACATCGACCACTTGCACCGCTAGATCGTACTCCCACTCTCCCAAACCGAGTATATCGCCCCAAAAGCCTTTACTCCCTCTCGAAGCGTTCCCGCTGCCTGACCCAGAGCCAGAACCGGAACCAGCGAGAGGATCGACGCCTATGGCCGCGCACATTTTCTGGAACTGATGTCGGAATGCAGGATCTTTGCGGATATCATCGCGATGTTGTGACGCGAAAGTGATCAGCGCTGCGCGGAATGTTTCCAGCGACGTCTGTAAGGTCGTTAATTGGTTGTTCAGCACTGAGGAGGATAAGGACGAGTAGGATGTCGTCGTCGTTGTGTGTCTCGACAAAGCTGAGATTCCCGCGCCTTTCCGCATGGCGATAGTGGGTCGAGTGCAGTTATCGAGCAAGGAGGGGGTCGCGTATATGCGTGTGAGCGTAGAGGTAGTGCAATACTGTGGGTAAAGTAGGCAAGGTAGATAGCATATAGCCCACGGTCGAGTGATTGACCGATCAGCAGCGTGGCCCCACATTCGGACTAGTCAAACACATTCATCGGATCTTCGATACCTACACTTTGACTTTTTCGTCTTTGAGAAATATTGACAATATCTCTTCGCCCACATTGCCCGCATAGCAGGAAGCGATGCTCGTTCGCCCAGCTACGGTGCTAGGATGCGGATGCAGATGTGCTCGCCCATCTTCGAAAGTGGTCATAGAGCATCGACGGCGAATCACCACGTCTGCCCGGGAGAAAGGGGACGAATCCAGCGGTGATCCGTCCATCCTCCTTCGCGAGGTCATGCGGAATGTCGCGCAGGTGAGGTGGTCTGCAGCGTAAATTTGGGCAGAGGCTGACTTGTATACGTCTATCTCGTCTTCACTTTCTCCATTTACTACCTTGTGGCCCTTCATCGTCGACTCGCTTACATGATGCCGCTACGACACCGTGACTAGCCAGTCGCAATTGCCGTGGCACCTACACCGTCCTGGTCGATACCTTCACCACACAACAGCAATAACAACGGCAATGACACCGAGGCGAAATATCACGGCGCGACCTTGACTTCGTTCACTTCACTCACACTCTACCCGTATCCGCTAGTCGCGTTTTCACTGAGATTACCCTCTCGCATGGCAGATTGCTTACGGCCGCCGCCGCCCTCAATGTCAAGCTCTACTACCAGGGCAGAACAAGGTGTAGGACGAGCATCAATAGACAGACTAGAGGCCTCGAGTACGACCCCCTCGTTACCGCCTTTACCATGGCCATTGTCCGAATTGCCCAAACCCGACCCACCACCTTGGCTCTTAGACGTATTCTCCAAACTGCCCAATCCTCTCGCGCCGGCTGCCCCTTCCACATCATCCTCTCCATCCTCTACTTCGTCGATCGCTTCATCGACAGCATCGACATCATTACCAACGCCATCATCGCCTTACACAACGCTAACGATCTCCCTCCTCTCCACTGCGAATGAAGCCATGGCGGACTCCCTCTCGCAGCCAGGAGCAGATTACTCGAAACTGTTCGCTTGCACGGATACATGGCTTTTCGATTCTGCCAATAACGATCACTCTCCGTCACTGAAGGGCAGTGTTGGAAGTTTGAGATGTCAGGTAGTTGGATCTATGCCTTTGCGAGATATAGGGTCTAGCTCGACGCATCGCATTCGTCTACCGAGTGCAAGCTCGGGGTCCGACGAGGAAGAACGAGAAGGACAAGGCGCTATCGACCATTCGTCGCTTTCAGCTCCAGGACCAAGACCTACATCGGCCATCAATCCTCACGCGCAAGGCAGCGAGCTGTTCATCTGCCGTGTCGTGGGAGTCGGCATTGGCGATCCTGACGCTGAGCCTTTGATGCATTGGCGCAGAAAGTACGTCAGCGTAAAGGAGTAGACGAGGTGCCATTAGATCACGGTGGAACAGCGAGGAAAACCGAGATAGTTGGACAGCTCTCAAACAGTCCTATGGGTCTTAGACGCATTACCAAACCGTATATAATGACATGGCATATTATGGATCAAGATACATGTTGCGTGAATGTATGTGCAACTAACCGCTGGAACAGATAACAAGAAGCAAATCGTGTGTGGTGTTGTTCGTCTACAAGTTCGTGTCCGTGATCGTAATAAGTCGTGAAGTCCTCTAAAGCCCCTGACGCAAGCTCAAAGCCCTCTCGTGTAAATGGAGCTTTGGCAACTATCCTACCCCCTCATCACTCGACCAGTCTCGATGCCCCAGAAGAGCCAAGCTGAAGTGATCAACAACAGACTCCCCACTTTCCAGCCGACTTTCCTAGCTACTTTGTCCCAATCCCACTTCCGCCCATAAGTGAAAGTTTCCCAGGCAGTAAGACCCTCAGGAAGGATTGGCGGTCCGGGAGCTATACTCTTCGAGATCGTGTTGGGTGATCGTTTCCTTGTGCTCGAGTTATTCGGAGTCAAATCGCCTCCACCTCCAGCAGTAACAGCAGAGCTGGACGGCTCGACAGCGACGACATTGCTCGTCACCCACATCTGCACCGTACGGCTCCAGCCTGTTGTCACGCCAATCACGACCCATGCTAGCAATGGTCTCTTCGCACCGAGGAACCAGAGAGTGACGTAAGTCGCCGGCCAGCAGAGACATTGCAGTGATACCAGTCGGGTGATAGTGGATGGGAGCGAGTAGTATGACCGCCAGCGGTGCGTGAGACCCGTGGTGAGGTGGAAGCAGAAATGCGCAGTACATGCCGCCTACCGCCAGAAGCTGTCAGCTATGTTTACCATTCTAGGTTGCGCGCCAGCTCACCCATGCAATGGATAGGACCATATCACCCCGCGAAACTTCCTGCCAAGTGCCCACTAGCATCCTGTCGCCTTGCACTAGCCTCTCTAACGCCTCGGTGCTTAGATCCACGCCCCATGGCCATACGTCGTGCCATAACCCGCCTGTAAACAGCGCTTGAAGGAGAACGCATATGCCCCACAGAGACGGGACTACAGCTAGTAATCTGAGTGAGAGCAGGGAGGAGCGCTGCAAGATCCGTTCGATATAAGCGAGAGGCAGCGGTTCGACGCTGCTCGCGACGGGTTCATCTGTTGTGCCGAGTGATAGGCCAAGACCTGTTACCCCAGCTGACGGAATAGATTTTGGCTTATCCTGCGGGAATCGCTGACGGAGGAGTTGTGATCGGGTGCGCCTCGGGCTGAAAGTAAGACTACCGCTAGAAGGAGAATCGGTGCTTTCGTAATCATCGTCTGCGTCTTCGCTGCCCGTCATAGCTGTGACAGCCGTCACAGAGCGGGGCAAGCCGAAGGACATGTGAGCTCTTGGCGAACTATCGGGAGAGGACGATGAGAAACTCGATTTTGAATTGATGGGGGACATGACTGGGATATTGAGCACGCTCGACCGGGGCGAAGGGGATTTCCGCCAGCTTGAGAGGGAAGTACTGGATTTCGAGCGTGATTGCGAGCGTGGAGAAGGGCCGGGACCGGGACCTGCCGGAAGCCACGCTTCAGATGGCGGGGACGAGGAAGACTGCGTGAGCGGTAAAGCCGACCGGGACGGGGGAGTCTTGCTCTTGCCCCAAGACGGACGCCTGGTCGCGCTGGATACCGAAGCCCTTCTGTCCTCTCCCGCTTGACTCTGATTCGGGGTATGACCTTTGGATACTTCGTCTGCCCATCCTTCCGTCCTCTTACTTCGGAGTACCGTCAGATCCGGCTGACTGAGGGATTGCTTGTATCTTGTATTACCTCCGACTCCGCTCCCACCTCCACTTCCACTCGCACTCGCATTTGCACTAGCGCTTGCTCCTATGCTAGACCCTGGTTTGACGGTGGTATCAGAATCGAAAGCCGAGTCATCTGACATCATGCCAGAAGTGTGTCGAGCGGCATTCGCATTTGCATGTAGAGATTGGCGAGGTCGGGTGCGTAATTGCGGTTGTGGTTTGCTGGAGGATGCGTTGTCGGAGGAATTGGACGAGAAGAAGAACGGTCGAATGGCCGGTGCTTGAGCGAGGGCAGTGAATGGTAGAGGATGAGTCTGACTTGCGCTAGGCGACAGATAGGTGGATGCCCTGCGTGGTGATTCTTGCGGTGGCTGTCCACGAGTGGCCTGAGTTGTGTGGTCCGGATCCAGCTGGAAGGACGATATCCGCACGTCACCACTGCCGCCGGGAGTCAGAGAGAGTCTACCACTAGGGCTGACCGGCGCGGATCTGGAGCTTGGATCAGAAGGGAAATACCCGTCGCGTCCGCCGCCCGCAGATACAGACATGACCGTATTGGACCTCTGTCTTGGAGATAGCAGTGGACTACTCATAGGTGCGGGATTGGAGGTATTATCGCCCGGGACTGTGCCGGGTTTTGGTACAGCATATCTAGTATTGGCACTGGCATTGTTGAGTGTATGCGATGAGCTCGAGGCAAGTGGCTGCTGCTGTTGCTGATAATACCGTTGTGATCGTTGCTGCTGTTCGAGATGCTGCGACAGCGGAGCCGAGGTAGACATCGTTATCATATTGCGATAGAGCTCACAAGCGAGAATCCGCTCTGCTGTTTCACCAGCACATCGTTCCGACGCATGCACAAAATTTCGGTCGAGCGCTGTGCTGCTGAATACAGTGCGGATTTGCAGAAGGTCGAACCGTAAAAGACATGCACAGAGGAGAGAAGATAAGTTGAGTGTGTACAAGTCAATGGATATCAGAGAGTATGAATTAGGTGAATTAGGTGCAGGATTACAAGCGAATCAACGGGAATCAATACGACATTCAACTTGGACAGAGCAAAGAGTCAAGCACGTGACTTGGCCATCTCTCATTGTTGACAGCAACGATGACAACGATAGCAGCAACCCATGGTCATGCTTCAATATACATAGTCTCTGCTCCTTCAACCCTGCAGTCCTTCGATGCGTACACGCACTCCAACAACTTCCAATCAATCAACAGTCTCTCGTCAATCCCTTGGAACGGTTTCCTCTCCAACGCTCAAACCCTCTCATACAAATACAAGTATGCTAACGAGCGCATCTCCTCCCCGCCTCTCTCGGGCGCTTTCGCAACCTTCTCATCGTTGAATAACACCCATTCGTCCTCGCCGTCGGCTGCTGCTTCACCGGGGCTGAAATTCAGACCAGCTTGAGGTTGGCGTATAGTAGAAACATAGTGCCCTGAATGAACCGAAGGTCCCTTGTGCGATATGAATGCTTTGAGACGATAATTTGCCGGCAGAGTTGACGAGCCACCAACGTCAGGCGAGGCGGAGGAGCTCGAGGACGTTGCGACCGGAGCCGGCGCAGCGTCTTCGCCCATGTCGTCAGGATGAGAGAAAAGCCACTCAATAGCTCGTTCGGGATTGCCATCCTGTATGATAGGCAATCAGCCACAACATCCTGGTAAGCAACAGCACAACCTACGCTCTCTCTTAATGCTTTTCGCGCTTGTTGCGAAGTGAAGCCCATATCCGCCAGCATGGCGACCTGTTGTGAGGACGGTTCAGGCCCTGCTGCACCGGCTGCAACACTTTGAGGCTGGATGGGCGAGTCGATGTCTGTCCTCTGAGTCAGCCACGTGCAATGTGGGTCCCGACCGGACTTACCAGGATCCTCCATGTGCTCGAACAACCACTGCATAGCCGTCTCCGCGTCGCTGTTGCCAGTAGCAAGTAGGGCTTTCTGACACCGGATAGTAGGGAAGCCCATCGCCTCGAGTTGCGACATGGCAGTCGCATCGAAGTCGGGAAGTGATGACGCTGAATGTGTCAGCTTTGCTGTAATAAGCTCAACCCACCGGACGGAGCAGATACATCCAGCTCGATCTCTCCTGCTTGTAGACCTTTCCCTAAGTACTCGTCGAGGGACAGGGTTTCAGGGACCTGAACGGGAATCTCTGCAATGCTCGTCAGACATGCTTTTCATCAAAGCACAATACCTACCTAATTTGGTCGGCATCCAGTTGACCAGTTGGAACTTCTTGATGTGGAATACCAAAAGATCCGGGAACGTCTTGAACCAGGTCGATCTGGATAAGCCGTTAATTATCACCAACAGCTAGTTCTGTATCCAGCTGACTCACTTATATGCTGTTTGCTTCGAGCCGCAATGAGAGCAAGCATAATCTGGAATCTCCTCCTGGCCACAGAGTGACTCAATGCACGACTCCAGCTTGACCTCCTGCCAAATCTTCTTTCCGTCCTCTGTGACGCCCAGATCCACCGCTTTTATCGGTAAGCTCGCCAAATCCACCGCCTCGACTTGAAGACCGACTCTTCCACATCCACCGCACTGCAATCTCTGCTCCATACCGAACCGTGTGATGTTTGTTGCCTCGAGGCTATCATCTCGTCCTTGCCGCTTCGCTTCTTGGCGCAATTGCGTCAAGAAATGCTGGAGGAATTCTTCTGAATCTTGTTGGCGCATGGTAGAGAACTCCTCGTGACCTTTGCCTATAAGAGCTTTAAATTGACTTGGTCGTATACCGTCCTGGAACTTGGGCAGCTCTGCGGTGCCATCGAAGTCTGTAGTAGCAACAGGTGGAGCAGTCGCGCGATGGGCATATCGCCCAGACACCAGGCCGTCACCCAGTTTGAGCATTTGGCACTCTATACAAGAGGCAGGCAAGGGGTTGTCGCATGTCTGGAGATGGGTGACCGCTAAGTCGGAATGGTAGCGAGAGCGGAAAGCGGGAAGGGAGAAGAGCGCCTGCAATACTGAAGCCATGTAGCAACTGGACTGTTAGCAACCGCATTGCTGTGAACCTCACCTGTTGCCAAGGTTCTTCAGGCCGGTCAATCCCTGGCCAAAGACTGGCTGCAGTTCCTTCCCATCATCTCCAGTCATGGAAAAGTCGAATTTGAGATTGTGTTCGAGTTGCTTTACGAATGTTAGCTGAAGTGAAGTCGACTGAAGGTCACTCACCAGCTCGGTCATCGATTTCTCGGTTTTCGTCTGTCCTAGCACTTCAATGCCGAATGTTGACAGGTGGGCGGCCAGTTCTGGATCCAGCTTTGCATCGTCACAAGAATAGCAGTAGATATCTACTCGAAGTCAGCTTCATGCTGTTTATTCTCAGTGCAGAAGCTCACCTGCTGTGCCCTCTGGTGTGATGGTGCCCAGCTTGACTCCCAGCGCGTGACCCGTCTCCTGAAAGTGTTTCAAAGCATGTCCATTGCCTCCAATACCGCCGAATTGCTGCCGTCCACAATTTGCTAGACCACACGTGAGACATAACCAGAGGTTCGACGTGAGGTCGCACGAGGAGCATTGGGAGGGTACTGAGGGATATAATCAGCCTGCGTACCGATGACTTGTCTTGGAATCCCATGTACGTACCTTGGCCTGGAATAATCAGGGGCTCTTGCTGAATTGTCAGAGTGTGTTCACATGCGAGAATCTCCTCTTCCCAAGCTTTGACCTCTGATTGCTGTGCGGAGGACATGGCATTCATCACCCCGTTGACCACGGCCGTGACCTAGTCTCGGTCTCAGCTTGTCTCCATATGGGTCATGTAAAGAAGTATTCACCTTTTCATCTTCAGAGTGAATGACCTCGCCGATATTCGAGCAGGCAAAACAACGAAGGGAAGTGCTGTAATTGTACAGTTCCTCATCTCGTGGTGCTGAAATAGCAAGCTTCTTCATCGGTGGCTCCGCCGAGTCCTGGATCCACGAAAGTTGGTGAGCTGATTGCGTTATACTTATTAGCGGAAAGCCCACCCTCTTCTTCACTTCTTTCCTGGTACGCTTTACGACCACACCTAGCGCATGGCCCGTCTTCTCAAAGTGAAGGTGGGCGTGTCGCCTTCCTTCCCCAAAGCACCCGCCATTGAAGCATTGCAGACAGACCAGAACGCCTTCAGGGTCGTCCTAAACATTCAAGTCGATCAGCTGCTGCCTCGTAGTACATGGTACGGCCATGGTGCTCAGCTCACCTGGCTGTCAAAGCATAGCGTGCACTCTTCCCTGTTGATGGTGAGGGGTCGGTACGATCATCAGTCAAAGTGACTGATCATGTCAGCAAGAGCGACGCACCTGTGAACCTGCTGCGACGGACTAGGAGGTTTAAGCGAGCTCGCAACTGCGCTGATGTGACTGCAGCTCATGACGACGATTCCGCAATGGGTGGCAAGAAGGTGGAAAGGACGAAGACAAAGTAAGACGTATTATGCTGATAGTTGCTTTACACGTCTCCGTCTCCGCATTAACCCCACAATTGACAAGTAGAACCAAATGCCACTCCGCGATTGCTCTCCTTGCGCTTCTGACCATTTATGCAAGCTTGAAGTTCTCGGAGGCGTCTGAGTAGCGTTTTGACTTGGACGATGGGTCTCTCAGTGCATTGCCTGCGTTCGAAGGCCAAAAGGTCAATTCAGCTGTCTCCAGACGCAAAAGCGAGCCAGGGGAACGCAGGAGGAGCTTTCCAAAAAGGAATTGAAGAAGGTGGGATTCGAACCCACGCGCGTTAGCATGCCGGATAAGTTCAGTAGATCTCTACCTGAACGACACTCCATAACCACTCGGACACTTCTCCAACGACGATGGAGACCACGCGATGTTCAACAACTAATATCGTTCACAGCTGGACTTGACGGGTCGTGGCTTCCTAACAATACAAGAAGGAAGTCAATCGGCCCTGTGGATTAGGTGATATGACGGTCAGAAGCGAAAACTGAGGAAACGCGTATCATGGCTCACGAAACTTTGCCGCACCGTCTTTCGCTAATAAAGAGCCTCTTCTGGTTTGCTGTAGACGACGGTAGACGCGGGCGGTGACGAAGGCAGGCGATGGTTGGGCTAGGGGCAGATGAAAGTCGCAAATGGCGATTGAAGCGGGTCTGGAGAAAGGAGGAGGAGGGAAGGAGGGGAAGGAGATCTGTCGTCTGCCGTGTATGTCGTGTCTAGTACGGCTAATGCAATATGATGTGACGCTCTAGACTGTCTAGAAGCTATCTCTACTTGGTTCTTGCGTCGACGCTACTTTAAACGATTACATTAATGAGAATGTAAAGAGAAGAAGAACATTGAAAGATGACGCTCTTATATCATATATCGAGCTTCGAGTGTTTATCGTTTCACGAGAAGCATGAAACGTCAAGGAGGTGTTGCATCATTCGACGTCATTGTGTACCTGTGTGTCTGCATGAGTGATGCGTGATGAGTGATGAAAGACCATCACCATGAGTATCCCGTTGGTTGATGTAGAGACTACCTTGTGATGTGATGTGTGGTGGGGGTGATCATCAATATCGGCCGTCATTTGGCCGAGAAGGGCGGAAGGGCGGAAGCTATGATCCGAACAGGCGGACGAACGCCATCATCGACTCGATCCTCGCCTCGCTCCCAACCTGATCGGGTCAATTCATCGCGGTCACACGCCTTCCTCTCGAAGGGGACATGAGCCGCGCTTTGAGTGGGCCATCAATCACAGCCAGTAGTGACAAGCAACAACAAAAGGAGACAGAGGACCTCCTCAGCGCTTCCCAGTGCCAACTGAGCCAACTTTCCCACGCTTGCGTAACTGCAGATACCACATGGTCGAGTGACTGTCTGACTAGTCTATCTCTCGCGAGCTGGTCACACATCATTGCCCTCTTCTCTATACCTCGTCGTTGCATTTCCCGCATCCTGCATCTAGCCCTCGTACTGCGTCGACCCATATCGCATCTGAGAAAATAGTATCGAACTAGCCAGAGGAGATTCGGAACCATGGCTCAACCACCGCAGTCATACGACTCGAACTGTATGTCGTCGCATTTCCTGGTCCACATTCTTGACGTAGGACTGCGGCTGATTCATGCATGAATTTAACACGATATAGCTTATTACGCACAATTACCACCGCAGCATCAGTCAAATGCTCCCCCTGCAAGTCCGCCCAGTACGTCTCATAGTTCCACGCACGACCAATACCAGCATGCTCGCTCTATACTGAAACAATGTACTGACATGCCATTTCTCGCGCTGCGTGGTGTCGTGTCAACAGTCGAGGTCACCCATTCCCCCTTTGCTCGATCCGACTCTTCCCAACGACTCACATTCTCAGATATGGCCCGGATGGCGGGTAGACCGCAGACCGTAAGTCCATTTCAGTCGTAGAAGAGCCTGTCTCGCTTGTCGGCGGTGAGACTTGATCAGCTGACATTGTGATGTTGTAATACTGTCTCAGTTCGACGAGATGTACGCTGTACCAGAATCATTCCTCGAGATCGAAGTGCGGAATGCAATGACACATGGTGAGCTTTTCTGCCTTGTTCGCCCCGCACGAAGCTCATCATGCGAACTGTTAGGCGTTGGTCGAAAGATGTATACCGACTATGAGATTGTCTGCATGGTGAATTGGGCTTACAGCTTCATACTATCTTCCACTCAGGCCTCCCATGTAAAGAGACGAACGTGAGATGCTGATATCATGCACTGACTCGCAGACAAATATCCCTGCGTTCAAGCTCCGCCATAGCGTTGTGCGCCGCCGCTATTCCGACTTTGAGACGTTCCGGGATATCCTCGAGCGAGAAAGTAGCCGAGTGAACATCCCTGCACTGCCTGGAAAGGTGAGTCTGGATTCAACGCTTCGTTCTTTCGTGTCACAGCCATAATAACTCAGAGGAGAATATCTGCTCTTCGCGCGCAACGCTGACATCACATTGAAATCCCGACAGGTCTTCACCAACCGGTTCACAGACGAGGTGATCGAGCAACGGCGCGAAGGTCTGCAACGGTTTCTAGAGATCGTCGCCGGTCATCCACTGCTGCAGACAGGTAGCAAAGTGCTCTGTGCCTTCCTCCAGGGTGAGTGATGCGTGACATGCTGAAATCCGACCTCGCATCTGAAGCTGACGACGACAATTTGTTCTACTGGCAGACCCCGCTTGGGACAAGTCGCAATGGGCCTAGATGTGTGTATGGTTAATTTGGTATGTAGTCTCGTCGTGGTCTGTGATAGTGCAATTTGTATACAGAGAATACAGTACATGTGCCGGAAGGATGCATCAGTGGCATTGTCGCTCTCGGCTTGCGATACAATAAGTTGCAAGGTGTATCTCCGATCGCCGAGGAAACGGGACATTGAGAAAGCATGACGTGACATGGGAATATAAGAATGATGATCACGACCTCTGGATCTTACTTTGCAACTCGCTGACTCCGACTGGCTCACTGCTCTTCTCATCATAATCATCCCACCGGCCCTCGCCCTCGCCATCCTTAAACAGCTCATCCAAATCGAATTCGAACCGACTCCCACTCTCCTCACCAGCGCACTTCCACTTGCCTCGAAAGTGGAACTCGGTGAACTCCAGACCTCTACAATCCAACGTGACGAATGGGGTGAATGATCCGCTTGAGCTGGAGGATGTGTAGGATATTGGGGACGTGGATTTCGATTTGGTTTTTGGGGAGGGGTCCGAAGGTGCGAATGATGCCGAGTGCTCTTTCTGCGTTTGGTCATCAGCACATATCATACTACAGTTCACAGTTCGGGGAAGAGATTTGCAACGTGGTATGCGAGCGTGTATTGAAATGGGATCCTGAGCCATACGCTCACCTTGCACTGTCCGCATCGCCAGACGAAGTTGGCGGTGCCCTTAGATCCCGATATCTCCCTTTCGTCCTGCGATAGTATTGGGGCCGGCAAATCAGTCCAGTCTCATCAACACACATGACAGATGGGCGAACACGTACCGTCTGGTTGAAGCTGACTGTCTTTGGGTGCACTTCGCGACATGAAGAGCATTGCACCTGCCGACAACTTTGTGTCAGTCGAACAGGAGGGAACGCAGTGAGTTATTTGGTGAGACCACGACGCACAGTGAAAAAGTACTCGTAGTCGTCATCTGCAGGTCGAACGTCCGTGACGCCTTCCAACTCCATGGAGATGTACACTGTGAGTTTCTGTGCGACGAATGACATCTGATCAGCGATTATGCCTCGGCCGATCTCGCTAGGCCCAATCGTTGGGCCACGGGGCACAGATAGACCTACGACCATCGCGATACTCTAGCAATGATTTGGGAGCTCGATGATGCCTTGTTGTTAGCAGTGTCAAGTACGAGACGATAGTCACATATATCAAAGATGTAAGAATCCCATCTCAATACCGTTGACAGCACGCGGGGTCTCCGCTAAACAACGACGTCTCCTCTGATTCCAGTCTCGAGTATTCTGTACATCACAACATACACTGTATCCTCTAAGTACAACTCCTGTTGCCTGTAACCCACTGCTTCGGATAACCGTACGCCATGTCCTCGTCGATGGATATCCCGCCGGACCTTATTGGCCAGTCGAGCTTGTACAATGTCCGGGATCCTTTGCTCCGGCGGTAAGTCGCCTTCATCACATATCGCGTATTTGGCATGGCACCGTACCTTGCACTGTCCGCTTGACAGTTGTTTGCGGGCAGGGTGACTGAAGCCCTGGAGCGCCTCCAAGATATTTCGCTGATCATTGTGTGTCGCAGCTTGCGCCTCGAAGAGCCGTCCGGTGCATCAATAACGGATCTCGACAAGTTCTTCAAGGATAAAGAACTACTTGTCCTCTACGCTGGATCAGAGTATGGCGAGAGTGCGTATACCCTTTATATTATCGACGTCTGGCTCACCAGCTACGTCTACGTCTACGTGTAAGCTTGCGTTGCGAGCTGACTCATTTGTCGTTGTAGACAATCTGAGAGAATTCCATCGCGTGAGTAAGCAGCTTGTTCATGGATGCGACGATACTGCGTTCTCCGCGCGGTCGATATCTCGCTGGGAGGGAATCAAAGTGCAGTGCTGACGGAGGTGATGGTGATGTAGGACTTGTCAACATTCGCTCAACGGAGGTTCAAAGTACGTTGCTTCTCTACTTGACTCTACCTATATGCAAACGTAAGTGACGCTGACCCGTCCTTAGTCCACCGCAGTAATCTACGTATCGACCGACGTATCACCCTCGAGCGCGGCGCGGGTATTAGCCCAGAAACCATGGTTACGAATGACGTTCAGTGATAATTCGGATTTCGCACCGGTGGGCAAAGCCGAACTGTCAACGTACGAGACCGAGATAGAGGACGTAGCGCGCGGCGAGGAATTTGTGCAGGCTGGCGTGAGTCTCGCTTCTCGCTTCACCGCTTTGATACAACGACAGTGATGAAATGATGGAGGGGTAGATGGAGGAAAAGATGGGCGTCACTGATAAAGCTTGAGTAGGAGCTGGAAATCGGCATGGAAAAGGTCGAGTTGGGCGTCGAAGAGTATCGTGAGTTCCCGTCATCCCTCCAACTGGTCTCGCGTACAGGCTAGAAGTATAGCTAATGAGTGTCACGAGCACTATCAGAATCCAACTACGTTCGCCCGCTATCACGAGCAGGCCTTACTGTCCTCATGTCCACGTACGCTACGCCGAGCATAGCGGTATAGTAAGTCGAGCACCGCCGTCTTCACCCCCACCCAAATCACTAGTTCCCTTGCGTTTGCATCCACGCAGCATGACCGTCGTTGGCCATGATGGACATGACTACTGACGATTGTATCGCGCCGCACCGCAGCCACCTGCCCACCCACACATTCATAGCGAAGAACGTTAGACCTTCTGCCTTCTCCTCCGCCAAGGTCGACAAGAATTATACAACGTGGCTGAATGGCGGCGATCCCTCTTTGACCATACGGGGTGAGTCATCATCAAATACGCTGTTCTCCACAACGAGCACTATGATGAGAGAATGGAAGTGTGCTGATTCTTGCATGTTGCAGATATCGTTCAGAGCATGCGATGGCCGCTGTTGGCTCTGCTCCTTGCGGTCATCTATCACTTATTTATACAAATAGGCGGTGGTAAGTCATCCGATCTCACCTATCTCATCCCTGCTGCTATCGCACACAAGCCTCTTAGCTTAAGCTGACCAAAGTATTTCGCAGAACAATACAACTATATTCCGATACTCATGAATCGACTAGGATGGAAGACGCGCGAGTTGCTTGGAACAGGTTTGGGCGCTGGTCGGGCGTTGTAGCGTGTGCCAGCAGAGGTGGATCTGCGTTTCAGGCGATTATAGCTTGAGGTGTGGACAATGTATCTCGCCTGTAGCTCGAAGTCACACTGGACAGCTTCAGTATATCAGAAACAGCGGAGCATAGCTCTGGTATGACGTATGACGCCCGCATTCCATCGCATAGAACAGCCGGGATGCATTCGTCTTGAATGTATGAGCGTGCGACTCGCATGAGGACAAAAGGCAACGATGCGACACGCATATAATGGGTGATGGGCACAAGTACAAAGGGCGATTACTGTGGACGATACAGGCTGGTCAGCTCCTGAGATTCGTCCGTTCGCACTCGCAAGACACTCACCAAGCTCTCCATTTGCGCCACGACCTCGTCGAGCTCGCGCTTGGACTGCTGGTACTTCTCCACGGCTTCCTGCAGTTAGACGTGACATGTCAGCATTGAATCGCCTATATTCTCGTTCGACAACAAAGAGAGAGAGAGAGTCAAGCATTTCCAGTCACCAAGCGTGAGGCTTGCTTGACTCTTTCAGACACAACCAGAGATGATACTCCTCAATAGCGAAGGCGTCGAGGCAGAGCGTCGACTCACGGTGTGCTTCTTCTCCCAGTCGTCTCGCTCCTGCTCTGCTCGCTGTACTGCGCGCTCAAAGTGCTCGGCTTTGACGTCGACCTGGCGAAGTCTGAGAGGGAGAGGAGTCGTGAGCAGAATCCTCGTGAATCGTTCATGGCGAGCAAGAATAAAGGTGTCTTCAGAGGCGAGCTGTAGAGCTGCACATCCCCTTGCAGAGCTGCCAGACTGCTACAGCCCAGCACATGCCCGGCACACATGACTCACTTCTCGGTAGTCTCCTTCAAGTCCTTTTCGGCCTTGTCCAACTCCTCTTCGAGGAGCTGTACTTTCCTAGCCAGGTTTTCTCCGGTGGTGCGATGACTCTCCCCTTCCTCTGAAGCGGTCTTGAGCTCCTTGACTTTAGTTTCGGACTTTTCGAGCTCGCCCTCGGCAAGCGAGAGCTTGTGTTGCAGTGATGCAATCTCCTGGTCTCGCTCCAGGAGGGTTTGGTTGAGCTGAGTTTATCATTAAATAATATATGACATTGATTATAGTGAAGGAACAGATGAAAGAATGCGTCAGCCTTCCCAGTCCGTATATCCCGAGTGTATCGCACCGACTCACCTTCTTGTTCTCGCCCTCGGCGGTCTCTGCCCTGCCCTCGGCGGCCTCGATCTTCTGGCCGAGAATGGTGAAGCGCTGCAATGCGGAGAACAATATGAGCTATGTCCAAGCTTGTGCTAGCTCCTCAGCTCGCCTCCTTGATCTTGTCCTACAAGCAGACGAAGGAAGTCAGCGCTATCACTGAAATAGTTGCCACCCGCTGTGCCTCTGTATCATACTGGCGCAGCGAACACCTCGGCGTGGGAAGACTACCCAGCCAGTAGAGCTCAGTATGTAGGATGGTGGGACTCACCATGATGTTGACGTGTGTGTCGTGTGGTCGTTATTCGTTTGTTGTCGAGCGTGAGACGGTGCAATCAGAGGATGATGGTGACGACTGTAATTTGATGATCCCAGCTGATTGTAGTCCCAGCAGTAGCAGCAGCTGCTGCAGCAGTGCAAGTGCAAGTGGAAGTGGTAGTGAGCGTGGTCTGAGCGCGTATCTCCTCCACGCGTCACCGGGGTATTTTTCACTGATTTACTGCCATTTTATCCCAAATCCACCAAACTTGCAGCTCACAGTAGTTTTCAGCAGTAACACTTTCTCTTCTTCTCTTCTCTTCTTCATTCCACGCCATCACACTTTTGACTGCCCATCGCACAACGTCCGTCTCGGCGCCGTCGTACCGTCGAAGGGCATGATGAAGCAGATGGCTAGACCGAATCTCGTCTCACCCTCTCTCTTTTTGATTGAGTGTGCAGCACGCAGGCGGGCGCCCCGCAGGACCGGTCGAGCTTCTTCTCGGTATTTGAGCGGTTGTATGGGGACTCAAATGCTCACATCTCGACCATCGATCAAGGATCATCATGTCATGTATATCCATGTTTCCGAAGTTCCGCGTGTTTAGCGAGAAAGGGCGAGAAATGGTCGGAACACTCGTAAGAGCCCAGTGATCGAGCTTGACGCACCCAGTTCTGCTTTCCACATCATGTTCCTCTGCATAAGCGCTGATATCGCTGCTATCGTGCAAACCAGCTAATTTCCGCTTCTCACTTTCCACTGCCTGGCGCGTACTACGCTGCTACAACATACCATCCGCTGACTATCCTAATCATACCCCACCTCCTACTTCACCTCCGCGCCACTTTATCATCCCCCCAACCAATCTTCACGTTGGGACGGGATAAACTAGGTGGCTACATGGATCCATACCGTCCCGTTTTCGAGAACTGGCGCGGGCAAACTTTTTCAGAGCGTGCTTTGCTCTTTCTCAGCGAAAATGATCAAGCGGAGGGCGTTTTGAAGGTTGCGACAGATATCACGTATGGCGTATGTCGTGTGTAACGTGATCGCGGGTAATCACTTCGCGTTTGACTGACTGTATTTACATGACGTATGCATGTGATGTGTCAGCCACTATGCGTCAGCGATATGCTCAGTCTATCATGTTATTAGCTGCCAACGTGACAGTGATACTTTTGACTTTTCGGTTCATTTTGCGCTTGTAAGACATGTCTCATTTACAGCAATTTGCCGCTGCGGACATCTCAACGTCGATCGTCTAGCAGAGAAGTGTATATCCACGACAACGTCCAGGCGAGAGCAGGTGCAGATGACATGACGCTACTTGCAAGCTGTCATCCACCTCTTCCGCCGAGGTAGTCGTGCCCCTGCGTGAAGATGACGTCTTGTTGCCGCGGCTTCAAATACCACACGTAAGCCGGTACCAAGATCTGTTCTGCGGTACTGGCACTATCACCACAGTCGAAAGAAGCCGAGAATTACGTTGGGCATTGGGATGCTTTTTTGGTCCAGATGGACGTACGTGCACTGCGATCGTCAGGCCCGACGGCCACGTCGACGACGCATGCATGCGAGAATGACGATTGATTCTTCCGGGGTGTTCATTATCCGTTATTATCCAGAACGCCTCGTTGTGTATGGAGCAGGTTGATGAAATCATTATTTGGTAATTACGGGAAATAAGGCGTTTTTGGAGGGGAACTGCCTAAAGCATAAACCCAGCTGTTGACGTCTAACCCCCTCTCTTCTCCCCCGCTCGGCCGCCCTTTGGTATGAGCCGCATTGGAACGGAAGTTTCTACCTTCGGAAGGTGCGTGCCTCTGCCGTCACACGTCGAGCCAAGGGCGTTTGGATCCTAGAGTCTCACTTTGCAGCTGTACGTGCAGCAGCCAATGACCCTTGTTTCTCGCATGATCCCCCTGCTTCTAGGGTTGAGGTCCCGTCAGTTGAGGGTTGGGTAAGATCGACGAGAGCGGCGCTGCCACCGCGCCGGCTCTCATCTCCTTGCAGCGGTACTGGTATCTCCACGGTGTTCAAGTAGATATGCGTACTCCTCTCAGGAAAGCCGGATAGGATACCTTGACAAGGACGCAAGCATCCTGTTCTCGCCTCCTCCGCCTTTCCTCGCTCAGTCCAGTAAGTCGTGACCTGCTCTGTGCTGACGCCAATATCGTAAGCTCAAGAGTTTCATATTTTGCCGACCAGGTAACACAAGTAGCCATTGTTATTGCCCGGTTACTATTGGTTGCGGACGGCTCAACGCTGGCGAAGGGGAAAGGGAAGGAAGGGAGTCGATACGTCAGGAGCCGCAAGCATCTGGTCAGACGCCGAAGCCGCGAACCGAGACATTGGTAGGAGTAGCAGGCGAGACAGGAGAGAAACATGTACAGGCAGCAGTGCAGTATTAGGTGTGCCGCAGAACGCGAGACATGTGTGATCGGTGTCGACTTTTACAGGGATAGGAAGCAGTGATTGATCTGTAGCATTGATGATTGACCTGATCTACGCAGTTTCTTTTCCTTGTCCATCTTCTTCTTTATCTTCTTACTTTGAACTTGCTCTCGACTTTGTCTCGACAACAGTCTGCTTCGAACGACTCGTCCTCCCTACCCAGCACCACCAAGTACGCCAGTCAGCCCCGTGTGAACGGACCACGAGAGAGCGACGATCTCGCTGCCGTTTTCTCGGTTTTTAGCGCGATAATTAGCCTTAGTTCCAGGTCCCAGCCAGGGCCAGGGCAGCGGCGCCGGGGAAAATCAAAAGCCCACTCACTACAGCCAGAAAAGTAACAGTACCTCGACCCAAGATCTACCATACCGTCAACATTACTTTCTCTGCGCGTGTGCATACCTCCACTGCCTGCAACCATTGCATACTCGGTGTGGACTCTGCCTCGACACTGTCTGATACATACACACACGGTATGTCCCATCTCCTTTTCTTGCTGGATTGCACACCATCAAAAACACCAACAAATCCCGTCCCGAAGTCCACCCATCACCCGAAAGGCTGTGCTTCCCTTCCCATCACACATCACCGCCATGATTATTTAAAACGTGATGGCGAACAAGCAGATCATGATTGCTGACGCTCTGCTCTCGCTCTTCTTTTCTCCTTTATGCTTTTTCCCGTCGGTCTCACCTGTTCTGGACTTGCTGGTCGGACAATTGCCTTTCCTGATGATCTCTGCCTCCTTTGTGGCCGGGACCGACGACCCGAAACGTCGGGTTAAACGATACGCTCCCCACGAAATGATGTCTGCTCCTGCTGACTACCCTTGAAACTCTTACTTTACTGCTCTTCGGTCTTGCATGCTGTGTCACTGGGACCACTGCAATCAATCAACATGATGATGATCGCACACCATGACACTCATCTGGCTGCCTTTTTTTCATTGCCACCCACTTGGCTCTGCTCTTCTTCTTCTCGCTGCTCCCTTCATTCTTTTCTTCTTTGCCTCCTTTCCTTACTCACTGTCTTCAGGCGGCCTTCTCCCTTTGCCATCCCTTCCATCGCCGTGTCGTACTTGTGCTTGTGCAAAAAAAAGATTAATCGCGGTCAAGCTGTACTAGGAAACAAGCCAATCTACCTTTACATCTGCATCCGCTCCTTTCATCAACACACCATCCACCAAACACCTTTACAACATTTTTCGACCCACATAAAACCAGGACTGTCCTTCTTGAATTCGACTCCAAAGTGACGTCGGATGTGGACCATATTCGAGAACTCGTCCTCATGTCAGAAACCAATATGAGCACAAGCACCAATACGAGTGCATCGTCAAATTTCGGTGAACTAGGCAGGTGAGTCGCTACAGTACACTCAGTGTAATAGATATCGTGCACTAACGCGATGGCGTGGTGCAGGACCTATCGGATCACCCCGATACAACAGCCAGAACGAGCAGCGGCGTTTAGGGGACTGTATCTATCTCGTCTACCCCTCGCACCGCCTCTTATAGTCCAACTCGACTGCTGGGACGCAGATGACCAGCTCATAATACCGTGAGACCCAGTCGATGCAGTTGTAGAGCTTTACTAACACGTACATCGTCTCAATAGCTACGAGGAACTACCATTCCTGATCTGTCACTTGTCACTGCAAACGCCTGATGGTGAGGACGCCACCATGGTCATGTCGCCAGAAGGCCAACCGGTATCCATGCTGTACGGCAGCTTGGTCACTTCGCCTGCAGAGATGAACGATCTCAACGGGGACGCCGGTATCTATTTCGCCTTCCCCGACGTCAGTATACGGTATACGGGCAGATTCAGACTGCAAGCTGCGCTCATGCGCATCACTGGGTGAGTGGAGATGGACCGCAGAGCATGTTGAGCACTTCTCATTGACTTGATTAATGTAGTGGTCATGCACTACAGACCTGTGTCACGGAGCCGTTCGAGGTCATCCGCGAAGCTGACTTTGTGGCGCCTCGTGAGTGTAGATCGTATCTGCCATCGACCCATCTCTGGTCTACTTGGCTGACATGATACGTGCAGCCATCACCGATCTCACCCGACATTTCGATTCCCAGAACATAGTCCGTTTCGGGCTACCTCGGTCGGAATGGTAGTCCGCCAACACATTCACACACACACATCTCTTCTTGCCAGCAATCAACACATAATAAACCGTTACCCTGCACAGACATACCCCACTGCAAAAGACAGTAATTGTAGAGTTAGCATCATCGCCTTGCGCTTCAAGTTCCCATCACAGCTGTATCCTGTATATGTAGTTTCATCAACGCCTCTTCCCAGAGACGATCTCATCTAGACCCCGCTCTTCCATCTAGCCGCTACATTATGCATGAAGGTGCTAGCGATATCTTCCTTGACAATCAGGTTCGACCTCGACCCATATAATATTTGCGGCCCTGGCAGTAAATGCGATAAAATGCCAAAACGTCACGCCGGTTTAAGCCATTCTCGGGCGTGCAATGTTATGTGGACTGCTCATACTCGGAGTAATGGCTTCAGCGAGGATGACTGCGGGAACCTTTTTAGAGTATGTTATAGGCCGGTGTCATACTGCTAACCCGTGAACGAGGAGGTTAGAGCAGGAAAGCGGATCTGTGATGCAGGACTCACCACCGAGTCTGCTCAGCGCTAAAACATGAGCTTGAGTGTAGATACCGATGATATCATGCCATCGTCTCATCGCTACCTATCCTACCCCAAAGGACGTCATTGCCGATGGTCGTTCTGTTTATTGAATAATGTGGCCGAAGAAGTCTGTTCATATAGCCGCCGCCGATCGGAGTTGACTTGATCCAACATCTGTTCTCTTTTCACCGCTGCGTCTAACCGAGCGCGGCTTATTGACCCGTTGACGTACACGGCTACTCGCGAGTATCAGCATTTGATTCCATCACGACTTTTCATCACAGGTGGTTGACATGGAAGACAGGAGACAGGAGACGTACTGAGGACAATGGCCATACCGAATGCTGCCAGTCTACATGCACAACGGATTAGCCTCGTACGTCGACTGAGGGAGAGAACTCACGGCATAGTCAGGTCCCGGACTCCTAATGGCGGCATCGTATTGCTATGGCTGGTATTGTTGTTCGACACTCGCATGCAATAGCAACGAAGATGCCAAGAACGACATCAGCCATACAGTACAAGTAGCGGTGCAAGAGAACGGCGATGTAACCGTGGGATAGTAGATTTGGGTGTTTGGTTGAGTGAGCTTCTACTGCGTGACTGTTTTTGTTTTCGTATGTATTTTGTTGTTGTTGTCATCATTCTCACTAGTTCTCCTTCTTTCACCAATTCATCCTCCGCTTCTACATTCCCACTATCGACTATATGGCTCATTGACAGCGATAGTTTGCACTTCTCGAAATTGCGCTTGACACAGTGACATTCCAGAGTGTAGCAATATGAGCGACGAGATACTCCGCGGGTGTGTCATTTCAGCCATGTTTGACTTTCCTGACTTACGTTGAACGACTTTCCACCCCAGCTCTGCAGCTCTCCATGCTCTCAAAAGGCATCAACTCGTATCTCTCTCCAAGCGATATGGCCTCAAGGCTAGCGGCAAGGTAAGCTGGGTCGAGACCTTGCCAGTGAAGTCCACACAGCTGATCACGATTCGGGCGTAGAATGTAGAGATGATCGATCGACTACGAGATTGTCAGTATACCTCGCACTACACTCATCATCCTTTACAGTATACTGATCTCTTCTGTAGACGCTACCGACCACGCGGACGACCTAGACTTCTACATTCCGGACCCAGCACCTACCCCAGGCCCATCAGCACTGTCCAACCCACCCAACTCCGAACCCCCCAGTCCCTTCCTTGCGCAAAGCACACCACAGGCGCTCGCTCCTACACCTCTGCTCCACAAATTCTCTATGGCAAGCGTCGCTTCCCGTCCTTCTGAGGCTTGGGAAGTCTTATCGGAAAGCGGAGCGAGTCTGATCTCGCCCAAGAAAGCTGAAAGAGGCATGACCAAGTCGGACAGTATGAGGTCGTGGAAGAGCGCCAATAACGGCGAATCGCTGACCGACTTCGGAGGTGAGCTCAGCTGCATGGCGAATCGAATCTACTTCAACTGACATCTATTGTCAGGCAACCATGGGGAGCTCCCACACTCGACGAGCTCAATCAAAGGCTTGGCCACTTCGCTCACACGCCGCGGGTCGCGAATACTGCTTGGGAGAAGCACTTCATCCTCGTCCCGCCTCGATATGCAAGCGGAGACAGAGCAGGCTCACATCCCCGTGTCGCAGGAAGAAGATGTAGAAGAAGTAGTAGAGGCAACCCCGCCTTCGCCAGCATCCACTGTGGGAGTTCCACGACGACATTCTACTATCTCCCTTCTCGAGAGAGCCAGCACAGTCCGCCTTTGCTCTCCCACACCGACCTTGTTAATAGCCGCTGAGTCCGATGATGGTTCTGACGAGCTCCCATTCTTCGGTAGAGCCAAAAACATTCATGGCCTGAAGGAAAGGAGATCAATGGCCCCCTTGCGCTCACCCGTCGGCGAGTCCACCGCACTATCATCCACCGCGCTCTCCCGAAAATCCATGCCGGCCATGTCCAACGCCAACTCGGCCAGTATATCATCTATCTATCCAGCCCTTCCAGCTCTTCCTGCGGAGCTCGCCGTCACTCATACTGTTCTAGGGGGCTTTCCACCGCTTCCGCCTACACCACAAGCCCGTCCTAGCACTATGGTTTTCGGCAGTCCTGCGGCTCAAGGGGTTTCAAATCAGCAATTCTCCGAAGCTGCCCAAGCTATTCTGAGGGAGATGAACGCCAAATTACCGGACGACGGTATCAAATTTGGAGAAGAACTGCTTAAGGGCAGGAAAGCGGCAGTGGACAAGCTGGTGCATGTTAACAAGAGTCTCGGCACAGGCGGCTGGGGCCTGGGTCTGACTGAGACCTCCGCCGACGATCGATATGCGGAAGCACACCGGAAGGAGTTCGCCAAGTGGGTGTTGGAAATCTCGTCTTGATGTCACGCTGACCTGGATCTATCTGAAAGGATGCGATCCATCTCCAAGAGCTCGGACGCGTCAAAGCCGCCAGCCTCGCGCCAGGTGTCAGGCGCTTCACTCGAAAGTGTCGAGAAAGCTACTGCGTCCTTGTCGACCACAAAAAGAAAGCACGAGGGAGTCAAATCTACCACTGTAACTTTACCGTCAGCTCCCAATGGTCTTCCCTTGAATGGCGAGGAGCGCGTGGGTGACGATCGCCAGGCGAAGAGAAAGCGTTTGTCGAATGGTTCTATGTACCTCGGCTCTCTCAAAGAGGCAGGCAAGAGCCTGGCAAACATCCTTGGAGATGAGAAGGGAAAGAGCAGTGATGCTGCTCTCAAGAAGATGAAGGAGCGAAGAGAGAAAAGGCGGTCTAGTCTACTCAACACTGGTAGTAAAGGTGAGTTTCGCTGGATATTTGCACTGCTTGTCGGAGCTGACATGAATAACTCAGGTCGAACGATGACCTCCCGCTTTGGCTTTTTCCGCAATAAGAAGTCCGCGGCAGAACAGCCTACTTTCGATCCGACCGCGTGTACCTCTTCCGCCTTGTCGTCTTCTTACGTCGTTCCCACACCGACGATGCCTCGCAAGACCTCGGTATATGCACCACGCGAAATACCGCAGGCCAAAAAAGCGTTTGACCTGGAAGATTCGCTCGCCAGAAAGGCGACTATGACTAGGCGTACTTCTACCGACCTGGCGAATGTGATTAAGCGGAATCCCGAAGTCATGGAGACTCTTCAGCAAGAAGGGAAAGTTCAGAAAGACCGCTCCAGGTCGACCTCGGCGCAGACTATGCTTTCACACTCCACTGTGTCCTCCGAGGCGAAGCGTCGATCCCGTCTCCCTGACTTCGCGCCCCCAGGCGCCAACAAGGCAACCATGGCTTCGACGAACACACTGGGTCTGCCCAAGTCGACTTCGATGTCATCCTCCCTCGCTCTGTCGATGAAGAAGCACAGTCAAGCGGATATTATCCGACACGCTCGGCCTGCTCCCGCACCTCCCGCTTTGTCATACTCGGCGTCAACGCGTGATATTACCTCTCCTTCGACTAGACCCGTCTCAATCCAGCGTTCTTCGACGCTGCACATGCCCACAGCATCGTCTCTGGCGCGAATGCAAGCTACCGTCAAACCCACTTCTGAGCGCCCACTACCAGCACCTCCTGCTTCGGTCGCCACCAGCATTTTCGGGCAACCTCAAACGGTCCGATTGGGCAGCGCCGTCCAACCATTCGGTAACGCTGCTTCGCGCGATAATCTATTCGAGACCAATTTCCACCTTGCCAAACCTTCTTCGACGGACATGTCACCCCCGTCATTCACGTCCTTCCAAGCTCAAAAGTTGGGTAACGCACTGAAAGCGCCTGGGAAAGGCAAGAACGCTTCTCTCGCTGCTGCCAGAGTGCGAGCGCGAGCCAGCGGTTTAAGCGCCGTGAAAAGTAAAGGCAACTTGAGAGAGGAGATGGAGATCAAGAGGAAGCGGTCTGAGATCAAAGCCAAGCAAGAGCGGATTGCCGAAGAGCGCGGTTTGAGGGAGATGCTGGGAGGAGCGGGATGGTCACAAGGGAATGCCTCGAGCGACGTCGATGTGGACATGTGAGAACAAGAGTTTGCCGTGTATAGATATTCGCGTTTTTGGTGTTCTGGTTCTTGACAATGGGATTGTTCTCATACCTGTATATAACGCCCAAGGAGGGGCTAGATGATCGCATTTGATACCTCTTGTAATCTCATACCTTGATGCGCAATTGTACTATATCATGTGACATAGTCGTGCTTGTGCTTCAGACTGCTTGTTCTTCCACAAGCTAGTATGGCCTGTCTCCCTTGGCTTCTATAGCAAAGTATCGCGAGTGATCGGGAGCAGACGATATTTCGCATCGACTCATGTATGCGTTACATTCGTTCCGCATTGTTCAGTCACGCGCAAGTCACGCGCAAGCTACTTTTTCATAGCCATTTTCCTCCTTCTTGCCGCGCCAGCTTTCCCGCCAACGAGCCTTTTCTTCTTGCCCCCCGCATCAGCTTCGGCTTCAGCTTCGAGCTCGCCTTCCGATTCCAGCTCGGTGGTAGCTGGAGAATCCTTAGGGGTGTTGGTGTTGGAGCGATTAGTCTTGCCTTTTGCTCCTTTTAGCCTTTCCCGCTCCAACGCGCGCGAAGTTCGCAGACGCGGTGCGGGCGTAGGCGTATCTAATGCGCTGCCCGCGTCGTCGTCTTCCTCTTCTTCCTCGACATCGATCCCGGATTGCTGCGATGTGGACTTGGGTTGAAGGAAAGGTGGGATGGACGCAGTGATGGAAGGTGGGAGAGCGGATAGACCTTTGATCCATGATGATGTGAGCAAGGAGGGGAACCACGTCGATAGTACGGATGGAGGGTGAGCGAGACCTGAGATAGGCTCGAGACTACCGTCCTCGTGTGGCTGATATGGTGAAAGTTGATTGAGTGATCATAAGGCACGTGAAGACCGTCAGCATGCGTAGCGAGATCGCGTGGAATATTGAGTGCAAGATACTACGCACAATATACACCTGGTCGCCTTTAACGACCAATTCAAGCGTCCCAGCAGCCTCATTACCTTCCACCATAGGTACTCTGACTCTTCGCCGCCTCTCCCCCTGCCCCTGAGGTGGGATGACAATCTTTTCCTTATCCGCCTCCTTTCCATTGGCGGAAACGTTGAACACACCGCTGCGCCCAGCTGCGTTCCTTGCGCTTCGCTCAAAGTATCCTATTCGTCGTTTATGCTTTGCGTAGTTCAGGGACAGGACGAGGTAGTGCAGTCCCGAAGTCAAGAGGACGAGGAAGATGAGGGTGTGCGAGAGCGTAGGGCGATAACGCGAGTAGTAGTATCCCGTTCCTCTCCATCGCGGAACACCGTTCTTGTGGAAGAACTGCGGTTGTCGGTAGAGGTCAATATTGCGTCAGCAATACTCTTCGTGGACGGAGCATGTGCCAGGCTCAAACAGCGCGACATGGTAAGCAAGCGCCTTTCGGCGTACACTGGGTCTGGCAAGCGATGGCAAAGCCAGAAACGGCCCAGAGTAAACTCACGTTGTATCGCTCCCTCTTCTCGGGCGAACGCAGGATTTGCGCAATGACACCTAATCTCGCGAATCGCTCTTGGATATTCTTGACACCAGGGTTCTTGTCGGGGCTGCAAGCAGAGGCAAGAGGTTATGGTCAGCCTTTCAGCGCTCCGGCGAATGGGGGTACGAAGTGGAGCAATCCAACGGAAAAAACAGGGTGGTCCAAGATCTGTGTATGTGACGAGTGCAACGAGAACTTACTGCAGCGTGAGTGACTTCTTCCTGTAAGCTTTTGTGATC
Source organism: Cryptococcus sp. GC_Crypt_3 (assembly GCA_026538395.1). Classification (NCBI taxonomy): domain Eukaryota; kingdom Fungi; phylum Basidiomycota; class Tremellomycetes; order Tremellales; family Cryptococcaceae; genus Cryptococcus; species Cryptococcus sp. GC_Crypt_3. Next base: position 106,603 of record JALPCB010000001.1, read on the forward strand.
TCCGAGGTGGTCGCTGAGGGCTCGACGCCGATGTGTTTGTAGAAATCCGTCCCTTTGCCTGCAAGGGCATCCAAAGACAATTAGCTCGTGATCCTCCCGACGCAATTGCGCATCGACGCTGCACCTACCTTCGGCAGTCTCAAGAGCGCTGACGAGGTCGAATATCTCGTGATCCTCTGAAGTCCACCTGTCGCCGTTGCACATCGAGTAAATAACGGTTCATGGTCAGCCACCTCTCCCTTATGATGGTATGAAGCCATGATGGAAGAATTGGGAAGGGAGCTCACGCAAGGGCCGTCGCGGTAAAGCATAATGCCAGTAACCACAGGATCGTACTGCTCCGCATCTTATTTTTCCCTTGTGCTGTATCTGTCTCACACAGACAGGACGAGAACAGGCGAAGATTGAGGAGACTAAAGGGAGATGGTTATTACAGTAGCAGGCAATGAATCAGGTGGAAAATGAAAAGCGCAAAGCGCAATGCAAAATGACATTTCGTCGCGCACGAATATCGATGTCGCGTGAAACCAGGTCAGGTCCGACGCTTTGTGGCATTACACGGTAGTAGTGAGATCGATTTCGGATCTGACATAGCAATTACCTTGAGCTTCTCGTTAGTTGCTGGCTACAATGCACCCAGCAGAAGCCCCCAGCAGCAGCCTGAGAATAGATCAGACATGATATCGATGTTATAGCTTTCCAGCAATGCCTATTATAAATGCGCAATTATGATCGTATAAACACTTCCGCCCCAGCTACCCTCAGTGCATTCCCGTCTTCCTTGACTCAAATTCCAGTCGCTCAATCCACACACGTCAGAGAAGTGATTCTATCGTACGCAGCACATCGACACATCAGCTCTACGTCTCGCTTCGTGGCTACGCAGAGGACTTATCGAGGAACTTACGTGACTCCTGCATATGGTCCCAGATGCTGCTGTATGTCCAGATCACTCACGAACGAAGCGACGAGCGCGACTTCGCCAAGTTTCGTCTCGAGGCTGTCGGAGCATTTCTGAGTAAGGAGGAAAGTGTCAGTCATGAGCTTTGATTCGACAGAGTCGTCGTCACTTTTGAATGGCGACGGAAACGCCGCTAAAGGTAACTCACGGAATTCTCTTGGCCTGAACAGAGCTCGTACGTCGTTGCATCCGCTTTGATCCAGATTTCCCCGCTGGATTGGACAAAGCCCCACTGGCGGGGCGGGACGTGCGGGACGTCGTCATTGTAGTTGATCAGGTGTCGAGCCGCGTCTCCCAGCTATAGCGCGAAGAATGGTCGTTCAGCATGACTTGTAGTACGGACTCGTGGGAGGATAGCTGGCGCTTACCGTGTTATCAACGTAATTCGCCCATGCCTGCGCAACAGATGACCGGGTCGTCAGCATGCTACGTCTGCGGGTCTGAGATAATGCATGTCGCATAGGCACGGAACATTTACCTGATTACCGATTCGAGGTGAAGCAAATGCTTTAGCCGTGATATCGTATGTCGACCCGAGGTTTCGCTGGAGCGCGGTCGCGGTCAACAGCGTTAACGCGCCACCTATATCACAACGTCAAATCTAAGATCAGCGTTGCCCACCTATCACACAACTGTACACTGTACTGACCTAACGAATGGCCCGTGACGAGAACGTCGGTCGAACCAGAACTCTGCACGGCTGCAAGGATGGTAGGGTAGATCCTCTCGAAAGCGCCGTAGAACCCTTGATGGACTTGCAAAGTCCCGTTACTGGCGTTAGGAAAGTACGTTGACGATGCGTCCACTAAAGGGAAATCCACATCGACGGTGATCGACAGTGCGTTCGTGGTGTTCGTGCCTGAGATCGCGACGACCACTGTGCCCGATGACAGCGTGGCGATGTAGACTGCACATGCAAGTGAATGTATCAGGTGAGTCAAGCGTACGGTAATGCAGTGATGTTGTAAGAGGGCGGAGGAACGTACATCGAGGAGTGTAGCCGCCGTCTCCGCCTGTCACGATGCTGCTGGGTTTACCAAGAGCCGAGCAAGCGCCTGTGCACCACCAAACACTGCATCAGTATAACGGTTGCATCGAGAGAGCATTGAGGAAGACGCACTGCCGCAAGTCCACGCGGTGACAGAAGCGGCAGAACAGTACGACGCGCTATTCGGCTCACAGATCAGATATTTTATGACTACACTGTTCCAGCTCGAGCTAGCAGAGGGACGTACGAAGCATATTCTGCTGGATCGTGGAATACTGCGATCTCGCTGGCAGAGAGGGTGGTCACTGTTCGTCGTAGAGGTCTAGCTTGGACAGCTGTCGCCAGCGCAGCGACAAGTAAACAGGCAGTAGAGACGAAGCGCATCGTGCTCGAATGACCAGAGAGTTGTGAGCTGGCGCAAAATGACAACGAGGAAGAGGAAGAGACACTGCAAATCCGTCGTCAAGGAATGATGACTGAGCACTTTATATGATCACTTGAGAAGCTGGTCCGGAAGGACGTCGGAAGACACCGGTGATCAGCCTTGCTTCTCGCTTCTCGTTCCTTGTGTCTTGCATCTGGATTCCTGACTTCTTGACTCTAGTCCCGTGATTCGCGGTTCTGCAATATGCGGATTGAGTGTAGGACAAGCTACGAGACAGGTTTCCGCAGCGCAGCGTCTCGTCTCGTCTCGTCTTGTCCACTCAGGTTCCGTCTTGTGGCTGAAGGCGTTTCTAGTTGTAATGTCTATCGACGTAGATTAGCGCTAATGCGCTACAGTAATGCGCTAGCGTCACGTGCCTGTCTCAGTTACAAACATGAAGATCTCGCATCGTTGACCCATCGGTGCAGTCGTACCACGTTCGTCTGGTCTTCAGTCGGAGTACAGGAGAAGAGAACGGGAGCAGAGCAAGGAGGGACGGTCGTATAGCAAAGGAGGGTCTTCTTCCGGCTGTCCTCCTTTGATCTTCCCGGGTATTGTAGCATAAGCGAAGCGTTGGCAACGATTGCCAATGTCGAGCTGGTAGGAGGAATGTCCGTGTTGCATGCAGTGCACATGGATATCCCGGACAGACCGGGCGGAGGCGCAAGGCATCGCACTCGAGCAGGTCCAGTCAGATGAATCGCATGAGAGTACTTGTATCAGGTACATCATCCGCTTCAAAAACAGGTCATGTCGTCGAGCAGAAGTCGGCAATTGGTTGAAAGCCGAAATAAACTTGGTTTCGCTGACCTGGCTCGCTCGGTAAAACCGATAATCAGCTCGCTTGCTTCGGCGTTCCAACCGTACAGCTCTGTACGCAGGGTCGATACACCTTCCAGTGTGCTTGTGTGTGCTTGGCGCAACATCCCTCGCCGACGTCCGACATCTGACATTGCGCCCGCAGGCTTGCGGCTGCCGCTGCGGTTGCGATGTTTACCGATTCTTCGTCAAAAGGGTCAGACGCCATCCCTGAGGGATCTCCAACGTGCAGTTGACCTGGTCCATCCGATGGACAGCAATCGAGATTCCTTTCTTCGAGCAGCAGCTTGCCTTTGCTTGTACCACTACGCCGCTTCGCCACTTCGCTGCCGCCTTCGTTCGCACGTTGTTTGCGTGTCGTACGCAAGACGTAAACAATGCTTGATTACCGATTAGACCTCAGGTTACTCAAAGTACCGCCGGTTCAAGTGAGGGTTACTCGAACGTCCGCATCTCCATCAGCCGTATTTATGTTTATTCCATTCACTCGTTAACTGCTACTCGGCGAGGACTGATGGACATAGGGTCATTCCGCCGCGTCATATCTATACTAAACGGGTGAGTGACGTGTGCTACCTACACAACAGGGTGAGTAACTTTGTCTGTCACCCAGTAACTCTATGGGTACACGCATCCCCCTTGCCCCTTGCTTCTTGCTTCTTACCCCTTGCCCAGCAGATCTGTAAACCCGTAGACCTGCAGACCTGCGGCCCTAGAGTCCTTGAAGCTGGGACCATGCAACCAAGCTGATGTTTGCTCAGGGCAGAGCAGGATATACTTTACCTCTGCCGCTCTTGAACCCTGCCATGGTCAAGGTTACAACCATGTGTTGAGTATACTCGCACTACGCCAGGATACTCTCCTGGGAAGGTGTCGGGTGACGGGGTGTCGAACGATGTAAACATCTCTCCCTCTCTTAACCAGTTCTGTGGCCATGGTGCCAAGTCCTGGTCCATGCTTGATGAGCATAAACACCCATACTGATTGATGAACGCTCTCATAACATGTTTCTCCTCCTTTCTTCCTCTCTACTTCTCTTCTCTCCGTCCTCTCACATCTCGTTCTAGGCGCGTTGGCGCTGCTGATTCCACGACTAACATACACGACCGCGATACCGATCCCGATCGCGACCCCACATTCATTACTACCTCACTCAGCACACTCTTTACGCTCACGCAGGCACTCGCTCACTCTTACTCACCACGCTATAATATCTCAACGACACGTACTATCCACGAACCCAACACGACTCGCAGCTCCTGTAACGAAATTCTCAACACACCTGATATTCGGCCTTTACGAAGATGTTCAAATCCGCCTCCGCCTACTTGCTGGCGGCCTGCCTCGTGCTTCTTGCACTGAGCAGCAACGTCGACGCTGCCTCCGTTACTCGCCGCGAGACTCGACTACTCAGGCGATCCCCCTGGACGTGGGATACCGGAACCAGTAACAATAACAACAACAATAACGGTAACGGCGGTAACAACAATCAAGTGACAACTACCAGCACGACTAGCACCAAGAAGACTTCCACCACGACTTCGGCCGCTGCTGCCGCTACCTCCGCTGACCCGTGGACCAACTTTTCTTCCTTCAATTGGAACACATGGACTACCTGGGGATGGTCGGGCCATACTCTCGCATACGTCAAGTGAGCTAAGCTATCTGACTCTACGTGTGCAGAAATCTGGGTACTGATTACTGATCGCTGAAACTGTGTGTCGCTGTTGCAGAGCGTGGTACTACGATACGTACGGCTACAACCTCCCTCAAGGCGTCGCGAGCTGGGGCCAGCTCTCGTACTATGTCTCAGAGCTCGGAACGTCGAGCCCGAAGCCTACCCCGACCCTTTCCGTCTACACTGACGGCGGCGAGAACCCCTGGGAATCAGCAACGACCTCTTCCACTTCCACTTCGAGCTCTAAGACGGCCTCGTCCACCTCTGCGTCAACGTCTAGCTCTAGCTCCAAAGTTGCTTCGACCACTAGCAGCTCTGCGTCAGTGTCCCCTACGTCCTCCATGATCAGCTCCACCTCGTCAGCGTCTAGCAGTAGGACATCGAGCACTTCGTCCTCGGCTTCGTCTGCCAAACCCACGTCTACCATCAACACCTCAAGCGTCGTGGCGTCAGTCACCACAGTTGTATCGACCATCACCTCCACCTCTGTCCCGGCCTCCGCGACCGCCGTCGTCAAGGTACCTTCAGGATGGTCCATCTCCCCTACCCCGTGTATCGCCGAGGGCACCACGGGTCGCGCTTTGCTTGGCTCTTTCACGATCAACTACTCCAACACTATCGAGTCGTGCCTCGCTTCGTGCGACGCCGGTGGCTTCCCCCTCGCCGGATTGCAGGTAGGTGCTGCCCAGTATCTCCAAATCAGTAGAGCAGAAGACCCTAATTGTCGCCTGTCTTTGTAGTACGGGAACCAATGTTTCTGTGGCTCCTACCTGTCCAACGGAGCGTCACTCACCAAAACAGCCACCTGCAACGTACCGTGCGCTGGCGACTCGTCGGAGACGTGCGGCGGGTACTACGCGTACAGTCTCTTCATTACCACTGGTATCGGTGCGACGACGTTGAGCGACGATTTGACTGAGAACACCATCACTCTCCCCTCTGGGTGGTCCGCTGAGACCATCCCGTGTATCTCGGATGTGTCTGGTCGAGCGTTGGCAGGCGCTTCCATGGCGGCCGATACGATGACTACCGCCACGTGTCTGAACTATTGCGCGGGGCAAGGCTACCAGTACGCCGGTCTTGAGTACGGTCGCGAGTGCTACTGCGACAACTCGCTGCAGAACGGAGCACTCCTTGCGACCGTGTCTAGCTTGTGTGGTACCCCTTGTTCTGGTGCTCCCACGGAAAGCTGTGGTGGTGAGTACTAGCGTCCATCATGACGCCTTCTTCATTAGCGGTCGTTGACTGTGGTTTCGGCTATATAGGTTGGAACTCGCTGCAGATCTTCAACAACCCCGCCTACTCGTTCAGTAACACGATCATCAACGGATACGTCAAGACTGCTTGTATACAAGAAGTCACCGACCGCGCACTGCGCGGAGCGGCATACACGGACGATGCCATGACCATTGAGAGCTGTACGGCGTACTGCTCGGCGCGCGGATTCGTCATGGCTGGTCTCGAGTACGGCGACCAGTGTTACTGTGGCTCGTCGCTTGTCGGCGGTGCTTCGCTCCTCTTGACTTCTGGTCAATGCTACATGGACTGCGCGGGGGACAGCACCGAGAATTGCGGCGGGCCCAACGCTATTTGGTTATACGTCAACCCCTCCACCACGCTCGCCGCCACTATCACCATCCCATCGGGCTGGAGCAAGCTCGGCTGCGTGGCCGAGGGCAGCAACGGTCGTGCTCTGACCTACGACGCGACTTCAGTCGTCGGCAAGACCCAAATGACGGGCGAAGCGTGCTCGCAGACTTGTAATCAGCTTGGATACACTATCGCAGGCACGGAATACAGCTCGCAATGCTACTGCGGCTCAGCGCTTAGCAACGGCGCTACCGGCGCTATCCTCGATACGTTGACCAACTCGACGAGTCAGTGCAACTACCCTTGCTCGGGCAACTCGGCGCAAATGTGTGGTGGATCTGTGAGTAATATTTTATCCCATTGTGAACTTCGATAGTATGAATTGCTGACGTTGACTGGACGTGGCAATAGAACCGCTTGACCCTCTACTCGAGCCTCACCCTGTCCACCATCAAGTCTGCGCTGTCGTCATAGGCGGCAGAGTGGTCGTTCCAATGATGGCTAGACGTCTTTTCATATCAACTTTATATATAATCACGGACAATGTCAGTAAGATGGGGTTTATGCGTATCTCAATGGGACAAGTGCATAAGGGCATGAATGCAAGCATGGCATGGCAATTACCAGTCAAGCAAGCGTTGAGGACAGCAGCGGTGACAGAGACGTAAAGTGCAGCAAGGCAGTGCCACGCTCGGTGAATTTCGGTGAAAGGGTTTTAAAGGAATGGCAGTTCACCCCTTAGTCGTGGCTGCTCTGATTACTGTAGTAGCACTGTAGAGATAGCCAGTCCAGTGAGTATTAGCAGGAGCGTTTTCGGGCATTGCATTGGGCATTGGGCACTGCTTATTACTATTCGTATAACAATCGATTGATGCCCTGGTTTTAACACTATCCGGTCATCTCTATCCTTCATCCCTCTCTCTCTTTCTCTTTAACAGTGGTATTGGAACAAACGTAAGTCGCATCTTCCACGCCGCGTCCGTCTCCCGGATGGGCAGCGTATGATCCACACGAGCCAATTGCTGATTGTGGATTGATTGGTCATCTCTTCTCTCGCCTCGCCACCTCTCTCTGCACTTTCACCGCATGCTTCACTATCATCGTCATTCCTCCATCCTTACTTCTCGCACAGCAGTCCTAACGACGTTACACCTCCACCATGGCTCTGAAGCGCATTAACAAGGTGAGTCTAACATCCCGTGGACCAGACGAAGAGGATGAGGAACGATAGCAATCATCCTCTCTCTCATATCGTCATCCGTGCGCGAGCTCACGCGACATCTATTCTTGTTAAATAGGAACTCATCGATCTCGGACGGGACCCACCAAGTTCCTGCTCTGCTGGTCCCATCAACGACAACCTCTTCCAATGGCAAGCAACCATTATGGGTCCGGTGAGCGCTACTCCTCTACTCCTCTACTCCTCTACTCGTCCACTATCATCCCGTTATACCGTAATCGTGAGAATGATGGTCAGTGCACTAACATGTATACGTATACGCAGGCCGACTCTCCTTACTCTGGCGGTGTCTTCTTCCTGTAAGCTTATCGCGGCATAAACCTACCATCACATCTAACACCATCACGCAGCTCCCTCACATTCCCCACCGACTACCCCTTTAAGCCTCCTAAGGTCCAGTTCACCACCAAGATCTACCACCCTAACATCAACGCAAACGGTTCCATCTGTTTGGACATTCTGCGAGACCAGTGGAGCCCGGCATTGACCATCTCAAAGGGTGAGTTGTGACTTGCTGCCATGGCATGTGTCGCAACGTTCGCTTCATACTGATTAAATTGCGATGCCAATCTAGTCCTGCTGTCAATCTGCTCAATGCTCACAGACCCCAACCCTGATGATCCTTTGGTGCCCGAGATCGCCCATGTAAGCCTTCCAGCGCCTCAGACTTCGAGCGTAAAGCTGACACTGTTTGCTAGACATACAAGACGGATCGACCTCGTTACGAGGCGACGGCGAGGGAGTGGACGAGGAAGTGAGTGATATTGCGACGTGCAGCAATCGCACGCGAATCGCGCTGATGTTTTCCTAGATACGCGACCTAAGACCGCTTCACTCTCTTTCATGACTTTTCACGTATACAAGCTTTAGCCTTTTTAGCACCCCACCGTCATGCGATCTGTCTCATTGTACGATCGTGATTCAGATGTTTGCATTCGGGCAACTACAACATTAAACGTATATTTCACTGACTACGCTTCTCTGCTCGACGACCGCGGTTTCCAGGGGTTGTTGTTGCTACTACGTCTTGGTATGCGGGTGGCGCTGTCTCTGGGTATGCGGAGCTAGACGCAGGAGGGGGAGGGTGGTATGATGCGGGAGGCGGGATGGGCTCGTCCACGTTGATGCTGGTCGATTGAGAGTTGTCGTAATCGTCGCTCGATAAGGGCAGACTGGGTTGTCGCATTTGTTGGTACTGCTGTACTTGAGGCGTGAGGAACGGGTCAATTGCGCCGGCGTTGTTCGTATTGCTGATCAAGTCGAGATGGCTCTCTTTGACGTACGCGCGAACGAGTAAACGATGAATAGGCAATTTAAACGCGTCGGCCTCTCGCGATTGTTGATAGTTCCTTGCGACGTGTATGATCCACGCGGTCCACCCTATCAGTACGACGAAGTGGACGAATGAGATGGCGGCTACGGCGCCTGATAGAGCTTTGCACTGCTGTTCGCGGATTCGGTCGCTGTAAGACGTTGAAGGGAAGTAGCAGGAGCCCGTACTAGTGTAGACCGCCGCGGTGATTCCCGAAGCTGAAGCGGAAGTCAGCTTGCGCTACGTCACGACGATGTTGGCGGTTCTACAAGGTCCTCCAAGAGAGCGACAGTGGAAGTGAGAGAGCTGCGAGTGGACTTACCGATCCAAGCGATTGCCTCCACGACTAAATACGCAATCTCGCCCGCGGCGTGATCCCAGGTCGACTCGCTATCTCTGACCGAAACGATGATAGCCATCGGAACGTAGATGAGCATCGCGAACCCCCCCGCACTCTGGATGATGATGTTGATGAATGAGCGCGAGTCGGAGAGCCAGTTGATCAAGTACGCCACGGCGAACAAGAGGAATGAGAGGCCCTGCGTCGCCAGAGTTAGCAAGTATGATCAGTCATGGCATTTCGGCCCGCGGGACAGTACAGAGAGGAGTTACTTACAAAGAGGCCGTAGCGCACTTTGAGCGAAGTCGAGGTATTGCTCCGAGCCACCATGATGCTGATTGTCGCTGCGGACGGATGTCGGGGACGGCGTTATAATCTCTCTGAGACAAGACTGTGTAAGGCTTGAGATCTGGCTCTGTCGTACAGGACGGTTGACAGTCGATAGCTAGGCAGAGATCCAGATGGAAGCTACTGGATGACACTCTAGTAGTACTGTCAAGTCAAGAGCGGAGAGCGGGGCAGCGGACTCGGCATTAAAGCTAGAGTATCAGCATTGCGGATCGACAGCGCTGGCTGTGCAAATTGCCGAAGAGCCCTTGCTCTGCCGATGATCGAAGAGCGAGAGGTCAGGCTTACAGGAATAGCCACCCACGTTAGACTAGTGACGCCATGCAGCGGATGGCTCAGCTTAGTTTAATAGGGCGGCAGCGCCGTGTCATCCATAGGCTCTACGCTTAGTCGTACCCCACCCCACATTCATGCTATGCTGTACACTTACTCCAGGGCAGTAGTGAAGCAATGACGGTGAATCAGTGTGATTTCGTTATCAAGTAGGAGATTGCGCGCTAGACATGTATGACAGGCACATGTTCGACGCATCCAAGTATAGCATAGCAGCATAGCAGGTTAGCGCCGACGGCGGAAAAGCGGTGCGGACAAAGGTCGCGCTCGGAGCTGAAGCTACAGGAAGTAGTATAGCCGGAGCTGCTTTACTATTATTACTCCACTCACTACTGGGTATAACGTACAAAAAATCAACGTAACACGCTCGGTCTTTCGGGGTCGTAGTGTGATTGTACCTGACAACTCAGGTCAGATGCGCGTTTGTCCCCTATCCAACTCCCCTATGATATAGCGTAGCGGTCATAGGCGTTAGGCGTACTACTCCTCCTACTACTGCTGCTCGATCAGTTAGTAGGGCAAGCGTGGCGGTGATTCATCGATCCCTATTCTCAGTACTCGACCACGAGAACGATGATACCCCTCATTTTTACCAGGGTCGCGGTCGTGCAGACTGAGGGGATTTGCCCCGTTGATCGTGCTTTTACTCGAGTCCCGTATCTACCGACCGGCGCGGTATGAGATAGTTTAGCGCCGATCTGCTCATCTGCTCATCTGCTCATCCGCAATCCGCAATCCGCACTGCCTCGAAGCACGTTGTGCCTCTCGCATCATTATCAACCCACATGTGACTAACCGGCAGTTACTACTACACTAGCAGGACTGACCGTTCGAGCTAGTTTCTACTCCGACAGCAAGGGGAACCTCGATGATAACGATACGAAATGAGCGCCGTGCTGTTCCCTGGCAGTGCAGTGCAGTGCAGTGCCGCGGCGGTGCGCTAGTAGTCCAATGACTATCGGCAGTGGTAGTGACTGACTCGGAATCTCGGAATCTCGGGATCCACCTATCACTTCGTCAGAGGTATATAAGGCTGTATCCAGATCTGGGTGGAGTCGAAGTATCTATCAACTCATCCACTGTCTCGCTGTACTTAGACCTCAATTCTGCACTCAAACTCATACACACACATACATCGTCGACAGCTGCAAGATGACTCTGTCCGCTCAAAGTCAGACCCAAAGTCAGAGCCGCCGCTGGCCTTTGATCCTCCGCTATGCGCTCTTCGTAAGTCTAGTCCCCTAGTCCCCAGCAGCCCGCTCAGCCCATCACTCAATATCCCAAGCCGCTCTCTGACAAGCCCCTGCAACCATCGTCCAAAATACCATCACTAACATGCGTCCGTCGGTACATCTAGGCAACAACATTCATCCTGTTCCTCGCGTCGTTCCTCGTCAACCTCCTCAACTACACGTCGATCATCAACCTCATATTCCACTCTGCGTCCGGCCTAGCGATGCTGGTCTATGTCCCTGCGGCTATCGTCCTCACGGCCCGGGGTAGTCAGGCGAAGTTCACGAGGGTGAAAGGGGAGTTGGGGTATTTGGCTACTCAGGTCGTCCTTTGGTTGGGTCAGTCTCTATCTCAACCTCTCCTCCCTCCTCTCATCTCTGGCACCTGCCGCAATCACGCCTAAGCTCTAGTCTGGACCTCAGCTGATACCCTGCGCGCCCGCAGCCAGCACCATCCTCATCATAATCGGCCTCACAGCGAACAACTGCTTTGGCCGAAGGGGCTACGAGCTCGTGAAATGCCACCACGCCCTGATCGCTTTGATCATCATGGCCGTGATCCAATTGATCCTCTTCACCGCCCACGCCTCTTGGCTGATCTACAAAGCCAAGACCAACCCCACCGCTCTCACGAATGTCTACTCCGTCCCGGCGCATACGCTGTTGTCCGCAAGCCCCAGTCAGGGGTTCCTCCCGCTTCATTCTCAGGCGAAAGATATGTACCAGACTCCCTGGAACGAGGTTTGATCATGGGAGAGACGAGAGGTCAGACGTCAGTGGAGGTTGGTTAGAATGAGAAAGAATGACAATGGACAACATTTTGTATCTATATATGGCAGCTAGCTTGCCTTGACGATGCAAAAGAAGGCTGTATTTAAATGAATGCCTGTACATTTGTGCAAACACTGTAGTTTGTGTCAACTTGAGCTGCCTCGCACCAAACCATCAAGCGTTACCACTGCGTGACATTGAACTACGAATCGTTGCTACAGCTCTACCAGAACCAGTGAGACTTGAAACATCGTGATCTTCCGCCTCTCCGCCTCTCTGTCCCAGCCCCTATTCCCGTTCCGCCATGGCAATCCCACAGGCACCAACCACTGTAGGTATCACTTTGATCTTTCCGCCTTGCTGCAACTCGCCTTCTTCACTATCCACTACGCCAAGGATCATACGCTATCTCAACCTCTTCACTGCACTTTATGCTTAAGCGCTGATGTAGAGGCCGAGACCAGCGAGGGAGAGCCAGGAGACGGTGTTGAGGCCGGAGGAGATGCCGTGGAGGATGTTGAACTTCTTGTTCACCTTGGACATGGCGTCCGAGGGCTGCGAGAGAAAGCGAGGAGTTATCAGTGATTTGTCGCTATTGCGCTAGCGCAAAAAGGATGTCCAGGAGGCGGGACTCACGTTGGGCTCATCGTGCTCCTTGCCCTCGAGGCGCTCGAGCCTGTGCCTCTCAAAGGTGGCCTCGGTAGTCAACGGGCCGACGATCAACCAGTTGAGCAATTGAGGAACCATGGACGCGAGGATGTACAAGCCCTGGTGGCCCTCTTCGCTGGTAGCCCAATGAGGCTCAACCCGAGGAGACGAGATCAGGTCGGGGTGGAAGTACAGGTGGGTGAAAAGCAGGACACCGGTGGTCAAGGTGGAGAAGGAGAAGTAGATGGGGGCGAGACGGGATTGCAGGGTGCCGAAAGTCTGGCGCGGGAGAGTGGTGTACGAGCGGTAGCTTGACTGTGGGCAGGGCGAAGAGCACAGGCGGGCGTGACGCAGTGCGGAGTACACCAGTAACGAGCGTAAGAGTATCACGCGCAGATCGCGTCACGTATTGACAAGATCGAGGTTCACGGATTGTAGCCGCGTCATGAATTGATAGCGGGATCGATGTCATCGGTATCGAATCGAAGCAGCGACATGTGGGACACGGCAGATGATATGGTCGATTCGACGATAGCGTAGAGAGAATTGAGGAAGAAGAGTCACATAGTCAGCTTTTATCCTGCCAATATAGACCACGATGATCTGAATGAACGCACGATGGTGTTCCAAGCATTAGCACCGAGGGCTGTACCCCATGTGATGAGGTAGAAGCCCTTGAGGGTGAACGGCGGGAGGAGGGATCTGGTAGTGGACATTGCGGCAATGTCGTTGCTAGTGGTGGTAGCTTGCTGAGCGCGGATTCGGTGATAACTGCAAAGAGGATTGACGGAAGTTGCAGTTGCGGTTGCAATTGCGAAATAGTTGCTAGGCGAGGAGATGCGCTGGAATGCGGCCACGGCGCAGCCGAATGATGACACGTTCATTTCGCTCTCTCTCTCCCTCTCTCTCACTAGCTGTTAAGGGTCCGACTTGTTCCGTCCCCCCACCTGTACGGCCAGGTAGGCTGACTGACGTCACAGTCAACGGAACAACGGAACACAAGAGTCACGTCATTGGGCCCCGCTCGACGCTCGCTCGGATTTGCTCACAGTGCTCGCTGTGCGCAAACAGAAAGGAGTACGAGTACTCGAGTACGCTCAGCACTGATGCTAGTAGTACTGCTACCTAGTACGAGTACCGGTGTGTCCGGCTGACCTTTGAGCGTTGGAGCTGCTGCTTCTTCGTATGTCGCTGTCGCTGTCACACTGCGCTCCCCCTTCCCCTTCCACCTGGCCACTGACAGGTCTGCCAGGAATGCATGAACCTTGTGCTGCCGAAGATCAGACCAGCTAGTATGGGAAAACGACCTAATGGCCGTGCTGGGCTCTGCACATGTCATTCCAGAGGAGACGGCCTGTGGCTGCTCGAGCGTATAAAATAGTCCACAGCTCTGTCTGCGTAGCTGGGAGTCTTCCATTCTCTCCATCTTCACATCAAATACCATCAAGCACCTACAGCAGTAATCATCATGTCGTTCCTCCGCACCACCACCACCACCTTGTTCTCCGCTCGCACTGTGAGCGCTGCGAGCGCTGCGAGCGTCTCGTACCGCGCCCTCTCCGCTTCGGCCGTCAGGAACAAGACCGTCACTGACTCGGTCAAGGAGACGGCTGACTCTGTGAGTCTTGACGTCTGTCGTCTGTCGTCTGTCGTCCGACGTCTCACTCGCACTAGCAAGTAATGACTTGTGAATTGGGATATCATAGATCAACAAAAGGGTTGGGCAAACCCTTGCCAGCGGGATTGAAAAGGGCCAAGAGACGACGTCCAGTGCCGGTGAGCCCTTGACTTCGATTCAAGCCACAAGGCAGAGAACTGGCGCGACCATTGGCGTCCTGATCTGCTTGAAGCGTCTTATCACGTGCCAAAAACGTTGCTGACCGATTCTCATGACCAGATATGAAACCCACAGCCGACTCGCCGGGCAAGGCAAAGGCCGAGGCGGTCAGACAGGACACGAACCACGCTATGGGCAAGGCGGCCGGTAAGCTCAGAGACGTTAAGGACGATCTCAAAAAGGATCTTTGAGCGGATCAGCCCAGTGACTGAGTAAGAAATGAGATTGAAATGTTTTTGGAAAGAAAGAGTTATGTAGCATATGCAATGTTTGACGAGTCAACCGCCTGGAGCACCCGCTCCACCAAACTCGCTCGACTGCAAGCACAAGACCCAAGACTGATCTACCTATAAGCGATCCAGTACGTCTCCCAGGCTCATACGCAGCTGCTCATCATCCCTCAGCGTATCCTTCCAGCGTTCCAGCACCGCCCTCTTGCCCTGCGTCAGGCCAAACCTGCTATCGCCTTTCCTCTTCTTGCTCTTCTGCGCGGCCGCATCTATCACAGGCAAAGACAGAGCATAACACAATTCCTCTATTAAGTTTTCCGCAAGAAGTCTCCCTTGCGCTGGGCGAACCTCCACCACGAGCCTGAGAGTGCTTTTCAGCACCTCGAAGACGACATTACCATCGTTCACTGCTAGTTGTCGGTCCTGTTCTATCCAATCTGGCAAGTATGACTGGATGAACGTTTCTGACAGCGCAGCACCTCCTCTAGTCGATGGGTAAAGCGTGAAGAGCAATGGCGCAAAATCGATCAACCGATCTCTCCCGCTTGTCGAGCTCATACTAAGCGCAGGGGACGGGTGGGAGATCTCCTCCATCGTGTCTCTGACGAGACGACTCGCTCCCTGTGGTTCCTTCTCGGCAGCTTCGACAGAGGCAAAAAAGGATCTGTCCCATCCTGATGATGCCAGATCGAGGTGCCGTGGGATCTGCAGTGCTGCTCGAAGTGGCGTTGGTGTCATCACTATAGTAAAGGACAGAACGTGTAAGCCACCTGAACGAGAGTCGGAGCTGATCGACTTACCAGCACCTGAAGCTAATCCAAGCAGCTCTAATTTCGCCTTCACGCCCGAAGCGTCAAAGCTTGAGCTTTCAAACACAGCACTCAGTCCGCTGGAAGAGTCCAACAAGGAGTTCAAGTTGGAAGCGTTGATCCTGATCAAGCTCTCGGGGCAAGCATTACTCAAGACCAGATCCTGGAGAACGATCAAGTGGAGGGCAGACAGTAACCTTCCCAAGCCAAACGCATTAGCCTTGGCCAAGCTTGAAGACCGTCTACAGAGTCACTCACCCTTGTCGTTCGATCTCGGAGCAGAGCCATCGAATGACTCCGCCGAGACACCAGCTCAACAACGGCTGCGAGAAATACGATAAGCCGCTATGAAGCGTGTCGAGGTCTATCTGCCCTGCTGTTGTGGCAGCGATTGCCTGTTGGATTAGCGAAGGTGCGAGTCTGCACAGGTCTGTCGGAGCAGTCGCGAGCAGTATCTCGTCCTCGATACCGTCCGAGCCGAACTGTACGCGCATTTAGCTTGCATCACAGCATAATCCAAGAACAAGAAACGAGCGGACTCACAATAGCCTCAACCCAACCATTCATACAGGTTTTGTGATCGGCTGTGAGATGCGGAAGGCTCATTGCTCGGCGGGAGTCTTGAAGCAAGTCTGGTACGGGTAGCTAAGGCGGAGTCAGCGTCAACGCCATGAGCCAGAATTGCTGTGATCAACTCACGTCGAAATGGGCCACTACCGCTTCTACCAGGATGATTCCTTCACCGAACCTAGTCAAGCTTCCTTGAGGGTCATCCGCTCGAGCTGTCTCGTCAATAGCCCCATCAAGCAATCTTGACGTGCTCAGATCCAACAATACTGCCGGGGAGATATGGCTTGACAGGGCCGACAAGATCAGGGGTTGAGAAGCAACGTATATGAATAGGTTATCTGGCGGTGATGTCGCAGGGCTCGCTTTGATAGCCTACACAACATTATAGTAGGCATCAGTGCGGCCAGCCGAGAAGTAAGAAGAGTCATCAAACATACTCTGATCAGCTCGTCTGTAAATGATCTGGAAGCACCGTACGCAAAGTTCACGATGTGGGCAAGTGGCGGTAGCTGGGATGTTGTAGCGTTTGACAAGCGGTTCTGCGGGTCGCAAAATTGCTTCATCAGATCCCAATCGAACTCGTTACCCATGAGCCTGCACTCACCACCAGTGATTCCCCGGGTGATGGAAGCTGCACAGTAACGCCAGGCAGTATAGTGGTCGCCTCATCAGTAGTGACGACTTCGAGCTGGACAAGTCGACCCAGAAGAGTTTCCTGTAAAGACAGCGATTGCCTGTATAATCGTCAACTGAAGACTCGCCGTGTGCCTGCAGGATACTCACCAGCCTTCTGGAGGTGGAAAGCCCGCAGACTCGTCGTCCGCTTCTGCTTGTGCGACAAGGGCGTTGTACGTCTGCGCAGTCGTTTCAGAATACAGTGTCAACTGCGACTGTAGAGCCTGTAGGGCCGATGATAGCGGCGTCACTATATCGGTCTGATCGAGGACAGTCAGTAAGCCTCTTCAGGTCGGGCGCGTAAGTTGATACAAAGCGAGGAATACCTACAGGATACGGCCATTTCTCGTCTGAGTGGGTCTTCCACCATCGTAATACAGCAGGGATTGTTTCCACCGCCTGCGCCCAGAGCTCTACGCCATCCGCAGAGATGGTACTTTGTACGATGGCAGCGTTGAGTGCTGCCTCGACCATATTGGTTAGGAACGTGGAGGGATCTGAAGACAGGTATGGGCCGACTTTGAGGATGTCGCTGTAGCTCACTGAAGGCTGGGACAGCTGCGAGGCAAAGTTGGTGTCGTCGACCAATGTCGAGAGTAACCGATTCGCGCGACGTGCGTTTTCCAAAAGGAAAGCAAGAGTTTGGGAGAGAGGCAATGACGGATTTCCCGGTGCGCTACCGCCAGAAATAGCGCCTTGGGCTCCTGCGCTGCCATCCATCTGGATATCTCCGCCTGGACCTGCCTGAGTCGGAGCCAAATCCTGAGTTGCCAAGTCGGCCATCAAGCCGCTGAGGCATGTTCGTAGTGGACTAGCTATTTCTTCCGGTAGAGAAGGTAAGAGTTGGCCTGCTTCCAGCCCTATATCGAGGGACGGAGCGGGGAACGGAGAGAGAAGGTTGACTACTCGTGCCAAGAGAGCCGTTAGACTCGCAAGTCGCTGCGAGTTGGCGGATGCAGCGCACGCTCGTAGGAGGGGAAGGAGTAGGCCTAATGTGCTTGTTTGCGTGTGCAGAGGAGGAGTCGCTGAAGCAGAGGTGCCCACGTCGGGTATGGCTGATTGGGAAGGATCGGGCAAGAATGAGGGGATGATGTTCCCGTCATCCAGACCTGATGGATTGGACAGAAGGATAGTAGCGATGAGATCAAGTGTGCCATGTGCGGGAGTGTCGTGGGTGTAGAGGTGGAAGAGTGCGTGGACCAGAGCTGTTCTTGCGGTCAAGAGAGATGATTTGAGTGCTTGTGAGAGGTAAGAGAGCAGAAGGGATGGCGGGGAAGACACAAGCAGATGGGGGATGAGCGTAGCTGTAAGGAGACAGGCAGATCTAGCCAGTTGACAAAGTAGAACCACGAGTTGCTGATGCATTGACTTACCCGCTAGCTGGTTATCGGACGAAGCAGAGGCATCATTCTGGATTCGAGCTTGAAGGAGCTTGACGAACTGGCAGCGAATCAGTTGTCCGGATCTTAGACCAAGAATTAGAAGAGAGCTGGCCTCACCTTCTTTGAGGGCACGGCTCGAGCGTACGCTTGGTGCACCAGCTCTGCCAGCGGGGTCTCACGGCTCATCATGCTAGCGCCGGTCGGTGGTCCGTCACCTCTCCGATAAATGTCGTCGGCAAACTGCAAGAGGTGACCTGAGTGTTGATTGTTGTTGACAGAGAGAATAAGAGTACTCGACTATGTTTTGAATGAGAGACTCATAGTTATTAGTTGCCCCGCATTTTGGCATTTGCCAGTTAGCGAATGAGTGGATCTGACCGGCCAACACCGCCGTGCTGTCCCCGTCACTCGCATTCGCATGTATTCACTCCCTTGTCTTCATCCTCTATCATCTCACAACTCGTGTCTCGAACAGACCGCCATACGTTATGGCAGCAACAACGACCAACCCCAAGGACCGGAATCTGCTGGCTGTCATCGGCGATGAGGTGCGTCAATGCCATCTGCGGCATCCTTGCTGCAGGGATAAGACATTCAAGATCTTGATATGGCTGGATGAAGACTGACCATATGTTTGTATTTGTATATCTGTAGGACTCTGTCACTGGTCTGCTGCTTGCGGGTATAGGCCATATCGACCAGAATCAGAAGAAGAACTTTCTCATTGTCGATGGTAGTGAGTCGGCCTTCTCGCGTTGCCGTATTTATCCCCTGAGTCCCGTTCACGTTGATCAAGTTGAATGCTAATGATCACTCCTACTTGTTCGCTTTCGTAGAGACACAAACCAACGTGATCGAGTCTGCGTTCCAGGACTTTACCGAGCGGAAAGATATCGCCATCCTCTTGATCAACCAGCATGTGAGTTGGACTACTCGCATCGTTGAAGCAACGCTTCTCTCAACCCTAACCCGTGGGCCATACGACATCAGCTGACAATACGGGTTCGAACTAGGTCGCGGAGAAGATACGTCCTACCGTAGACAGATACGCTGCTGCCTTCCCTGCACTTCTCGAGATCCCAAGCAAGGAGCACCCATATGGTAAGTTGACCCACGTCTATCTGCACCCTTGTGCAAATATCAACAATATAACGTCACATCCCTGCACCTGTTTTGTTGCTGATTGTTTGTCGCTCCACATCAGACCCCAACAAGGACTCGGTCCTGAAGCGCGTTAGCAAGCTCCGCGGTGATTAGAGCACTGAGAGCTTGACCACTAGTCGATTGAATAGAATGTATTACTTGTCATTCCTACTGCACTTTGCACTATGGCTCTCGTCTATGGACAGTCAAAGGTACTGCTGAGCTGCGAAAGCGCTAGAGCCAGTGCCAGCCTGTGGATGCACAGTATTCATACTGATTGTACAACATTGATCAACATGGCGACGACGCTCTACAACGCAGCAACAGCCTCGAGCTGCGCGACTTCCTTCTTCAACCCATCCTCTTTCCTTTCCAAAGCGTTTACTTCGCCTTCCATGGCTTTACATGCCAACTCCAACTGCACGGTAGACCCGACCAGATCCTGCCATCTCCCCTCAAGCTTTCCTAGGTGTTGTCCTGTTGATTCCTGGAACACTCTTCGCGACCTATTCACTTCCGTTACTTGTTCTTTCAGATTGGCGAGAGTCGATTGCAATTCGGTGAGTTGCGAGTTGAGCTGGTAATTGCGCACTAGCCACGCGTTCGGTCCATAAGATGCAAGGATCGACGCGTTTTCGTTCCTATACACACCACCTTCATCAGCATTGCGAACGAGGGACAGGCGATCAACTGACCTCAGAGCCATATGGCCCTCGCCTAATCGGCTCTGTCGCTCGGCAGCTATCAATTCCTCCAACGTCGCCTCCTCCGTCACATTAGGGATACCGTATTTGCTCGGGTCGATCCCTCTTATAGGCTTTGACGGATATCCAGCAAGCAGATCTGATAATTGTGACGATTTCTACAAGCCAGATGACACCATGAATCAGAATCGATAGACATTGCTTAGCACGCTGGATTGCGAGGAGTCGGTGCTCACAGGGAATACCTCCACGGCATGCGGTAATCTCTCGTCATCGTCTGCTATCTGGGGTGTCTTCCGAAGTTCCGCCTCGATCAGAGCTTGAGCAGCAGCCTTGGAAGCTGTTCATCGCACAAATTGTTCGTTATAAGGTAACAACAGACAGAGCAAGAGGGACAGGTAAGATGGATCAGCTCCTGTCCACAGTGGTGTTTTGTTTTGAGATTGAAGCTCACCAGGATCCTCCACCTGTTTGTCCACGTACGGTAACGCGTCCAAGTACGCTGAAGAGGACATGTTGCGGTGATGTTGTTTACGATTCGACAAGTGTGCAGATGGATATTATTGAAATTATATGCTTTGTACTGTAGCATTGACTGATACTGGACTGATTGATGGAGAGAGGTGAAGGACGGGATCAAATCTCCCCTCCTTCCTTATAACGGCGTTATCCGGCGATATCCATTCTGGATCAACCGGCTCTTGCTGTGACCGAGTTGCTGCATGCTGCTCATGTTGATTCCTACGCTACTTGCTCAACGTCTTGACGCAAACCACATATCACTAGCGACCTATCACCTGCCTCACGCCATCGCCGAGAAGCCCCCGCGCAGAACACAACGAGTAGTATAAAGAAGAATCAGAAGAATCTCCAGATAACCCGGACTTTGACGGTGAAAAGGCTGTTCCTCTAGTCGACAAACCGCTCAGCATGGAACCGATATTGGGAGAGAGCAAGAGACGGGTAGTGAGTGGAGCTTAGTCTATACGTGTGACGACGTTGTCTGGGAGGGACGCAAAGTAGCTCAACTACACTGGCGGGCACTACGAGCGTCTCGATGAGGTCGATCAGTTAGATCAGCGCTGACATTCCCCAGTGCTACTTCTTCGACTCGGACATTGGCAACTACCACTATGGCCCTGGTGCGTGATAAACTTCTCTTGGACAGTCAGAATATCTGCTGAAGATTGATTCACCGATAGGCCATCCCATGAAGCCGACCCGAATCAGGATGTGTCACTCGCTCGTGATGAATTACGGTCTGTACAAGAAGATGGAGATTTTCGTGAGTTTGTCCTATCATCAGTTTATAGCATCTCCTTGCGTGCTCTAGCTGATAGCGAATGACGCGTGTTCTAGCGTGCAAAACCAGCGACGAAACGCGAAATGTCACAATTCCATACAGACGAATACGTTGATTTCCTACATCGCATCAACCCCGACAACGCCCAGCAATTCGCGAAAGAACAGGTCAAATGTGCGTAAAAGCTATCCAAGACATTGCTTGATCTCGGTGAACCTCGAGCTGACTCACAAACCTCGTCGCTCCTCGCAGATAATGTAGGAGACGACTGTCCTATCTTCGATGGGCTGTTCGAGTACTGCTCCATCTCCGCAGGCGGGTCAATGGGTGAGCTGCCTTATGACCGGATGTTGGACGCAGCAGCTGACTGACGTCGAGATCAGAGGGCGCAGCACGTCTGTCGAGAGATAAATGCGATATTGCTGTGAACTGGGCAGGAGGTTTACATCACGCTAAGAAGGCGGAGGCAAGCGGGTTCTGCTATGTTAACGGTGAGTCTTTGGCTTTTGCCCTCAATCTACTAGAGAGCTAAATTACAACCGATGAAGACATCGTTCTGGGTATACTGGAATTACTCAGGTGAGCTAGTCGACCTAGAACTTTGCGTCGCATCAGCTCATTTGGTAATGTTACTGCCACAGATATCATCAACGAGTATTGTACATCGACATTGACGTGCACCATGGAGACGGCGTTGAAGAGGCGTTCTATACGACAGACCGAGTGATGACAGTCAGCATACACAAATACGGCGAATTCTTCCCTGGTACCGGAGAAATCAGAGATAATGGGATTGGAAAGGGCAAGGGGTGAGTGGACCAAACTTCTTTGGCTATCAACGTTGCTGATCATCGGACAGATATGCCATTAATGTCCCATTACGAGACGGAATAAGTGACGACAACTACAAGAGCATCTTCGAGCCAGTACGTCCATCCACCTCGTATGTCGGGGAAAGTTAGCTGATGAGCTGTTCCGCAGGTCATTCAACGGGTCATCGAGTGGTATCAACCGGGTGCGATTGTGCTGCAATGCGGCTCAGACTCGCTCTCGGGTGATCGACTGGGCTCTTTCAACCTCTCAATGCGAGGTCACGCCGCCTGCGTCCAATTTGTCAAATCTTTCAACCTGCCATTATTATTGCTGGGTGGAGGCGGCTACACCGTCAAATCAGTATCGAGGACATGGGCGTTTGAGACGGGATTGGCTGCGGGTGTGGAGCTTGGTCGATGTGAGTGCTCAACATTTTCGCGCTGAGTTTGAAGTAAGAAGGACTGAACATGAGCAGCAATCCCGAACAACGAGTACTGGGAGTACTACGGCCCAGACTACGAACTTGATGTGCGATCATCAAATATGACAGATCACAACACACCAGAGTATCTGCAGAAAGTGAAGGAGTCTGTATTTGAAGTTCTACGGGATAAGAACGCTGCTCCGAGTGTGCAAATGCAAAGTAAGTCGATCAATGGCATCTGTGTATCGTAGCTGATCACTCTGTAGGCGTTCCGAAGTTAGCACATGATGACGAAGACGACAATGAGCTGGAAGACAAGGAGGACAAAGACGTTCGACGACCATGTTAGTATCGCTCTCTTACCAATCTCGTGTAGCTGCTGATTTACGCATTCCCCGATAGTACGACTGTGGGATAAGGAGAAGCAGCACGAAGCCTCATTGTCGGATTCAGAGGACGAGGGCACTGGTGGACGGAGACATCGCCAGAATCACAAGGAATCAACACCTAATGGCAGTTCATCGAAGAAGCGGAGATCAAAGTCGCCGCAGACTGGTGTCGCCAACCTAGCCGGCCCTTCGTTCACTGCTGCCTTAGGATCAACATCCGGGCGCAACGGCACATCCAGCTTGGCCACACCCGTTCAGACCAGCTCGAACGGTCCACTGGATATCAACGCATGGGCATCGACAGTGGACCAATCCGCTGCGCCAGTATCAGAGGATGTCGAGATGGAAAATGGGGAGACGAGGGGTTCCAGTCAGACCGTTGTACCTGCAGGAGGTTCCGCTATCACCACTGCAGCCCCTGATAACGCCGCTGATCCATCAAGCAATGGTTCAGGAGAAATAAGCGGAGTCGGAGCAGGTGACGAAGTTGCAAAAGGGGCATAGAGTTATTTTCCCTCTTTGTTAGTAGCTTGTCTGCCTGTTGTGCACTTTGAACCGTGTCTTGATGTATGTAACCTGTGCAAAAAGAGTGGGCACGACGAAAACTGTGTAGATGGAGATGGATGAAGCTGTATGCATTGCAACATTATCATTGTTGACTCTTTGCTCTATGTTTGATACAAGATGCTACTGTATGTATGCGAAGACAAAGTTGGTAATGGTACGAGTATTGTATACAATTGATGGTGTCTGATGACCCGGAAGATGATGACTGAGATAGAGAGGAAGATGCACTATAAAGCTGGGTAGCCCGGACGCCAGCGTCGAACAGAAAAGATATTGATCAGATGATTAGATGACGAATTCGCCGCTGAGCGGACTTTGGGGGTTGACGCGAATCGAGTCTGGACGGAGGTGCTGGTCCTTGCCTTGCCCTGAAGCCAGATCCCATCTGGGGACAGGGATAGGAGAGACGGAAGTCCCAGAACCGGCTTTGTCGGCGGGGGTGAACTGCGGTGTTGGCGGTAATGATGCGTCGCCCGATGACGAGGAGCGAGAGGTAGTGGGTTGCAAAGCGAGTGGGTCGTCGACTGCGCCCACAAGCTGGGGAGTCTCGATGGATACTGGTGGTCTGGGCACGTTTGAGGATGTCACGCCAGCTGGAGACGGTCTGGAGAAATCGATATGCGCAAATACGTCTGCGTCGATGAGGTCTGAAGACGAGGACCATGAGCGCGATACGTCCTGGGGTTGTGACCGAGCTTGTGCGCGTGCTCTAGCGTCGGCGTGTGAGTGGGCGAACGCGTCCAGGTCTTCGTCCTCGTCCTGGTATACTGGAGCGACGGCGACCCTGGTAGGAGCAGGCGCTGGCGCAGCCACTGGCGCTGGTGCAGGTGCAGGTGCAGCGGCGGGCACAGGTCTGACGGCGGCGGCAGCTGCTCTCGCCGCTGAATGGGCGTGCTGGAGCTCGTCGTCCGTCATGGTGAAAGTATCGACGCGCAGCACATGTTCTCTCAGCTGATCAAGAGTCATGCGATCCCGAGGTTCCAGCGCAAAGAGTCCTTTGAGGATACGGTTGGTGGAGCGTGAGATGGGGAGGATAGTGCGCAGGAAATCGGGGTTGTGGACATATGCTCGGAAGGTCTCGTCGTTGGGACACGCTTGTCGCCATGGGTTACGACCGCATGTCATGTTGACGAGGATCACTCCCAGAGACCAGACATCGTTGGTTTCTGTAGAATATGAGTCGAGGCGCTCGAACAGGCCGCCTTGGCATTCGGGCGAGAGGTAGAATGTGGATCCGCTAAGAAACACCAGGAAAGTCAGCTCAAAAACTTGTGCAGTGAAGAAAAGCACGCACCATCCAAAGTCGGTCGAATACCGTTCCGAAGTTGCCAGACCGAAATCTGCGATGCAGACTCTCTCTCCGTTTTGTTGACAAAGGATGTTCTCGGGTTTCAGGTCGCGATGGAAGATGCCCATCTTGTGGCAGTATGCAACGGCATCGATGATTTGCAGGAAGACCCTTTTGATCAATTCGTCATTACCGAGATATCTTTGTCGTTCGGTGATCATGCCGAAGAGGTCGCCCTCGTCGCAAAAGTCCATGATGACGTAGATGTATTCGCCCTCTTCCAGCACCTTGTGAAGAGTGACGACGTTGGGATGTCTTGAGGCCAATTGGTGCAAAGCGATCTCTCGTCTTTGGAAATGCCGTTGGCGCGAGTCAAGCCCTGCGCGCAGCAGGCATTTCACCGCGAGGTAAACGGGTTTGGGAGCGTGGAGGTCGACGGCGAGGTAGACCACGCCGTACGCGCCGACACCGAGGACAGCGAGGAACTCGAGGCGGCCGTTGTCGATGCGGTGGCCGATGAGGTCGCGGCCGGAAGTAGCGAAAGTGTTGGAAGGCATGTTGAGCTGAGTGATGTTGATTGAATGTGGCTGGATGGGAGTCGGTTGCTGGACTGGGTCTGTGTCTGTGGTTGTGGCTGGCTGTGTGATGCAAGAGGCTTGAGGCTTGAGAACTGGTGGATGGGATCTCAATTGACCTTTGGGCTCGCCAGTCTATATAGGCCAGACGACTTTCGACCGTCGACACCAAGATGTTGAGAGGCCACTTTGAGCCTGAAACCAATTTCGCCCAATAACTCCTAATGCAGTATCCAGATACGCACGATTACTCCTTTTGCGCGAGTCAAGTGTTGAGAAGCAGGCCGAAGATGAGATATCTGTCGAATGGTCTGCTAGTGAGACACGACGTTGGTGGTCCGAAACACAATCCTCGCTCTATATGTCTATATCGATAGCTCTATACGTCGCTTTCGTCGTCGGAACCAGCCGTGTCCGTGATTGTACGCTGCACGATGTGCGTTGTGCGGTGTGAGACGGTGCACGAGATCCAAAAGGAGTGTAGAGCGTGAAAGACGGACGCAGCACGAGTGCTGAACACGTAATGACCGGAGGGGGCGAGACGTTGTCGTGTGTCGTGTGTCGGACTGGACGACTTTGGCGTGACCGTGTTGAGGAATGTTGATTATAGAAGAGTATTATGGGGTGAGAGACAACAATGCGAGTCGGCTCGAGAGACAGTCGACTATAGCTATAGCTTTAGGCGAGTGAAGTTCGAGTTACGATAGGGGGAAGAATGCAATACCGAATGTCGAGGTACGAGTACACGGTAGTACGACAGATTGGGCGAGCTTAACTATGGCCGGCACGGTTGAGGGACGGCGGCACGATGCAATGTGCCTATAAACAGACAATGGTGGGATTGGTGGGAGACAAGCAAGATGTTTGCGTAAGTAGATAGATAGATACAAGGTTGCGGATCCAGTGGTCGTCTGTGTGTAGGGCAGGGTAGGATGAGATAGATGGGACCTTGTGCAAGGTAGAGTTTGAGGGCGTGAGACGCCGTGCCAGCAGTACGAGTAGTGCGATTTGTAGGAATGCGATTGCTGCAGCAAGTTGAGTGTCCAGCATCCAACGTCAATAGTGGGACCGCAGTTCGCAATATCTGGAACGTTCCGGCTCTGCACCTTGCGAAGCTCAATTCGTATTCTTTGTTCAGTGGGATGGTCCGGCGAGGCCGCAGTGGGTTTGGCGTAGGAACGAAATTGCGGAGGGTGACTGACGCCTTACGCGCTCCGAGGGTCCGAGGTCAAACAGTGACTTGCCGAACAGTCAAACGGTCAGACAGTGTGTCAGACAAAAAGACAGCCAAGCATCCAAGCATCCAAGCAGCCAAGCGGCCAAGCAGTTCTGGCAGCCGAACACCCGAAGCGAGGAGCACGATGTTTAATGAGCAATAGCCTTTCGAATAGCGCGGAATGCCAGGGCCGGGGCGTTACTCTCTGCTGGCTTACTGCTTCGTGCTCGGCGCACGCTGCAGGCTGCACCGAGCGATGGGACAAAGCGAGATGCAAGCAAAACACAAGCGCAGTACCAAATGCAACTACGACGCAACAAGGTTTGGCTCGGCACGAGTCTAGCCCACGAGCCATGACTCAAAAGCCAATATCCGTCCGTTACCCTCTCCCATAACGTATTTACCTCCGCTCGCCCAAGCATGAGCCTGCCGGTGCCAACTGCCTTGTGCTGTATTCGCACTACCGCTTGCAGTGTCACAGCTTGTCACAACGCTGTATACCGTACATCGACCCTTCCCAGGGTAGAACAAGCAGTAAAAGAAACAATTTAAGCTTTGCACACTAGCCATAGTCTGGTGAGGCGCATTCAGCATTCTCTTTTAGTTGGTGTGCCAGATTATGAGAAAGTTGCCTCTTTGTGTCGTCGACAACCTCTTCCACGCAGCAGGGTCTGTCGCGCACAATTCATTACCGCCAATTGCTGATCACCAGCAATCGAATTGATCACGATCACATTCCTGCATTCGAATATAAGTACAAGTTCGAGCGTCACCATGCTCTGTGGTCGGAGGCTGCGGCTTGCGGGTGGTCTGCCATGGCGGCTGCACAGGGTTTTCTTCCGATGTAATACAATGTATAAATAACAGAACCAGACGCCAAAACAAACGCAAAGAGTAAGTTTGACACGAGCATGTGCCATCCTATCTTCATCCACCTTTACAGCAGGCTAAAGGCTAGACGGACAGAGGCGTATTTCACTTTGTTATCCAGACGGGCACATACGTAAATGCACAACAACAGAAGAGTGTCACCGGACCACACCGGACTAAAGGTTTGTTGCAGCCACCACGAATCCGCTCGTGCAGGCTCCGACGCCACTGATTGTCGGTGGCGGCGGCCGCAGCGGCGGCGGCACTGTTCATTCATTTGATCGTCGCTAGTCCTAATTACTAACGCGCAGTCAGCGAAGATCAGATTGGACGGAAGCGTGGTGCTGGAATGCGATACAGATGATATCAGAACGCCCAGGGATCAGTACGAGGTCTGTGGCGTTGCCGAGAGCAGCGAAGCTGGCCGCGTCGAGAGGGGCTGCTAGACATGTTCAACACGCCCTCATGTGTGTTTCGCTTACGGGAAGACTTGCGTAGAGGAGCAACAGCTGATTCAGGGCTGTCGGACGTCCAAGACTAGATAGAGTGTGGCGCACAGCGCGGAATTTAGTGATGTGCTCCAAAGTCCCAAAAGAGAGGTAAGTCCGTGGGTTGGGCGGGGCTGCGTAGCACTTAGTAAGTGGCTGAACATAGTCCTGAGTGCATTTGGTGGTATGGACGGACTAACCTACGCTAGGAAAAGGAGATATGTGGCGCACGCCTCGTTCGCTCGTTATGAATGGACTTGAAATATCAGGGAACGAGGGATTGGGTCATTTTAGCCTTTGCTCCTTTCGGTGAATAACGACATTAACGCCACTTGCGTAATACAATCGCATCGCATCGCAATGCCGCTGCCTTGCTGGTATGCTATTCCAATTCCAGTCCCAGAGCCCCCCACTTGTCAGCTAGCGCAGCTGCAATACGATTCGAGGTCTGGGTCTGAGTGTGAACCTGAGTCTCAATCCTTGGTTCTGCGCCTGCCACAGTTCCCAGTTCCAGTGCCGGTTCCAGTTCCAGTGCCAGTTCCTGGTGTTCTGGCTTGATCCTCGCCTCCATCTGCAGCAAGATGCTTCTTTCCCATAGTCCAATCCAGTCTCCAGTCTCACTCTCTGTGCACAGCCGAGGCTTGCATAGGCAAGGGGACGGATCAGGCGATTAATCTACTAGTCCGCGCGGTTGTGATTGCAGCCACAACGTGGACTTCGATTCGTGGCGGAGGATTCTATTTCGCGATACGGTGATGCCCACGAGAGTCGACTCTATCGTCTAATAGCGCCTCTCTTACGTCTTCTCCAGCGTAAGGACACGTAAAGCCCATGCATACACGCCACATTTCAAGCTCATGCTCATGCCGTGAAGCCAGTAGCAGCAAGATTGACTCCACCCCTACTGATAGTACGGCAACACGGAGATGGCGATTGCGTGAATATCAGTGGCGAGTAACGTGATTGTCACGTCTCGTGACTTGTACAGGTGCTTGGTTATGCCGCACTGCAAGTCGAACCAAGATCCATCCCCGTCACGCCGAGCATGAAACCGTCACGCCGAGTACGACGTGTCCGTAGAGATCAGTAGTTCGGATACCAACACCATATCTCTTGTCACATCGGAGCAGATCTTGCGAGTCAAGGATGGTTCTCCATATAACTAGCGCTCTGTGTGCGACGCGGTCCTCGCATCACGAGACTACCTGTTCCACTTCCCGTGACTGCGATCGAGGACCCGCACTGCTGCCGAGTAACACGATGATCTATATTGGTCGTTTTGGTCGTTCTATATTCAGCGAAGCGTGACCGGTGCCGAAACCCTGTACGAGTGACTAACGCCGCAGCTGTCAGCTGACCATCTAATCCACAAAAGGCGCTAGGTGACATATGCTACATGATATGGCAATATCTTTGAATCCGATTTCCATGCTATGTACTAGTACTCGATATTATAGTCATTGTCCAGTGTATACAAAGAATACAGTCATATGCACTACCGCCTTTTTATTATTGCCATCTCACTGACGTTTCCGACGAACATCACTCTGCGCCATCCAGTAGACGTCCTTGATATATTGTGTATCCACGTGCCCAAAATAGCTGAAACTTGTCACTACGCTTCGTCGGGATTGCGTGTTCTCAACTGGTCATAACGGGGTGGCAGGTCGCTAGGGATGCACAGTGGTCAGCCGAATTTCGACCTAGCGACGCTGAGATCGCGGAAAATGAACTCACACGACCTCGCCCGCATCCTCGTGCTGCACAAATCGTGTACCCGACTCCTGACTCGGCACTTCGGGCAATCTTCTCCCTTCGCTACCGGCCACTGCGCTTGTGACCGGTGTGCCCAGTTGCTGACTAGATGGTGTCTTTCTGATCGAGTTGAACCTGTTGGGTGTCCCGTGCCCGGCGGTCGCAGCACCAGACATCTCGGTCGGTGCCTGTGAAGCGGCAGGGGCGGTAGGATGGGCTAGACGTCCGCTCTCCTCGCTTGGTCTAGGTGTTGCCCCCGTGCCGACACTACCGGCAACGGGACCCTGATGTGAGCCACGGGTAGCTTTCTCGCTGGCTAAAGCCACTGAAGCTGGAACAGCATAGTTGCCGGCAGAATGCTGACCCGTTCCGCCGCCTAAGAGTGCGCCGGCTCCGCCGCTGGGAGATTCAGGTGGTGATGGGTACCGGAAGGGACTGGGCTCGTACATCGCACTGTTCAACTCATTTGGCCGGTCCTCGTCTGGACTCACGCCACTAAGTGGACGACCAGTCTCCGGATCATCCGATCTAACCAGATCAAGTTGGTGGCGATTGGGCTTCTCCTTTGAAACGCCGTATGATTTGAGTGCAGGGTCGCCCGAGTCGTTTCGGTTTCGTGCACGGCGGCGGATACAGCAGAACAGTAGAAGTGCCAATAAGACAAGGAATGCTACACCTCCAACCGCACCGCCTGCAATTGCACCTGTCTTGGAAGAGGAAGAAGAGGAGTTCGAGGACGACGGAGATGACGTGCCGTTGCTTGATGACCCGCCGGATGATGATCCACCAACGCCAGCTACGCTCGCAGTCGAGGAGGCAGACGAAGAAGTCGAAGTTGTTACTGAAGAAGTGGCGGTAGTGCTACTGCCAGCAACCGATGAGGGACTAGATGAGTTCAGACAGCTCGAGCTACCGCTCTGCACCGTGTAGAGACCGGTCGAACCTCCTGTCTGGTATGTCCCAGCATCGGACATGACAAGTAGGAACTCGGTGTTTTGCGCGATATCGACCTCCCAGTTGTAGGTGGTAGAAGACTGACTGATCGGCAATCTGAAAGCGGTACCGTGAGGGATTATGCCGTACAGATTGACGGGATGGGTAGCGTTGGAATCCCATGTTACGGCCATGGTGCTGCATTCGGATGGATTGGAGTCGGGGTCGACGGAGAAGGTGAAGTCGTAGTTGAGAGAGCTGCATAGCGGGGTCAGCTGAGCGCGCGTAGGAATCACCTGTCACATTGAGCTGCACTCACGATGGTAGACACGATGAATCCGAAGATGAACCGACAGCTGTGGGTGGTAACGCATTAGTATATGAATGATGGGAGTATGAGTAGATGACGCACTTAGAACAGACGTAGTGCCACCAGTCCCGAAGCCAGTCGCGTCCGACATGACAATGACGAACTCCAAGCTGGATGGCTGCTCGAGAGTGAAGGAGTACGAGTAGGGGCTGGTAAGATCGGTCGGCATGGTGATATTGACGATGTGACCCGTTGATACGGTGATGGTCTACAAGAAGGTATTGCTGTTAGTGGCTGCATGCGAGAGGGGAGACGATGGTGACGCACGGGAACCAAGAGCAGTTCAAACGGAGCCGTACCGCCAGTCCTATGATAGCGAGCAAATCAGTAAACACCATTAGCCTGATCGAGAGATAGATCGAGAGATAGATCGACCTACCATTGTACGGTAAAGTTGGAGCATTGGGTGGGAGTACTGGTGCTGAAGGAGAATGCAGAGGAGAGCGGAAGGGAGGCGAGGAAGAGGAGAGGCAGCATGTGCGCTGTCGCAGAGAGGGATTGCAGGCTGCGAGTTATCGGCTGTCAGCTTGTTACCCATGATGGACGGTGGGGCAGATTGGAGCTCACCGCCACATACTGCAAGGACCTATGAACAACGTCAAGAGGAGAGCGAGGTGTTGATAAACGAAAGAAGGAGTGTACAAGAGTCAAGTTGAACCGCTGACCCGTTGATTCGCTCGTTCCTTTCCTTTGTGTATTGCTGGTGCGAATCGGGGTTGATGGACCGTGCGCAAGTGAAACCAAGCTAGAGAATGTCGAATGTCGAATGTCGAATATCGATTGACCCCCAACTATACACACTATCTTCTGATGCTGTACGCGGTGCCCTGCGAGCCGATGACCGGCGCGGAAGGAGGAAAGACCGGTAGGACCGCGTCGAGCTGAAGACGAGACTGTCTTACTTCTTGTAAGTACTAAGAGGATCGTGGGGGACGCGCTGTACGAGTCGCAGTAATAGTCGGTGGCGCTGGTCTCTCTTTGCTGAAACTGTGTGACTCCCAGTCCTGGTATTGGTTATTGTGCGCTGTATGCTGTATGAGCCGTATGTCTAACGAGTGTAAATCTATGTGCGAGCGAGATGCATGCAAAGTCTGAGCTACGCTGTATGACGAGCAGTACTCGTACTCGCTCACCCAACGTTTCATCACCGTGCACCATACACCATACACCATCACCATACAGCTTGCACACCATACACCATACAGCATATAGCATATAGCATCATGACATCACTGCAATACCAAAAAAAGACAAGAACAGGAAAGGGAAGTCCTTTTATCAAAAACAGAAAAAGGCCTGTTCCCGGTCTCAGATTTCGACGCTTTTTTTTCCTAATTCCAGTGCGCCTCCCGCTCTCCCGGGCCGTGGTGCTGCAGCGCGCTGCAGCTCCTACGCTATAAAACTACCACTGCGGCTCAAGGCAGTAGCGCTGCTGTAGCGCTACAGCACTACAGTTCCGAGACAAGCGACAACCCAGGAGCCATCATTCGCGTTCCGGAGTATGGGATTCTCTTGTCCGATTGCATGGGCTGGACCGGCAGAGCGGTTCAAGGTACCGAAATCCGGACAACTTCCACTGGTACTTCCAATTAACGTCATTGCACGTGTCAGGTAATGTAATCGAACATGTCTATGTCGATTTATGCTTTCTTATACCGTCAACGACGATCCCTCTTTCTACATTTCTACATACCACGCATGATACATTATTTGCTCTGCACTGAATAGATGGATAGATCAACCGTACACGCTCCGTTCCACCGAAACGAACATGGCAGGTATCAGCGTAGTAGCCAACAGACCTATACCGGAGTACACCCCGACTTTCGTGAGCACTGCGAGCGGCAGCAGCAAGACCCATAAATCAGTAAACGCTCAGTTTGGCAAGGAAGGGTGACGAAAACAAGTACTCAGGCTCACCATCAGCGTCGTATTTGGCTCTCCATTCCTTGTCCCTCCTCCGCCGAGCAAGTTTCGTCTCGTACAGAACTTTCACCGTGTCGTCTCTCCCCGTCCTTGCGCTTCCCGTCCCGGTTCTTAAACCCTTCTCTAGCTTTCGTCGGAGTCGCAGGCCATGATCACTTGCAGGACTGGGCGACGGGCTGAGTCTGCTATTACTATTGAGTGAACCACTAGCCGCAGCGGCTGAGTGAGGCGACAATGCTGGAGAGTCTGGGTTGCTCCCGTCGTACGAGTTGCCAAGATGTAAGTTGAGTACTGATGGGACAGGGTGAAAACCTATACTAGGCGGTACTTCTTTGTAGTCACTATGAATGCAAGGACCGAGTTAGTCCATGACGATACCACAAGGGTAGGGAGGAACATACGTCGCAGCCTTGTAGAACCGCCTCGTAGGCAGAGCCGTGTCGAACACTTTTGAAAAGAGCCTGAATATCGGAGGAAGCGCGCGGAGAAGAACAGACTTGACAATGAGACGCCAGAGAAACAGGATGCCTAGACCTAAGTCAGACAGTGGGTCAGCCATGAAATACCGTATTGACAGTCAGCTAGCACGACTTACCGACGACAAGGCGAGATACGGCCACGAGTGAGCCTTCCAGGACACCCCACGCCCCAATGGTCGTTGTCTGTAGTGTGATGCTGGTATTTCTGATGCTCAGCCAGTGTCCAACGAACGAGCCTGAGATGACGGATAAGATGGCGATTGCATCTTCGAAGCAAGGACAGTCGTCGACTGGTTCTGGGTGGTAATGCACCAGCGCAAGAGTGAGCGGTATCGTGATGGCGGGGACTGCGACGACGTATGTGTCAGTCAGAGCTCTGAGAATCACCAAGTTCTGGTTAAAATGTGATTTACCCGCCCATGTGCCGCTAGCGACCCAAGCTTCTGAAGTACTACCCAATATCACCCACGTAGCCCAACACGCTACCCCCATCAGACTGCCGCCGACAATGTCCGCTGCGTATGCATTAGTGAGATATCTTGACCCATGACATCGTTGCTCACCAGTCGAGTGCATGCCGGTGTATAGCCGTCCACCCACTACGCTGGCCGCATACGATACGAGGACTGCGTGGATGTCACAACGTCAGTTTGCGTAGCTGGGATGCGTCTCTTGACACTCACACAACCATCCAGCGATCACTGATGGCCAGCCGACGCGATGTCGAAGCTCGAATAGCCATTCGCCGAGGAACAAGGCGATGCTAACCGAGTTGGTAGAGTGGGACGAGGGGAATCCTGATCATCAAATACATATCAGGCTCCAAATCTCTAACGAGAGTTGGCAATAAGAGACAACATACCATACTCGTGATGGTGGGTGCTCATGCCTGTGAACAGTGCAGGTATTAGTCTCGCAACCAAGAGAAACGAGGGGACACCTACTCAATCGAATGACGAGCGGACTATATGGTCTTGGCGTACAGACTAGGTCTTTGGCGAATGACGAAATGTATATTCCCATGCCTACGATGTAGAGCAGGCTGCGGTAGTAGTGCAGAGCTGTTAGCACATGTGCTGCGCTTCAGTCGAATTTGTGAGTGGGGGGTGTGGTAGGACTCACCCTCTGCCCTTGAGCGGGAAGCCGAAGAAGAAGAAGATGGGCAAGAACGTCATGAAGAATGTGTGTGCTGTGCATTAGCAGTAGCGGTAGCGATAACGATTACTTTGATCAGCTGAGCGTCCAACGATTAGGTTGCAAGGAGAGAAGCACGCACTCCCAAAGACCGCCGTCCAGTAGAAATACTTATCCCTCCCGCCCGTCCTGACGGAGGTCTGCCACCCCGCCATCCAATCACTCTCCCTCCGCAATCTATTCACCAAATAACGCCGCAGGCTCGCGCGCCAAGGAGGCAGCGCGGCGTCGTAAACTTCATCCGGCTGACAGCCTGGTTCCCACTCTCTCTTCAGCTCCGCATGGGTGTCGGGCGTGTGTTGGAATAAGGCTGATTCGGACTCGGACTCGTTGCTCTTCTTCTCTGTTGCTGCCGGTAAAGTCGTCTTGGAGGAAGGTGTCGTTATGGTTAATTGCGGTTTTGACATTTTGTTTTGTTACTAGCTAGGGCTGCTGATAGCTCGTCAGACCGAGTTTCGTTGCCTCGAGCTGGCTTCTTACTCTGTACGTGAGATGACGAGACAGCGCGTTGGCCTGCCCACTGTACAGTACTAGTCCTTCAAAGGCGACTGTCGAATAAGCCCAATACCGACATTGGACCGCAACTTCGTTCGCACCATACACGGGATACCGGCAAAGCAATCTAACAGCGAACAAAACCACGTGTTTTCCACGCTACTGCCCGTCCATCGCGAACAGTGCTCGCTCGCCTCCACGTCCATCTAGTCTGGATATAGCTTCAACTTCTTCAGCACCATTGTCCTTCTGTTTTTCCAACACGACCGCACATCACCTCAAACGCCCTACTGGGCACACGTAGATCCACTTGACATTCACTCGAAGCGCTTCACTTTTAGGCCTCATCAATCGCCGACACCATGTCCGACACATACGCTTCTGTCAAGGTGCGCAGCCATCCACTTGTTGCGCTTGATGATCAAAGATCAAGCGCAAGTCAAGCATACATCAGTGCTGATATCATGTTGCTTTGATATCGTGTAGTCACTCCATGCTTCTCTACCCGCCTTCCAGCCGCTCATCGCGACAACGGCACTACCAGCCATCACACTCGTCTCCTTGCTAGCTTTCTTCGTGCTCACGTTCCTCTTCACGGCGTGAGTCCTCACTCTCTTCTTTTAGTCTGTGACGTCTTCTAATCTACATCAAACCATCTCGACGAGGACGAGTGAATGAGGCTAATTGACCGATATGCGTAAACGTAGTCTCCCGAGATCGCGCGTACCCCTCGTTGAGCTTGGGACGGCACTGATAGCGTCAGCTTTGGCCGGGGGAGGGATCGTGGCTCTCTTCTGCACAGTGGGCGTGTACGTCTAGTACACTGACCACTTAGGACACTAAGACGTTGTTTCGAGTGTGGATGTGCGCGCCTACGATTGTCAAAGTGTTGGAGTGTTGATTCCGCGGGAGAAGGAGTGGATTTGAGTTGGATTGTACATATACCTGTCATGTAAAATACCATTATCGATTCTCCCGGAAAGCTCTGAGCTTGCGAACTACGCTGTCTTCTCAGTCAAGTCATGCTTGACGATATTAATTATATCCCTTCCCAAAGCTTAGCTTGGCAGTCATACACCCCATATTGGCTCTAGTATCGGAATCCGATCTTGTGCTACCGCGAGAGTATCTACTGTGTCCACCTCGAGGTAGATTCGTATCGTTCTATTAGTCCTTAGACTGTGTTGCTTGCTTTGCGGGTAGTTGCATTTGCTGAGCGATCGTGGCGTCAACACAGAACATGGAGTCTATCGCTAGGATGGCTCCGTGTCATGTCGTGATCGCAAGCTGCATCTCTAAAGTCTGACACAACTACCAAGGCAACGGAGATCTAGAAGTCTGCTAACCTGGGCAATTCAAGACCTCACTGATTCCGCTCACGGGCCACGGCTCGAATCCGTCCATTGATATGATACATATGCTTCGTCTACCGTCATTACTCATGATGCGTTGCGCTATTTTGCTACAATTTCGTCGGACTGCGCTTACATGCTTACAGTATAGTTCGCCTTCTCACGCAGCGTCTTGACACTGAGGTCCCACAACTTCTTGGCGAGCACATCATCCTGGGCCTGACTTGATTCCGTGTCGATCTTGCCGTCTGCTTCGGAGAAATACCTCCCCTGGAACTCCTCCCTTCTCTCAATTGCAGAAGGACCCGTTCCGGCCCACAATGCAGACTCGGACCCTTGTTCTTTAGACATGAACAAGACTGGCGCCGCGTACTCGAGAGCTTTACCGAGGATACCATATGCTTCGGTCGCTCCCTGCTGTTGCTCGGTAGCCACAGTTCCAGGGTGGACGGAAGCGGCAAGGATGGGTGTTGAGGAGGTTAAGGGAGGAAGGTGGTGCTTGGCCAGCTCGCGCATGAACAAAATGCTAAATGGCGCGAAATGTCAACAACACTCAAGATTTGTGAAAATTGGTGATAACTCACCTCAACATCTTCGATCGGCCGTAGAGTTTAGTCGAGTCCATTTCATGGTTGAACTCTTCTATGTTATCACACTTGACGTCGCTAGGCGAAGCGCGATGCAGCTCGCTGCTCTCGTTGACGATACGCGTGCTAAACTTCTCCACGTCGTTGTCTGACTGAGCCTTCTTCGCCGCCGTCTCCTTGAGCAGCGGTAAGAGTTGGTCAACGATGACCACCTGCGACAAGTGGTTCACGGCGAAATGGTTTCCCAGGCCATCGTTGGTAAGTCCGAAAGGACCGACTCCGATACCAGCAATGAGGAAGAGGATATCGAGTCGAGGAAGGGATGAGGCGAGAGACTTTGACGTTGAGATCACTTCTGATAGTGTACCGAGGTCGAGCTGGTGGGTGTGAACGAGGGATGATGCGTTGGGAACGAGTTTGCCAATATTCTCGACGGCTTCGTCGGCGTGCTCTTTCGTCGCAGACAGGATGTGCACTAACGGAAGATGTGTTAGCTATCTGGTGAGACGCAACTATAAACTTTCGGGGACGAACCTTCACAACCCTTCTGAGCGAGAGCGGTCGAGGTGGCTTCGCCAATACCTCTTGAACCTCCAACGACAATGGCGACTTTGCCGGTAAGGTCAGGCATATCCTCAACCTTGTATCGGTTGGACATGAGTCCTGCTGGGGCTACCATCTTGCTAGATATCGAAGTGGAGAACCGGGCTGATGCTGATAGTATAAAAGGGCGAGCGAGAGTCGACTTTCTGATGAGGGTGGGGGTCTGACTGAGAACAGAGGGGCGTATAAGTATGTGGAACGAGTTGAGTGACATGACGTAGATATGACGGACGTTGGGAAGTAGAGT
The DNA here is from genome assembly GCA_026538395.1 of Cryptococcus sp. GC_Crypt_3. Lineage (NCBI taxonomy): Eukaryota > Fungi > Basidiomycota > Tremellomycetes > Tremellales > Cryptococcaceae > Cryptococcus > Cryptococcus sp. GC_Crypt_3. The sequence goes on from JALPCB010000001.1 coordinate 144,511, forward strand.
TTGGCAGTGACGGGGGAAGAGGGGGGAGATGACTTACAGGCTATGTAGAGCTTGTTATAAGTGAGTGTGAGCGTAGGATCGACTGTAGGAATTGAACTGAGGAATGAGCAAAGACCCGTGGATAATGACGAATCAACTGTTGCATCGGGAGACAGTGTCTTAGTAGTTGCTATATGACGCACAACAGCATAGGATCGATCGATATTATGCTGGTACTGATCGACTGGAATGCGGGGTGAAGTGTGGGGAGGACACGGACTACCTCCACCGCTGCTATAGATGGATGCTGGAATCAGAAGTGCCACACACGGAAATAAACAGCTAATATCAGCGGTGATATGAGCCAACGCGCTGTGCCATGCTATACCGCTTAGGCTTAGGCTCGTGAAGGCAGAGGCTTTGATGGGTGATTGAAGAGGATGAGCAACGACGTCCAAGTCTGAATGACGGATGCATCTCCATTCGCTCGCCTTCCGACACTTGACATCGCATAGCTAGAACAACTAGTAGTCTGCACCGCTATACCAGTCAGCGGCCTACCTGTTTCTCCGTCTCCTCATCTTCCGCAAATCTGTCAGAACAGCTGCGTCACCCTTCGGCGAGCCGGCTCAATCCAGTCGCCAACAACCAGCTCTTCCCAGATCCTCCTATTCCAATCGCACCGTCGGCAGTCGAGCGAATATCGACAATGTCGGGAGGGCGGAGTGTCGTAAGTCGCTACGCTTTCTCAGCAAGCCGTCACAAGCGTTCGCGATGTCTGTCCCTCGCTGACATGCTTGAACGCAGGCTCGTGTGTACGCAAACGTCAACGAGAAGCTCGGGAGGTCATGGTGGGACTACGGTGAGCAGTCTTGGCCGTTGTACATCCATATCAATCGCACGCTGACACCTCGTCGCTCTTGCAGACAACCTCGTGGTGCAATGGGGCTTGCAAGATAACTATGAGATAGTCCGAAAGGTCGGCAGAGGAAAGTACTCAGAGGTGAGTAATCTTCGGTTTCACAACAAGCTGCTTCCAAGCAGTTCAAAGTGAGCTGGATCCAATCACTGACGTGGTTGTTGTCAGGTATTCGAATCTATACATCTTCCTACCAGTGCCAAATGTATCGTCAAAGTCCTCAAACCCGTCAAGAAGAAGAAGATCAAGAGAGAAATCAAGATCTTGCAGAACCTTGCTGGAGGACCGAACGTCATCGGATTACTGGATGTAGTGAGGGATAGTCAATCAAAGACGCCATCCATTGTCTCTGAATACGTCAACGTGCGTATTGCTTCCCTCTGATTCTCAAGGATTCAGATGAATGCGGAAGAAGCGACGCTGATCTTCTGCTCTATTCAACAGAATACCGAGTTCAAGACTCTTTACCCCAAATTTACCGACTTTGACGTGCGGTACTACGTTTTTGAGCTGCTGAAAGCGCTGGATTTCTGCCATTCGAAGGGAATTATGCACCGAGATGTTAAACCCCATAACGTCATGATCGACCACGAGAAGCGGCAGGTGAGCTGATCTGCTGGCGTGTCGCGATAATGAGCTGACATGTTTCTCGGCAGCTACGGCTCATCGACTGGGGACTGGCAGAGTTCTACCATCCCGGAACAGAGTATAATGTCCGTGTCGCATCGAGGTACTTCAAAGGTCCAGAATTACTCGTCGACTTCCAGGAGTATGACTATAGTTTGGATATGTGGAGTTTGGGCTGTATGTTCGCGAGCATGGTGAGTAATCCTCGTGCGTCTTCCGACGTTCTGCTAACGTTCAACTGTCTTCAGATCTTCCGGAAAGAGCCATTCTTCCACGGACACGATAACGCAGACCAACTGGTCAAAATCACCAAAGTTCTCGGTACCGACGAGCTCTTCGCATAGTGAGTGAAGTTTCGCTTTTCCGCTACTCTGTTGGCGCTGACGCTTCTTTCAGCCTTGAACGATACGAGATTGACCTTGATTCGCAATTCGACGACATACTCGGCCGATATCCCCGTAAACCCTGGTCACGATTCATCACTTCTGAGAACCAGCGCTACATCTCCAACGAGGCAGTAGATTTCCTCGATAAGCTGTTACGGTACGATCATCAGGAGAGATTAACGGCGTTGGAGAGTCAGGATCATCCTTATTTCGGTGGGTGCTAAGACTTGTTCTGATGACGGGCAATGACTAACCAGTGGTGATTGTCTTAGCCCCCGTGAGAGAAGCTGCTGCGCGATCATGAGGGTAGTCCAGCCCCTAATATCGACATGGTGAGGGTAGAGGAGCAGTAAGCCTTGACGCAGCAAAGGGAGCACATAGGAGGAAGTGACTGTCATTATCGAGGGAGGACGAAGACCTTGCCCAAGCAAGGCGACATGTGTACCGTGCCAGCGTGTTTCAGCAGGAGCAGCGGGGATGCGCAGCGTGTAACAACCTAGGAACAAGGAGACGCGATCATGAACGATAGTCCGATAGTCGCATGGCCAAGGCACAGATTCTCTAGAGATCGTATTATATATACCTATACGTATACCACTAACATTCCGGGTCCATTTCCGTCTCATCCCATCATTCAGACCAGGCTTGATCCATTTGTGTGAGAATTGTAGATCACGAAGATGCACTTCTGTTAAATGTACACCTACGCGTCGTTCATAGCATATTCGACCGGGATAGCCCACGGCCAAGGGTAATACGCTACTTTGGCCAGAGCAATCCACGCACTGTCCCGCTCAGGCTCGTCTGCATCTGATCTGCCCGCTTCATGCGTACCCGTATCTCGACGACAACACAGCTTCGGGCGCCACTCAATACACGATAGTATACAACTCTAATGCACCGCGTCCTGCGGGCCCCACCATGTACTGCGTACTGTGTATTGTGTACTGTGCACTGGCGCAGTAAGAGAAGATGCTCGGAGCAGGCTGGTATTGCCTGCGCAGCCCATGACATGCATTCGCAGTTCCGCTGAAAATCTACGTAGGGTAAGCCGGTGACAGACTGTTTATTCTATTGCGCAGATCCGCAATCCGCATTGCATTCCGATCACACGTATGATTCAGCATCACCAGATCCCCGGGGTTCGTCGATCCATGCAGTTGCCAGTGCATGAGAGGGGAAGCGGAGAGAAAGAGACAGGACCTGTCTGCGCAGACGCATGTCTTATGCTCCACGATACAGCGTAGCCATGCATGCAGGTGAGACCCCTTTATGCATGCAACGGCTGCAGCAGCTGCAGCAGCTGCGAAATAGCTGTGCCTCTCTCGTTGTTCCGCATGGTAATCTCGTGGTTTGGCCGCGAATGCGCGTGAGTGCTCGTGAGAGAATTACGTTATGCGTCTTGTCGCAACCAGATCCCACCATACAATAATACGAGATACACGCAAATAGCAAGTAAAATCAAAATCACTTGCATAGTGAGATAGCAGCAGAAGCACAACACACAACACACAGCATTACTGCACTCTACATATATCCTTTCTCCCTTGTCTCCCGCTTAGACTGTGTCATCCCGCTCGTCTCCACTCCGTGCTGCGACTGCGCCTTATGGCCAGTGCGAACTGAGCATTGCACAACGACTGTGCACTTCACCACTATCCGTCGTGCTATATCCTATAACACACTCGAAGATATATCTACGCTCAGACCTCTACTCCGCGATCACCGTTCGGATATCACCATATCAGCACACAGCACTGTCCATTGAGCTTCTGCGATAGCACCGTCAGGCGCAGCACGCAACATGGCCTACGCATATCCCTCGGCAGAGTATGGCTCAACTAATGCCTCCACCTCGATATTGGGCCATGGAGACCGACGTGAACTGATAAGGCGGCAGTCGTCAGACTTTGATGTGATCAGGGAGATCAAGGTGGGTATATCTACATGACGCGAGTATCTAGAAAGCCTGCACGCTGACGCGTCAACAATACCGCTAGCACAAGATACAAGAAGATGAGAACTACATCAGTTTCTTCCAGGAGCGGTAGGCATCAACAACTCCCAGTCATGTCAAGCGGTTCTGACTGACTCGTATTTGCAGGATACGAGTAGAAGAGCAATACATTGAGAGCCTCTCGAGACTATACGACAGAAGCGTAGCTATCGACTCGTTGCACGAGGAGTGAGCTCTCCACTACTTGCTATGGAAAGTGGGAAATGCTCTGACTCTCTATACAGCGTCACCGCTCGGAAGGGCACCAGGTCTTCTACGAGGAGAGCATGGCAGGAAATGCGGGACTACACGCTGAGAGAGATACAATCTCGCGGTGCTATGACGGCGGCTCTTAGGGAGGACGTGGTCAAAGAATTGGTCAAGCTCAAGGTACGTCTTGGCGGCACCGCTTGTTGGCATATACGTCTTGGCGAACTGATACTCATATCTGACATTTGTGCAGGAAGAGCAAACGAGGATACGTCATGCGCTCAAAGACAACCTCAAGCTTTCCAGCGACGTGAGTCGTGTCCGAGAAATCCCCTGTTCGAATTCTGTATGCTGATCTCGGACTTATCGTAGATGTACGAGGATCACGCCCGTAATCACGTACCGAAATTGAAAAAGGCATACTATCAGAAATGTCAAGCTCTGGAGGTGGGTCGTGTCCTGCGTGTGTATGAACTGCTCAACTGACATATTAGCTCAGGATCACAAGCGGCAAGAACACGCGGTCGCCATGCAAGCTCGACTCTTAGCCACCCCTTCCCCTCCATCCCCAGCAACGACACCACTTCATGAACACCCTTTCTCCCTTGGCGCAGGCCCATCGTACATCTCACCCCCCATCTCGACGGGGCCTGCGCCACCGTCGAGCAATCCAGCCATGTATCATCAAGCAGGCTTAGCAGACTCTACCGCGTTCAGTGACGCCTTACCTCGGAGTCATTCCGGGACTATACTCTTCAATCTCAGTCAGGGCGACAAGGAGAAGAAGGCAACAGGCAGACTTCGTGCAGGCTCCGCATCAGGTGGCGATTCGAAATCCAAAGAAGTGCTGAACGATCTCGCTGCACAAAGCAAAAAAGGATTCTCAGCTATCATGCAGAAGCTCGGGGGTGACAAGGACAAGGATAAGGATAAGGGGTCAGACGATGGTTTCGTTGTTGTTGGTAGCGCCGATGCGGATGGCGGTCTGCAAAGGCGAGGGACGACTGGAGCAACTTCAAAGGCTTTAGGAGCTATGAAAGGCGTCAAAGCTAAGCGGGAAGCCGATGATGCTGGTGAGTTGGGCTATGCTTATGCGACCAACTCATATTGACTTCTTCACGCAGATAAGGCCTACCGGACAGGCGTCTTCCACCTTGAATCACTTCGCCTCCGAAGAGAAAAGCTGCAAACATCAGCCACGACTTCACTAGAAACGTTCAATGACGAGCTAAACATCAAGATTCGTCACGCAATGGAGTGCTACATCGATGCGCTACACGGTACTGCTGCCACCCATGCGCAAGCGACTGAAGTCGCAAGAGGCGCTATTGAGGAAGTGAATCTGGAACATGATAGTCAGTGGATTCAACATCAAAGATTGATCACATGACTGACCCCGGACCTCTCAGTGACGCTGTTCAGGGCGAGATTGCGTGCGATCAATACTCTTCACTCTGTCCCAGTGCCGTATGAGAACTACTATGTGGGTATCGCTTTTACCAGAGATATGTGGCGGACTAAGCGCTGATGATCATTCAGGTCGGTCCGTGCCGATCTTTGATCTTTGGCGTCAGCTTGACCGACTACGATTTCGCTCGAGGCGAAGGTGGCGATCACGGTCGCCCGCCAACAATCGTCGAAAAGTGCATCGCGGCTCTCGATGAGCGGGGGCTCGATGCCGAAGGGATCTATCGAGTCAGCGGACGACATGCAGGTGTGCAGAAGATGGTCCAAGGGGTAGAGCTTGACGAGGAGAAATTTGCATTTGACGACAAAGACGATATCTTCAGTGTTGGAAACGTTCTCAAGCAATGTGGGTATCACAATCTGCGTGGTAGTCGAACGGGGAGCTGACTTCCGAAACTAACGTCCAGACCTGCGCGAGCTGCCAGACCCCGTCTTCCCGCTTCCCCACCCGGAGCGAGTCAAGCATACCGAAAATCGAGAATCGCATATCGGTAGTAACTTTAGCGTACTCCGGAGCCGTCTACGTCGACTAGCACCAATCCATCAAACCACGTTCCAGGCTATCATCGAGCACCTTGGCAGAGTCCATTTGATGGCTTCAATCAACAAGATGGACGCGAAGGTGAGTGAAATTGGGATAACTCCGATGCGTTCGAGTAGGGCTGATGGAACGTTCAACGCTCTCAGAATCTGGCGGTCGTTTTCAACTCGGTCATCTTTGGTCAGGAGCAATTGACAAGTGAAATAAATGTGTTGACATACCATCAAGAGAAGGTAGATCGTGTTCATCTACGTTGGCATACATTTCTGACTTGATCTACCCTAGGACACGGTGCTAGAAGACCTCATCACGTATTCGGACTTGGTGAGTATTCTGTTTGGATGTGCTCCAACGCATACTGACACTTACGCCGCTCAGCTCTTCGGCGCGGACTCGCCGGTGACAGCGCCCAGTGCTCTTCCTCCAGGCTCTGCCCTATCAAGAAATGGTGCACTCTCATATCACCCCGTTGACGATGGACCCCAACCTGGAAGCTCGAGAACTAAAATCAAGATCTTCCAGTCTGGCGAGGATATCACAGATAATACCGAGACGTCACCGGCCATCTCTTCACCCGACGCGGCAGCAGGAGCAAATGCAGTCACACTCGAGGGCGATGCACCCGAGACTTCTCCGTATCCCGCATTCACGCCCGACGATCAATTAGACTTGTCGTTCGATCCGAAATACATCCCAGTCAGCTTGCGCGAAGCGCTACCAGACAATGTGCATGTTCGGCCTCTGGCATCTACAGACCTCCTCCGATCCCACTTTGGTCTTCTGAACGACCTGCGCCAGTCCCCCGCCCTCGCACCGTCAGTATACTCAGCCATATTCTCGCACTTCAAATCCAGTGGCGGAGTCTACTATATGACGGTCATGGTCGACAAGGAGACAGATCAGCTTGTTGCTGCGGGCACGCTGGTTTTGGAACGCAAATACATCCATAATGGAGGAGCGACCGGTCATCTGGAAGATATTGTCGTGTCTGCAACCATGCAAGGGAAGAGGTTGGGTCAGAAGATGGTTGTGGGTCTGAGGGATATGGCGGTGGGGCTGGGCTGCTACAAGGTCATCTTGGACTGTCAGGACGGGAAGATACGTGAGTAGACCTGAACTAGAGGACCTTGAAGACCAACAAGGCTGAACGATTCCGCGATTCAGCTTTCTACGAAAAATGCGGTTTCCACAAGCACAGCGCAGGCATGGTGAGTTGTGCTTTCTGACTTCGAGACGCTATGACGCTGATAGATTGCGCTTAGGCATACTACGTCCCAGAAGACGCCGCACCAGTAGCGAACAACGTGTTTGATCTATCGTCCAGTCCCAGATCCGGCAGGTCACCGGTCAAACAAATCGCATCACCTGCTGGCCAGTCCCAACCCTTCCTAGACAATGCTGGCCATAGCGGTCCAAGCCACATCAACGGTGGAGGCGAAGGCGACGACGGCGACGGCGATGGTGTCGTCCTGGTGATCTCTGATTCTGCGTCAGTTTCGGCAGAAGACGAAACTCCTTCGTCGCCCAAGACGTTTGCCAGTGCATCCTCTGGTTCAGGAACAGGAGTAACATATAGCTTCCCGACCAAACTCGACAACGGTCTTTTACCAGCGTGGGCAACCGAAGGCCAAGGTCTCGGTTCGAGCGCTCTGGCCGCTGTACCGGCTGGTGGAGCTGGGATCATCGAACGGTCGGCAAGCGATAATTCGTCGGGTTCGGGCAGTGCAGGGAAGGTAGAGAGTAGAAGACAGAGCGGGACTGTATCTCCACTGCCGCCCGGTGCTGCGCCGGCTGTATTGACCAATGAGCCCGAGCGTCTGGCCGGGCGCTAGCCGGGGTCGGAGTAGTGTCTTGGTGGGGGTCAAGTGGGGAGAGAAGCTTCAGTGAGCATGGACAGGACAGGAAGAAAGGGAAGAACAGGTGGTTACACGAATTTCAAGTTGTGCTATAATGACGCCCAGATGCAGTAGTGGCATAGATGTTGATATATATACAGTATGAAATAATGAGCAGTCAGCCTAAGGCACTCGTACGAAACGTGGCAGCAAGTCCTTCTCCGGTCGTTTCAGAGCCCGTCCCCTGCATCTCAGTGCGACTGTCAGATGTTTTGGTAAAGACGGTACCGCGACATGATCAGTCCTGGTCCTTTATACTCATTATCCTTTCTCACTATATCATAGCCTATCTCGTGACGCACGAACACAAGCTAGAGCAAAAGAGCGCAGGACAGCGAAACACGACCCATTGTCATGATGTTTTTTCGCCATCCCCTAAGTCCCCCTTTTCGCCCTTCGCCTTGTAAACATCCATTCAGTCTGGATCTTAGGTCAATCATCAATTGAAGCTCGAATAGCGTAGTGTATGGGGCCTCGGGGAGCTATGATAATGGATCTTCTCAACAAGCAGAGTTGCGAGTTTCTGCTTTGGTCTTACTGGGAGTCTATGACCTGTCGTTTCCCGTTCAGCATCTAGTGGTAGCATTGATGTGGGAAGATTCTTCGTGCTCTGAACAGAACTCCGACAATATCCGTTCTCTAACCACTATTTCTTCTGGCTAGCTTGCCATTCTTACAAGTCGAGCCGCTCCAGATGAGGTGAGATGTCGTCTGTTCATGTATCCAAGAACGTACTCTTTACTCTCGCAGCGCCACAGTGACATTGGCAGTGGCAGTGGCCGTGGCAGGGATACCGACAACGGCAACGATACCGACGATATAAGAGAAAAGTTCCAGTTCGAAAGGGGCGCGGACGACCTACAGCCTCTGATGATCTCAGCATCCGCGTCGTCAATGGACGGGACGGAGTCAAGCTGGAGATGGAGATGGAACTGGCGAGTGCAGGGCGACAGAGCCGAGAATGACGACGGTGGACATGATGAACAAGATTCACCGCACGTTCAAAAGACGACTGAGTTATCTCGAAGCCAACGACGCTGGACGATCTTTTTCCTCGTAAGTCCTGATTTCTGCCCAGTACCTCAGCTCCACATGCGATGCATCTATAACAGTCGTACTGATAGCGCTAGGGGCACTCGCGGATAGTGCGCGCACACGACCCTTCTCCTCGCTTGGATCGTCTCCAGCACGATCATCCTCGACTCGCTCGTTTTGGACTGTATCCATGCTCTGAGCGCTTTACTTTTACCTGGTCTATGTGGGGTCCATGATCAGCAATGCTCTTCCAAAGCGGAGACGAAGACGAAGACGGAGTGGATCGCGATGGTATGTCAGTAATTACCCAGAAACCTGGAACATAGTTTATGGCGCACTGCAGGCAATCGTACTCTGGCGTAAGTACTAGCTCTCTCACGTACCAATGGATTACATAGACTGGACTGGCCCATGATCAAGCTGACGCGTGACGATTGTAGTCGAAGTAGGAGCCTTGACGACTATATTATTCAGTTCGGACGTATGCACTTTCTCGGACTCGACATACGAGCTGGTCCCGTCACTCAAAGACAACGTGTCTGGACGGACGAAGTGGTGTAGGAAGCTCGTATCACTGGAGGTACTACTTTACACGCATTTGGCTGTGATGATGTACTGGGCGGCAGGGAAGCTGTGGCAGCCTAATTCTGCCGGGAGTCGTTGAGCGAGGTATAGAAACGAAGAGAAGGAAGCTCCAGGCGACGTAGGAGCCGAGGCGGCGGCGTCGATTTCACTCCGTTAGCCTCATATCAGACCTGGGATCCCATACGCGGATGGTCATAAATGCATCCACCGTAGTCTTGATTAGGATAAGGATCAAGGTAGGCACGGTCTAGCACGAAGGCGGTGCGCAGAGTGGTAAGAGCCGATTGAAGGGATTCGGTCCATAATCCTCTACAATCATACGCTTAGGCCACCTTGCCACACGCATGGTGTAATGCCAAGCAATCTTTAGCGTACTAGCTGGATGCGTAATGCCGTCGGGTGACTTAGTTCACGTCGGCTCAAATGCTCAATCCACATGCATCATCTTTCTGGTGATGACTGGCGCATCGCCACTCCGCATCGCTACTCCGCATCGCACCGCTCTACTCTCAACTGATGATCGCCGATAAACGCTGTTTCCTCACCACTTATACCCTCCACGAGCTAGGTCGGCGCGGCAATCGTGTAGTCTTGGCGTTCTTTGGCTCAGTCCACCCCGCCGCGGATCGTGCCTACTTCTTACATTGCTGACACGTGATAACGGGGTTGGTCGTACAACAGTCTGTCCATGAGCTGTCTAGATAGACCGGAAGTCTGAACGAGAGACGTTGTCCGACATATAATCGCATGCGTCTCGTTGTGTTTGTTGCCCACTACAATTCCGAACCTGATCGAGTCTCCGAACCATGGCCCTCGATTCTCATGTTCCCACAGCACGCTTCGGTCGACGATGGTCATGCTCATGTTCACCACTGACCACCCGCTACTTGCTTTTTGTGAGTACCCACCACCTTCGACCCTATCTACGACGACCGAGTAACAGCACTGCGGCATTGCGCTTCATCGAGCGCATGAATTAGTGTGATCGCTGGCTTATGGCTCTGCCTCGCTTGTCTCTTTATAGGCGACCCAATTCCTCCTCTTCCTCGTAACGTTCTTCGTCAACCTCTTCGTCGTTGGATCCCTGGTCAATCTCGCTCTGCACTCAACCTCAGGACTGATCATGCTCATCTACGTCCCCGCAGCGTTGGTATTGGGCATGAGAGATAGTGCGTCCCGGTTCACTCAGGCAAGAGGAGAAGTGGCGTATCTCGTTGTCCAAGCTCTGACTTGGCTTGGTGAGCTCCGTCTCCTCTCCTGCATCTAACGTCAAGTCACGGCGCGTCGGCACTGCTTTACGATGTTTGCTGATACTTGGGCTGGCAGCAAGCGGTATCTGGTCAGCGGTCGAGGCTGGATACAATTTCTGCGAATCGTGGCTTCTGCCAGAGAGCGGCTATGACGCCTACTACGAGCGATGCCGCAATCGCTCTATCTGCATAACCATCTTGACACTCTCGCTCTGTCTCCTTTACTCGGCTCAGATGGCTTGGCTGGTATATACAGTCAGGACTAACGGGTTCGTACCGAACAAAGTCGCGTACAAGGTCCCGACGCACAGAGTCCTCCTTCGGCGAGTGCCTTTGGCCGCTGATGCACAGGATGGATTCGTGCCACTTCACGAGCACGTCTAGGCCTTGTCGAAACCGAACCGTACTATGTCCTGCTACGTAGTTGTCGTTCTCCAGAGTCGTACAGTAATGTCACAGTAGTTGCGTCATGCACTCTTTAGCAATGAGACGAGCATCGCTCGCCAAAGCGTCACGTTGTTTGGGTATCGAGGATCCATTTCACAGTGCTAGGTATATTGACGCACACTACACGCACAGTACTTCTACACAAAGTACATTGATCCACCACTGCGATACACGTGAATGCCTCACAGCCGAGAACTATCGCTCTCATGAGTGACTGTTCGCTCATCGATAGCCGCCGTACTGCGGAGGATTAGGCAGTCCGCCGTTGCCATACAGAGGCTGCGAAGGTGGAGGAGCGTAGCCGCCGGATTGAGGTTGGGTCAAAAGCGATGCGCGGATTTGTGCGTCTACAAATAGCGGTTTGTAAGCACTCGTCACCAACCTCGCTTGACTCATGCGGCACATCATAACTCACAGGGGTCGTTGTATGCTATTTGCATTGTTCGACTCGGCTCGTCACTCGGTCTGTGAGGCATGCTATCCCCGTCAAAGGCACCATAGGCATCGACACTAGGCCTGGAGAGAGCGTCGCCTCCGCCTACATCACTGTGGCCGTAACCATAGCCTGCCGAAGGCGCATCGTAGGATTGCTCTACAGGGGCAGCTTCGTGCTTGTCGGCATATCGCTCATCATCCGCTGCTAGGATGGTGGAGTATGAAACACCCTGTGACTCGGCAGGAGGCATGAAACCTGCGTCCCGCCTGTTCGAGCGGCGTTCTTGGCGGAATATTAAAGTGGTCAATACGAGGAGGGCAGCCCACGCAACTGTGGGTGTACAGGAGTCAGCGCCTCTAGACTTGGAATCACGTATCAATCGGAAGGGTTCGCAAGGAGGAGATGAGAAGACGTACTGAAGGCGAACCAGTTGAAGAACGCTGAAGCTTTCTTGGTCCTACACCAGCCGCTCAGTCCACTTGTATAAGTATCGCCTAAACTCTCGTGCGGGTCATTGTCCGCGTCCTTGCAGCCTGCCTCGGTGAACGCTACAACGAAGATGTCGATCATCAGCTTCATCAAGATGCAATGTACGTGAGTGATCACCAAGCTCACCGCTGATGGTGACGATGAACGCTGCCAAGAGCATGAGGAACGTTCCGAATACATGTAAGATGAATCTCGTCCGCGTTTGGCTCAAGAATTGTGCAGGACGCTTGAGGCGATCCCATCTGACGGATGGTGTAAGCGGTCAAGTGACAACAATGACGGGGGCGTATGATGGTAGCTCACCGATCATAGACTACTGGCACCACAAGAAGGAACACGGAGAGGAGGAATGAGAGTAGGTCAACAAAGAGGGTGAAGCCTGTTCCGCCAGCTGCGAAGTGCATTACGGATCAGATACTGCGCTGCGTCCACGCAACTCTTACTTACACACGGCGAACCACTTGGCTTGGAAGGCTGCGACAGCTGCCATCGTACATATCGCAAGGAACGCGAAGAAGATCTGTCGAGGACATCAGGTTGTTAGGGGTGACGAGAACACGGTCAGAGTTTTCGGACTTACTGCAACGCCATGGAGCACGATATGTGGTCGGGGGAGGGACGGCTGTTGAAGATGGTGCGGTGCCATAGTGCGAAGGCGATGAGGAACAAGAGGTCAAGGAGGTAGATAAGGCATGAAAGGTGGGATGAATGGGTGGTGACCAGCCGTCAGCCTTCCAGCTCTACGTGAGACATGACTCGAAAGAGAACGGGAACAATGTCCAGGCAAGGTGCAAGACTCACCTCTTCCAAGTTGGGTCCATGCAGAAATGGATTTCCTCCTCCGCCCATACCACTTCCAAATCCCTTGTTCCCACTTCTGCGCAGTACGTTATGCGATCCATCGAAACGAAATGCTTTGGACAGCTTGGCGGAAGCAGTCGATGAAGTGAATGCCGATTTGATCTTTTCCATCTTCGCTTTGGATCTGATGGGAAATCAAGTTATATCCGTGGTACACCTATGTGCTTTGCGTGATGCGGTATAGTCTCCTGCCTTGCTTATTGTTGTTGGCGAGATCACGCTGTTCGACAGATATTGCAAAGTAAGGAGGAATCGCGATGCTGTTTGTTGATTGTATCAACTGGATGTATTTGACGAGTTCAACGTAGGTTGAAGGATGATCTATGTTCTTGTATCTTGTATCAAGCGAAAGGAAGATGATCTATCACTGTGTCTCCACAGCTGTACAGCTTGACGAAGGATGGGGTGGCTACTTTGATATGGAGCTTGAGTGCTGTACGAATGCGCGTTATCACGCCAAATTGCCTATGCTGTGCACTGTGCTGTGATCCACCTGAAACGGCTACTAATGTCGTTTAACGCTCCTTGTTGATGTTTTGCCTTTGCCACCATAGACCGGTACACCAGTACACACGCGCCGAACACCAAAAAGCAAAAGCAAAAGCAAAAGCAAAAAGTGGCACACGGCTGCCATATGGCTCTCACGTGGTGGGTTCGCCACTGTAGACAAAACTCCGTCTGTGGTGTAAGATGCGCGATTTGATGATTGGTTGTTTGGTTTGGTTGCTTGTGCACCGTGGGAAAGCGGGCCTGGCGTTGGGCTCTCGTTTTAGTGGCTCGGACGCACGTCATACTCGTCATTTTTGTCATCCTCAGCTGGATGCATGTCTGTCTGCATGATGTCAAGCTTCAAAAGGCGGACCGAGGCCGACTCGGCATCGCTGCTTCGTGTTGTGAGAGCACAGACAAACTGATCGACCTGGCACATTCGATCAACGAATATAGCATCGCCTCTCGGCATACAATCCTATCTGCCGGCAGTACGATCGTCTGCGTCCGTATCCATATGTATCTTGTACTGACTGTCTGCTGTCTGGAGTAACAGGAGCGCCGATGCACGAGCAGAGAAAATGGGAAGAGGAGCGTTTCTTACCCGTGTCACCGTGCCTGTTTGTCAGCGAATACGACATCTTTTGAACTGCCCCTTTTTTCGAAAACTGTTTTGGTCCTGCTGCCGTGGTTCGTGGTTCCATTTTTGGCTACAGCGTCAACTTGGCCAGAGATTGAATATAGCTCATTACGACATCTCACGAGGCTTTGTAATCCAGTTGATTCCAATGGCCGCGTAATTCCTAATCGACCCATTACAAACTGGTTTCTCCCGTAGCCCATTTGAGCCATTTGCCATCGCGTTTCCTTAGTGCAGCTCGAAAAATCTAATATTCGCCCGTGCTTTTTCGTCCCTCCCCCTCCATATCCCCCGTCTTCCATCCTCGTTCGTCAGAGTACAAAGCACAATCATCCTCAGATCGACGAGTGTAGACATACGCCCTCGACACCGCACATAGACAGCGATAGACACAGTTCGGTCATCCGACGGTAGCGCACGAGAAGCACGGAACAGGCGTATAGGCGGCGAATATCGCGCCCGCCTTGGATCCAATCGCTCATCGCACATCGCCCAGCCCGCCCACCAATTCAATCGCTCTTCGAGCAGTAGACCTCGTTGCTACAGGTAAGTATTCTTTGTCTGCATCACCCCCTCACGAACGTGCGCGGCACTGGTCATGAGATCATGTCAAAGAGAACAAAGGTCTTCATGATCGGCGTTTGTGGACACGGCCTCTTACTAAGGAGATTTGATAAATCACGCAAATCGCCTACATACAGCAGTATTCAACGAGCTGACCATTCACGTTTCATTATTCCAGACTTCTTCACTACTCCGACTATTACAACAGCGTCAAGCGACTACTCTCGACACTCGTAATCAGCACAACGATAGGTGAGCTTTGCTGCATACGTTCGCAATAGCATCCGCTTCAAATTCCCTTTGATTCTGGCTGGATATCATCTTTCAAGGAGGAGAGTAGAAAGGACCGTCAACTTGGTCTGCGTCAATTCGCCTACTTCGTCGCAGTCCACCTTCATGTTTCTTTCTTGACCAAACCCTCCTCGCTCTCCACCTCCATCGGCCACTCCAGTGGTGCATTGCAGCCTGTCGGTCGCGTCTTTCGTTACAATATAACTCATTTGTATCTGGGCTGACAAGGTTTACTACCGCATCGCTCCTTTAATTCGCCACTCGAAACTACCACCACCGCATTTCTACCCACCTTCTCTACATCTGCGATCACCACACTGTCTAACCATCTCGCGACTCACCGCACGATTTACGTGTCATTCTCGGCTGCACACATCGTCTCTATCTGTGCTATCTCTGCTCGTTTTCGCAACATCGCAAAATCTTGATTACAACGTTGCGCTTGTCATCTCAACCGCTGCAGCCGCTGAACTTGAAGCTATACAAACACCAATCTCCGCATCGGCCCTCTCTGACCGCTCAGACACTTACGAATAACAGCCATTCTTCCAGCTTGATCATGCCGGAACGGTTATAAACCAATCCGCACTCTGTGTGTACCACCCGTCGACGTCACAACAACGATAACGACTTTTCTTGTATAAACCT
This sequence comes from Cryptococcus sp. GC_Crypt_3, assembly GCA_026538395.1. Lineage (NCBI taxonomy): Eukaryota > Fungi > Basidiomycota > Tremellomycetes > Tremellales > Cryptococcaceae > Cryptococcus > Cryptococcus sp. GC_Crypt_3. The sequence continues at coordinate 160,266 of JALPCB010000001.1, forward strand.
CTTTGTACTCCCTCCGATCATCAACCCCTTGTATTCCTCACACAGCTTGTCAATGTCGTATTCAACAACAGGCGGAATAGGTGTCGTGCCAGAAGCCGCGGACGAAGAAACTTTGGCGGAGGATAGAAATAATGTGAGTGTGCTGCCATTTAGGCCAACACCCGTCAAAGCTGATTTTTCTGCTCCCATGTGAAATCAGAATCGTGTCGTCAACGTCAAAGATCTCCCATACATGATGGATGCCCTCAAGCCACCTTCTCAAGCCAATGGCCATAGCTCGGCTACTCCGTCGCTCTCTCCCCCTCAAGCATCTACTCCCGATTCTGAGCCAGAGCCTCGCAGTCCACCGCATGCACACCAGAAGCATAGCTACCACCTTTCTCCCCTTGCCGAGACAGGCAAGCCGCGTGACGCATACAGCCTCAACGATACTCCCGGTGATCATGTACCTATGGCTACCTCTACTTCTTTGGCGCCTTCCGTTGGCACAGCCGGCATCCCTTCCACTAGCGGTGTCAACGGAGTCTATGATTCGTCGTTCCCGTTCCCGAATAGTGAGTCAAATCCTTCGCCACGTGCTATGAGGCTGTTCTGATCAGTCCTTCTACGCACTTAGTCCGCCCACTCCCCTCAATGACCAACTCACCTCTATCCCATCATGCCATGAATATCCCTCCCGCTGTCGGAGACAGCCACAACTCCTCAGCCCAAATGTCTAGAAACAACTCGTCAGCTGGTGTTTCTGCTCATACAGCTGGCCATCAACCTAGCGATAAGCACCATGAAACAACAACCCGCGCCCACCGATCCTCATCAACCACCTCGAAACCAACCATGCTCGGTGAGCAGGGTCCGAAGAAGAGCTTTTTCCACAAGATGTTCCATCCAAACGAGAGCAAGCATGAAAAGCACGCGGCAGCTCTTCATGAGAAATTGGCGGTCGATACATCGCGCTATTCACCCAATTTCGAGCACTCGAGCGGGCGCAATAGCCCGCGAGGATTGAGCCCTGTACCGCCCAGTCACGATATGACGACGTCGCCACCTTTAACCCCCGGTACTCCTCCGCCCAACGCTTCGGACTCTGATCACTCGCGACCGCCATCTCGTGCGCCCAGTCGTGCGGCGAGTTTCAGGCGTCAAAACTCTGGTGATCCGCACTCGCAAGGTCCTGTGGATCGCCGAGCCGCTGGCACGCCCCCCATTCCTGGCCCAGCACCTCCCCTTGCGCGTCGTTCATCGCAGCGATCGGCATCTCATGGCTCGACTTCGACCGCCAAGCCCGCCGCGGCCGTTCCTGGTGTACCGGTTGTCATCGGCAAGAAGGAAGATGCCCCACCAAGCGGCAACAAGTTCACCCTCAAAGACCTCGTTGGTCTCGGTGACGGTCCAAAACTTGCCCGGAAAGCGTCTGCAAATGGCTCTGCCAAAGGGTCTGACCGTGGATCTACCAAGGGCAGTGAAATGGGCGACAACAACAGCACCGCTTCTCTCTTGAAGAAGTATGGTATTTGCGATAAAGCCGCGATCGGCAAGGGCGCTACAGCCGTTGTGCGACTTGCACACAAGTGGGACCGAAGAGAGGAGAAGCTTTATGCGGTGAAGGTGAGAGCGATAGACCTGCTATTCCACGGACTTTTACTGATAGTCTGTAACTATAGGAATTCCGGAAAAGGCGCAAGAACGAGACTGAGAAAGACTACGTCAAGAAGCTCACTTCGGAATTCTGCATCTCCTCAACACTTCACCACATGAATGTTGTCGAAACTGTCGATTTGGTGCAAGACGAGGCACACCATTGGTGCGAGGTCATGGAGTATTGCCCTGGCGGTGATCTTTACGCCGCGATCAAGAAAGGTGGCATGTCCAGCGGCGAGGTCGAGTGCACCTTCAAACAAATCATGCAAGGTATACAGTACCTACATTCCATGGGTGTTGCGCACCGAGATATCAAACCCGAGAACTTGTTGTTGGATGGCAGGGGTCATGTCAAGGTGAGCGAGGAGTCAAGTCGCATGGGTATGAGATCCATAGCTGACTCGCGCTTAATTTAGATCACCGACTTTGGTGTATCCGACGTATTCCGAATGTGTTGGGAGAAGAAGACGCATATGAGCAAAGGTCTCTGCGGTTCTGAGCCATACATTGCACCAGAGTTATTCGAGCAAAAAGGTAAGTTGGCTCGTTCGCTTCCAGTCATGTAGGCCGTCCCCTGACCTTGACTTCGTAGAATACGACGCTCGTCTCGTCGACGTGTGGGCCGCCGCGATCGTGTTCTACTGCATGCAGTTTCAAGAATTGCCATGGCGGGTTGCCAAACCAGCCGACTCTACATTCGCTACGTACGTTCAGCAGTTCAGATCGCCGGTCCAAGCAACGCCTGCCGGGGAAGGCGGCCAGCAACATCATTCCTCTACTCCTGCGCCCTTGAACAACCTGATTCCCCGAGAATGCCGAACGGTCATTAAACACATGTTAGATCCCGACCCCAAGACTCGATGGGGCATCGACGAGGCGCTCAAGGACAAGTGGCTGATGGGCGTCGAGGTCTGTGTGGAAGGCAAAGAGAATGGTCACTCGCATCAAGCGGCCGGCATGGAGATTGTCAAGCTGCAGTAGGCCATACGGCGTGCCCAATCGCAGCGTGGGCGTGATACGTAGAACACTTCCCGGTTTTGTCCTTTTGCATCCGTGCCATTGATCTCACATATGTGTTATATACCGTTTATAGGTTTTACGCTTCCTGTCACGACTATATTGTGCGATGCTACACTTATATTACAGATGCAGATGCCCGAGACGCGCAGACGCGCAGACCTCGCGGCGTGGTCAAAGTCTGAATTGACAACGGCGCTGTTATAGACGGAAGAAGAGATCTATCAATAGGATGACGTCATCCTTGTGATTGATTCCTCATGTTTTCGAGATGGGTAATTAATGATTGGGATTGAGATAATTGGAGATTAGTTTACCTCCTGCACTGAACATCAACAACCAGTACTTAACTAAAGACAATCCTCGCGACTATCTAAACCAAACAAGTAGTCAGAGAAGATGTCATCGCACTCCCAACACCAATCTCAGTCCAGCGGGACACATAACGCAGGCGCAGCAAGTGAGGAGGAAGAGGCACCCCCCTCGATGGTCGCGATTGGCACCAACCTGCCTTCTCAGCCTATCGAGTTTGCCGAGCCGCAGCAGGGTGAGTAGTGTTCGCGAGCATCTTTCATTCGCGAAGCGAGGCGCGCGCGGTGTGAGAGGGGGGATTGGAAGAGAGCTGATAGTGCCTCAATTCGACACTCGAAACTCGTCATTATACCTTGCTACGCTCCGCTGTACGTACTCGACCCTCGCAGCAAGTACGATGCCAGGCGATGGTGGGGTGGTAGAGCAGACCGAGAAGATCCCTTTCAAAGAGCAGGTCAGTGGAACATCTCTCTTCTACCAAACGGCAATGAGGCGATTAGAGCTGACCAACTTTCTTCGTCTGCCTTCGCTTCCTACCTACTCCCGGTCTTATACTCAATCACGATACTCTGCTCGTCAACGTGGATTTATCACCACTTACCACGAACCCCATCCTCCTCCTGCCCCATGACCTGCGGTATTACTACAGGTCAACGGCTACGCTAAGAAATTCGCCGGGTCAGTCTTCAAGAACAAGGATGAAAAGGAGTTTGGCGAGAAGAAATTGGATGGCCAGATCTAGTCCAGTGCTACGTCGGATCTATATCTAAAGCTGAGCTCCATGGCCATTCGAGTGGCCGAGAAGGTTAGATGATCCCTATAGCCCTATATCCTTATATCCCTACATCATTATAACAATACGTATCTCATATGTAACCCATACCACCAAGACAAGTTTGCTCTATGTCCCCTTGCCCTGGACCATCTTTATATGGTACAGCGTCGGCCCACAAGAATCCGATACATTATCGAAGAACAACAATTGACTAGAGATGCACTACGTCACGACACGGATAGATACTGACTCCCCTCCTCCTTACTTCCTTCTCGCACACCCCTCATTCCACATCCTACTTCCTACATCATACATCACCGGAACCGCTGTGCTCCGCCATAGACTGCATCTCAATGCGTGCTGTCCACAACACACACTACTTGCGAACACTACGATCTCGCTTCTGTGCCTGCGGGCGTGGGCGCAGGTTGAGCGGGAGCAGGAGCTCCGCCTGGACCTGAAGCAGAGGTCGGACTGGCTGTGGCCCCGTTGCCGTTGCTTGACGCTGCACTATATGGTGATCGACCTAATCATCATCAAAACCTCGATGAGCCATCTGCTCTTTTCTCGTCTGTCACTCGCGGCAGCAAAGGCTTGTGGGCAACTCACCAGGCATGCCATGTGACGGACTTAAAACGCCTTTGGACCCCACTCCGACGCCCATCCCAACGCCTAGACCCATAGGGAACAGCCCGCCATTCGCTCCTGCGGTACTCGTGGTTCCAGCCAAGTAATCGGCGAGACTTGCGAATCGGTTCGGGAGGTGACGCTCATCTCGATGTTGCAGATGTTGTGATTGAGTCTGGGGGAACGTAGGCGCTGCAGCCGCTGTTGGAGCTGACGACGATGGAGGTGCAGGTATGGATGCCATAGACGGTGCGATAGGTCGTTTCTCTTCGCTCCTCTCTGCTGTCGGGGCATCAGGAAGTCCTGGTGTGGACGTCGGCGCGATGGAAGGCGGCGTGGAATCCTTCGTCATACTCCCAGTCATACTGCCTCCACCTAAGGGAGATGAATGCCCATTCATGATCTTATCGCTCGCTCCAACGCTGACTTGTCTCCCCCAGAGACCATGCGACACAATTGATCCATTGGCTCCACCTTGTATCGGAGGTGATTTCAATTCTTTGTTCGCTGCCGAAGGTTGCGTCTGGATTTGCGTGTGCGTGTGTATACGTCTTGGTCCGTCGAATAGGTCAGAGGTGGTCGGTACGGTCCTGCCTTCTCTCCGCGGCTGGGCTTGCGGAGGCTGCTGGTTTTGCGATTGACCGATCCTCGACCCGGGACTTTGCACAGGCATAGTGGTCTGAGCCTGAGCGGAGACTGATTGGGGCTGCATCTGCGCAGGCGATTGAACAGGGTTCGTCCGTGTTGGTGCGAAAACGTGATGCTGGGTGGTGACAAGTTGCGGAGCCGCGACTTCTGGATACCCAGCGTACATGTTTGCGCTACCCGTTGCTGGAGGAGCAGAAGGACTGGCGATGTTATACTGCGGCGCGTGATTTTGCTGGCCATAAACGGCCGGAGAGGCGTGTCGTGAGAGTTGGATGGGGCGGGTCTATCGAACAATCATTCAAGATCAGCTGGGACGCAATGCTGTCGAGAACAAGCGCGACTCACGGCCATAAGCGCAAGGTCGTTCGCTGCCTCGTCACGAGTAAGCTGCACGGGTGTCGCACCTGCAGACCAGTCAAAGGGTCGTACTGAGCTTGGCTGTCCTACTCTAGGTAATGGTTTGGCTACGCATCCAGAATCAGCTTACAACTCGCAAGCGGATGAGATACTACACGCACCTATCCTAGGCGTCTCAATCTCGTTCTTCTCCCGCGCCAGCCGCCTACGCTTGCTCCAAGTCTGCTCAAACTCATGCCAATGTAGTCCATCACGGTCATTCTATAAGGGCGGTCAGTACTGGTATATGACGCCAGACAGCATCGTCTACGATCGCTACTCACTGTCCACGAGGACCATACGAGGTTCTTCTCTGCTTCCCTGACCCTCTTGAGCTCTGCGACTGTCTGCTGATGCCGCCGGGACGCGACTTCGTGGAGCTTCTCCCTGCGATCGGAGAGGGTTTTGTAGAGATATTTTAGAGCAGGGTGTGTACCTATATGACACGGGATCATCAGCATCAGCTTATGACTCATCCAGCATGCGACGAATGATAGCAGTCTTGACCTAGCTGAGAATCAACGACTCACCATTGATAATCATCTCCTCTTCAGCTGCGACTTCCTGCATCCTTTCGATAAACAATCTGTCCCGCAACGCCGCGAATTTGAGCTCGAGGATAAGCAAGGCGCGCATAGACGATGTGGAAGGTGGAGGAGCATGAGACGAATGACCAGTTTTGCCAGATGGGACGGTGAGATAGGCTAGTAACGTGGAACGAGCAATGAAATCAGCACTGTGCATCTGCTTGAAGCAGGCATCCGGGCACTCTCTCGCAAGGAGACTGATGGAGACATGGGAGACGTACCTGCAGCTCCTGGCTCGGCGTCATCGTCTGCCTCTCCTTCCTGCTCCCCTTCCCCGTCCGCTTCGGCATCAGCATCAGCATCAGCATCAGCGTCGGCGTCTGCATCTGCTTCAGCGTCGACCTCCAGATCGCCTTCCGGCTCGTCGACTTCGACTTCTTCACCTCCATCTCCCTCCTCCAATAGCTCTTCTCCTGGCCCTTCTTGATCAGAGTCACCAGCTCTGTCACCATCATCGCGAGGTGTCTCATGCGAATCAGGCTCTTCAGCGCGCATCGTCACGTCTCCCTCTTCCACATCGCCGTCGTCACCTTCGTCCTCTTCGTCATCCTCCTCTGCCAGGTCGTCCGTGATTTGGTTATCTTGCGTAGATGGTAGAGTGACCTTGGGCAAAGGGGAAGTGGGCAAAGGATCTGATGGTGGAGGAGTGAGAGAGCCGGTCGAAGCTGCCGAGTGGGAGGGTATTGATCTGACCAGATGAATTAATTAGCTTTCAGCAAGGCGAGCTACGTTATCTATCGGATGATGGGGATGCAGGATGCAGGGTGGAGCAGACATGAGGACGTACTGCTTCGATATTGATGGCGCCTCGGTCCCATCCTCAATCTGCTCGTCCTCCTCGTCCTCCTCATCGTCATCCTCGATCTCCTCCACTTCCTCCTCCTCTTCGTCCTCCTCCGTCAACTCGCTCTCTTCATCGCCATCGCCATACTTCGGCGCTCGAATCCCGCCAAATGACATAGGCGCTATATCCCGAGCATCTTCATCCTCGCTCTCCTCGTCTGTCAAGGGGAGCGTAGAGCTTGTCGCTGGGCTCCGGATATCCGTTTCGCCCTCCACCTCGATCTGCCCCTCTGTCTCGGAGCCTACCTCGCCTGTAGCTCCGGTTCCGGTAACAGACTGAAAATTGGCCCCATCCAGTCCGTCAAAGGGCGGTATTGAGTGCTCGTCCCGTGATAACCGAGCTACGGAAGACGTGGGAGACGACAGAGGAGAAGACGTCTTGCGTCCCATTGGGACAGACATTGTCTAGGCGATTTCGGAGGTCCTCCGGACTCGACGCGTGGTATTGGCAAGTGAGCTCGAAGCGGAGCTGGAATTATATGCACAGTTCGTCCAGCTCTACAGGAACGCTGGACTGTGTAAGGGGCACCGAGGATGGATGGTAGAGGATGCGCAGAAACTACAAGAACGCGCTAATGGGGGTGGTCAATGATATGGACGTCGATACAGTGCTCTTTGGTTGTTGCACTTGTGGGCCATGACGATAGGACATTATTGGAGACTAACAAAGTCTTATAAACTCACGGAACCAAATCCGGCATTCCCCTTTCGCCTTTTCCGGCTCGAGCCTACTTTTACGCTTAAAAAGCAGTCTCGCTGTGCAAGCCTAACCTTTGTCCTAATATTGACTCTGTGAGCAGGAAAGTCCATGTTGCATTGCATAGTTTGAATGATCTCGGTGCTATCTACCATATCTACTGTATCTCGCATATGCGGCACACGGATCTACCGCCATCATCTTGACTCGGCTCTATATTCAAAAGAGTCAATGTCTACTCTCGCCATTATAAGCATCACCTATAATACCCAATATAACCAAATGAAAGTCCAAGCCAAAGTACTATGAGCACGGTAGCGAAATGAGGCAACCGACGGAAAGATGGTCAGACTAGTCAACACCACGGCGCATACGACCTTGCGCAGCTTGAGACACAAGCCAGTGCTGGCCGTGCTTCGCAACGCACGTGGTGTTGCTGGGGGCGTCGATATCGGTCGATGCTTGGTGAACGTAGCCACGGCGGCAAGAGTCTGAGCCCGATCAGCGTACTCCGCTTCTCGACTGACACCATCTGTACTCACCAATGACACAGCGGCCCTTGTCGCACTTGACTTCGGAGACGCCAGGAAGCGAAGCGCAGTCTGCCACGACATCGTCTCTCAGTGGTTTGCGTTACTGTGCCAATAGGAAATACTCACCGACCGCCTCATTGGGGCATCCACCGCATGTCGCTAAGCTCGTGAGAATACTGACGGCGGTATAAGTCTGATTGCTTGATCTCGTCCGCAATGATTCACTCACTCGGTGCAATGCCAGACCGAACCAGACTTACAAGCTTTCTCGCCGGCTTTGCATCGGAGGACCTCTTCGACCGTGCCAGGGAACTCGTCGCGTTTCTTGAGTGCCTGCTCGAGCTGCTTCATCTCGCTCCTTTTCCAATAGCCGGATGCTACTGCAGTAGTGCTCGACGACGAGGGAGTGTGAGAGGTGTGCGAAGAGTGGTGCTTGGTGGATGACGAAGAATGATGCTTGGTGGATGACGAGTGGTGCGTGGCAGATGACGAGTGGTGCTTGGTAGACGACGAAGAGTGGTATTTCGTGGTAGACGACTGCTGCTTGCTGGACGACGATTGTTGGTGCTCGCACAAAAGCGTTCCGTTGTTGGTGTAAGAGTAGTCGCAGTCTTTCTGTCAGGTTGAAGACTGTGAGTAATGGCCGATGAGGACGAGAGAGGTGAGTGTGGCTTACCGTGCACTCGCACTGTTCAGTCTCGAGGTTGTAGACTGTTCGATAAAGTGGCGTCAGCGACAGCGCATGTCTATGCCAACTGAGTAAGCCTATACTACTATTGCCTGCACGACGGAGCAGTTCTGACTCAGAATGATGAGGCGGGGAATCGCCGTACCCACCTTGGTCAGTACCGGGGCAAACACACTTGGCAGTATCGCCCGAGATTTGAAGCTCGCTGTTCTTGGTATCGCCGCACGTGCACTGCTTCGCGCTGTTGCGGGGGTTGACGAAGCCCGTCAGACACTCGCACGTATCGGGATCACGAGTCAGGTCATCGGCGCATGATCCGCCTCCGCCGCCGTTCTTCCTTTCAGCAAGAACAGTGTTCTGGCCGGCGATGGAGGGGGAGACGGGGCCGTTGTCGATGATCTGGGAGAGAGCGAAGGGAGCCAGAAGAATTGAGGAGGATAGGAGGGTGGCGAGGCGCATGGCTATGGATGGAATCAGCGGGATGATAGCTGAGTGCGAATGGCTGATGAGAAGTGGCGACGAGCGGTGTGCTGGGCTGTGCGGAACTTACTGAGAGATATATCTGCTGATAGGTATCCAGATGAGTAAGGAACGACTATGTAGGTACGAAGATCACAGAGATGATTGAAGCGCTTAAGAGGTTAAGGATGAGCAGGAGGAGAGGTGGTCGAGTGGGTGAAAGAAGTATAAGAGGAAGAGAGACGAGGAAGGGCATGATCGTTCTTATATCACTCTTTCTCTCTCTTCTCACATACAGGCCAGATCAGATCAGCGCAGCGCATAGCTTCACGCTCCACTCGACACACACAGTACGACATTGACACGTTGCTTTCTCTCAGCGCGACTGATGTACCTCGAGCCTTATGCCTGAAGCACGGACCACCGCGCTGGCTTTAGCGCCAATCAAGCAGATCAATCAGATCAATCTGTCCTCAACCCTCCTTTGGATGTCCCTATGGACTGAAACCGGGTCTTTGCCCCACTTACTCATGGCCGAGCCCAAGCAGCGTTACAGTATAGCAAGCTTACTTCAATGACCGATCTGAGGATAGGCACTCGCAGTTCATCCGTTGATCATCATCATAATGTTTGAGGACGGGACACAGCGTTTTCAGGAGATATCATTCAACCAGTACGAAACGGTGACATCAATCTCCTATCTTCTGATTGAATCCGCTGCGACGCCACACGGCCTGAAGCACTATCATCACTCGGTGGCCTGTCAACTCGCAAGGAGCTGATAGTACCTAATTACTGACAGCATGCAGCAGGCCGGAGTTGCGGACTGACAGAGTTTTTCCACGGTAAGCGCGTCATACAGCATCATGGATCTGTCCAGACAATTGTGATCAAGTCCTCTGGGCATCATTCGAGGACACAGATCATGCTTGACATTCCTGCTGCTCTTCCATTATCATCTCATTCCCTGACTCGTGTATGGTGTACACGATGTAAACTCGAGGCAATTCGAGCCACCCTCCTTTGGTCGTCACGCTCAAGGCACGCTGATCAATGCACAAGAACGAAGTATATCTTGTGCTCCAAGGAGACCTGACTACACTCACCTCTATACATGCACGACGGTCCTGGGACTAGAGGCCTGGCATCGAAGAGCCGGTTGGCGGTGGTCATTCTCAGACCAGCCGTCTAACCCTCGTCCTGCTCATCGAGAATGCTTTTCAATCCGATGCCCAGCGAGCTGACACGTTACCGTTCAGATATATCGGAGCTCTCGAACTCAGTGAAGAGTTTCGGGATAGGATCTCTGTCAACCCCCGCGATGATACCGCAAACCACGCGCAGCGAGCTGCCTCTTTGATTCCGAGGCCGCCGAGAAAGCTGTACTGCATCATTGAGTGGGATGTGACTGAGTGCATCATTGTGGGAAGAAGAACGAGTTCAATGTTCGATGTACCACAACTGTGCCAGATAGTCGGGAAGGAAGGTGTAGGGGCGTCAGTGTACGATCCGGCCCTGAGTTCTAAGCTGAAATGGTGTACATGAAAGATAAGCTGGATCTCGTCAGACGCACGAGCGATCTTCGATCTATGCCCTGCGCTGTGGACTTAAATGCGGAAGCGCGAACGTGAAAGTGAGCATCGAGCCTGTCTCCCACTTTCATTGACAGCAGCTGTGATCAGTGCTTAGCACGAGGAACGGGTCATTACGTAATGCGCGATTGTAGCTTCGAGTGGCCAAGTGGAACTCGGACTCGGACTCGCAAGATTGTTATTTTACCATTAACAACAATTGAACATTAGGTATCATCCATCGTCCACATCGTAGTGTAGCCACTCAGACTTGTCAAAATGGTGAGCACATCGCCTTGGTTCACGTCCTTTAGGCAACGAGGACCTGTATCGTAGTTGCGCCGACGCTGACATGTGTACTGGGAATAAAGTCGAAACATCACCCAGGTACGTTCTTTCTCACCTCCTTCTCTCTACCTCCTTTCGCTCGTTCCTGCTTGCTCGGGCCCTTTCACCTCGGCAAGCAGGACCTTGGATCCACTGCTTCACGACCGAGAACTAACGTTTTACACTTACGCTCCCAGATTTGCTCATGTGCCGTCGACAACCTGGTATTGGTGAGTAACCACTTCTTCCTCGAGCTTAGTCATGCTATGATACTGGCCAGTAGCTAAATTGACTATGACTTTGTAGCAATAGGACGAATGTGTGAGAAATGCGATGGTAAATGGTAAGTATCTCCGTCTCTCATCTCTCCTCCATCACCTCCTATCTCTTCACCCGCACTGCAAGTAGCGCATGGCGTTTGCTCGATGGCCATCCATCTGCGTTCACGTTTGATTGCAGAGATCTAAGCAGGAGGATAATCATCGGACCAAGCTGACTCCCTGACCAATACTCAGCCCTATATGCGATTCCTACGTCCGACCCATGACGCTGGTCCGGATCTGCGATGAATGTTCATGTAAGTCTAACTTCCCTATGCCCTTCAACGCTCAACGTCTACACCTACACCTACTGTTCATGTGCTCCAGCTTCACGGAGTTATCGCAGAATCCATACTCCCTATAAACCTCGAGTAATGAATGCTGACTCTCGTACGCTGCACAGTCGGTACCGCCGCTGGCAAATGCATCATCTGCAGCTCACCGGGTGAGTCTGACTCTTCCACACGCTGTTCGGCGAGAGATATACAGCGGACGCCAAAGCTGATCTGTATTCACCGTCGTAGCTATCTCAGACGCATACTACTGTACGGAATGTACCAGGCTGGAGAAAGACCGAGACGGGTGTCCAAGAATCATCAATGTGAGTAGCCTACCTCTCGCATCTCAGCGAATACACTCGTTTTGAGAATCAGCATGCTGATTGTATCGTCTTAGATGGGAGCAAGTAGAGTAGACGCATTCTACGAACGGAAAAAGCTGGGGTGGGTGGATTGACCTCCAATCTCTTGCTTATTTGCTAATGTCGGATTGCGAACAGGCTCGAGAAAGGCGGAGGCTTCAAAAAGGGATAGTCAAAAATCGGAACCCACTTGTAACTTTTATCAAATGAATGCTGCAGGTCGTCAGCTGCTGTTCAACTTGGGAGGATTCCTTCAAGTCAACCGGGATCAAAAGACAGATGCTACATTGCGTCTATACCACCATGCATGTATCAGTGTCATATGGCTCAAGAACCAAGACGTAAGAATCAGACGTGTTGGCAACGTATTCAGCTTACGAGCAGAGTTGACATTCTCATACGCATGCTACAGTTGATACAGTTGATACACATTACATTCGAATGTTACTACGACCCAGTACTTATACCTCCTGCTGATCCGATTCCAACACCATACGTTCGAATAAACCCGGTAGCCTAATGAAATACTATGAACTGTCTCAGTGAATTGAAGGTCACCAAACCTGTGTGCTGCCTGCCGATCCTGCCAATGCCGTTTCCGATAACTTATAATGGAGGAGAAAGAGCAGTTTACTGGCTCTTGGCACGGCTGAGGTCTCCGACGGGGATGAGGAAGTGGCTCGTGTCCCTGGTAAGCATGCCGGCCAGAGCGGTGTAGGTTGCGAAAGCGGCGGTGATCTATCCGACAACAAACAAGCGCGAAAGTCAGCCTTCCATTGTTCTTACAACCGAGTATAGACGACAAGTGGACGATAACTCACAATACCGAATGCTCCACCGGCTTTGATGATGGTAGCGTTGTCCCCCTTGAGGAAACCGGCAGCCCTGCATACGCGACATGTCAGACATTGCTTGGGAGGTCACGTTTCGCACAGACTCACAAGAGCCAGAAGGTGATGTCAAGGAAGAAGAAGACTCCGACGAGAGCAATTGAGGATCGCAGACACGCCAGAAGGAAGATGAACGTGACGATACCCCAAGTGGCAAGGTACAGGCCAAGGGCGTTCGTGAGCTCCGTGGCCTCGGTGTAAGCGGAGGTGACGCCGAATTGGGGGATGTAGAGGGCTGGGATAGAGTGGTACGTCACATCAGCGTCATGGTCGTCGGATTGGTAAACTAGCGATACTCACTGGCAAATGACAGCCAGAAACCGCCGTAAGAAGAGAAAGCCGTAGCCTGGGAGACGAAGGAACGTCAATACCTTGTTCCAGAGTCCAAATGACCAGCAGATTACGACTTACTCCAAAAGTGTTACCGCACGCCCATTCCTCGATACCCGCGATGACCTGGACAAGACCGCCGTAGCCCAAGGCCATACCGAGGATGACATTAGGGGTGGTGATGTTTCGCGTCTGGATGTTGAAGAGGGAGAGGAGGAATGTGGTGGCGGCAAAGCTATTCAGCGAGAGATGAGGAAAGCATCAGCACATATCGTAAATAGCGAATGCATTGCCGGGTATGAGCGGCGGACGATGGTAGAAATGTGAAGGCGACTCACGCCAGGAGACCGAGAGGAGCGGGATTACCAAACTTCCTGTGGTAGACGGGGAAAGCAGGCTGACTGTTATCGATCGGGTTACCGCCTGGAGTGATGAAGCGGCTCATGGCGCCGCCTGTGCCCTGGTAGCCACCGTTGGACGAGTTATGATCATGGCCGTTGACGTCTCCTTCTGCGCTGTTGGTGGGGAAGTGCGTGTGGGTCTTGTTCTCTGCGACTGCCGACATTGTGCTATTACTTCTGTTCCTACTGTAATGCTATGAAGAAGAGTGAAGGACGGTGTTGGGATTGAATGTGTGTAGAGATGTTGATATGGTTGCGTTGCTGTGGCGACTACGTTTACTGGTGTTCGATCAGTTGTTTGTGATTGGCGATTAAAACTGTATGCGGCGCGGGGCTATGCTGGGGGCCAAGATGGAGAAGGGAGGGTTTGCTATATATATACGTATGCTCGAGTCGTAGAGTACCAGAGTAGAGGTGTACGATCGGTTGGGGAAGGGGCTTCGTGCAGGGTATCATACCAGTTTGGATTCAGTCGCTAGCTAGCACAGATGTTTCACCTGTTTGGCTCGATTGGTATTTTTTCCCAGTCTTGTCTTCCATAACCCGCCTATTGGGCATAACCGGTGCTAGTGCTCAAACAGGTGATATAACCGAGGCAAGAGCTTACTCGCGCGCCGAGTATGACGGGAACACTGCATCGCACAATACGATATTCTAGTGGGTTACCGTACATACGGGCACATGATCGGGAGCCCTGCCAATGGTGCTTACTATACTCGTTCCAAACGCATAACCCTCCGGTTAGCACTGGTGCACCTCTTTCCCGGAGGCCGGAGGGGCAGATGCTCCAGGGCTTTAAGCGGACAAGACCTACCTGAGCACAGATGCCATCAGTAATGTCTGAGGGTCACACTACTGTATTGGTCTATTGTCAAACCCCGTGTCGGCCCTGTCTTTCGCGCCCCACGGGCCACCACCCCTTTACCACTGCCGATGTGTGATGGGCGCTGGAACAGGACTTGTCGATCAATAGAGCTCAATGGAGATGCTCAAAACGTAGTGCTACCAATACATATCTTGGCGAGGCATAGGCATAGGCTATACTCGGCCCATCCGGTGCTCGATCCACCCGGCTCAGCCTCTGTATCGTCTTACTGGACAAAGCGAGTACGTGCGCTTTGCGCTTCACGCTTTACTGAGGTGACCAATCGGCGACTCTTCGCGTCCGGTCCATCCCGACTCTGCACGACACGATAATCGACGAGTGCAGACGCGCTGCATCACGCAGTAGGAAGGCTGCGTTGTTCATCCACGGGCTGACGCTATATGCTCCGAGATCCCCCCGCACGTCGGCGCCCTCGGCTTTGCGTTCGAGTGAGGAATTGAAATGCGGGGGAACAGCGATCCGCAGCAGTGCTGTACGTGCTGTACGTGCTGTACGTGCTCGGAGGAATCGCCTCCGATCTGGAGCTAACCTGCTATACGGTATGGAGATGTAAGTTGTATGGCGTTTGCGCCTTGGTGTCGTTCAGAAGCAGTGGCCATGTGATCGAGAATGAAGTCGGGAAATGGTGTCAGAGTAACCGGATATGGTCCTTAGTGTGGTAATGGCAGTGAGAGTGCAGCCAGAGAACAACTTGAGTACTCGTGTGAGGCCAATCGCCGGCGTCTCGTAATTATCAGAGCATATTTCGGTATCGAACCGAATCCTCATGTAAAGATCTCGTTAGACATCCAGACCCGACCAAAGCAAAAGGTCGTCTAGCAAAGCAAGAGCAAACCCCGGACCAAGTCGGTGGACATCTGGTGGATGAGTCATGTCGTGATTCACTCTGACTACTCGAGTATTCCGTCGTTTAAAAACGATGCAGATACAAACTGATGAGGTGCACGCTATCGAAACAGGTTGAAGTCGCAACAAACAACGTGTTCCATCCGCGCAACCACTTGTGAAGAGTATGCGGCAACACCTCTTCATTCCCAAGCTGATTTCTTCCACCAGCATGACTCGCATATGAGTGAAATCGACCCCAGCAAAGGCATCTGTGGTGACTGGCAGCTTGAGTCTCCAGGAACCAGTGGAAAGAGGGCGAAGTGGAATTTGAACATGTCGGTGTACAGTATGCTGCAACGCACTGAATTAGATGACGACCGAGAATCCGATGGATTCGGGTGACTCGATACATCATGTGGATAGCAGGTGGGCGAAGCTACTGTGGATGCGACGCAAGTGCACTCTAGCCATCCCCTTCGTCCATCGTGTTCAGCGTGTGGCGACTCATACTGCCAGAGAGTTCATTCACAGTCTACTGA
Organism: Cryptococcus sp. GC_Crypt_3; assembly: GCA_026538395.1. Lineage (NCBI taxonomy): Eukaryota > Fungi > Basidiomycota > Tremellomycetes > Tremellales > Cryptococcaceae > Cryptococcus > Cryptococcus sp. GC_Crypt_3. Next base: position 176,218 of record JALPCB010000001.1, read on the forward strand.
CCTAATTTTTCACTTTCCTCACTATCGTCACTGCCTTCTTCTTTTGTTCAACCGTCCAGAGCACCACATCCCGTTCTCTCTCACTACCAATTGCTACTTCACGCAGCCCGAACAATCGCAACTGCAAAGCGCCCGAATGTCATCGCTTCAAGAACATGAGTCCTACAGGAGAGGATCATATTACAGAGGACTCCCCTCGCGTCCACGATAAGTAGCAGCGAAGCGGTCCGCCGAATGGAACGAGACCTCCATAGTCGACTGGGCATTCGACTCGTCGAAATCCATGCACGTCATCAATCCGCTGCATCCCATATGCGGGTTGTGGGCGGACGTGATAGCTCCGGCGTTCTTGGATGCAATTGGGCCGCATGAGGTCGTGAACAGCGTGGACGCCGTTGGGATCCGAGAGCAGTCGGCGCCTGCAGATGCGTACGCGCCTGACGTAGTGTCAATAGGGGTCGAGCCGGATTCCATGAACCCTGAGACTGGGATGGGTCTTGTTGAAGAGTGCGAGCAGGTCTTGCGCGACAATGAGATCGAGGGCGTGATGGAGGATATCAGAGAAACGTCTGTTCGGATGACATCGCCACATCCACCAGCACCGTTTCTGCTGTACATAGACCGCGCAGAGCCGATCGACGCTGTAGGCACCCATCACTTCTCCAGGCTTCTCAATATAGGTTTGGCGTTGATGTGGAATTGCCATGATCAGCGAGGAGTCTTGGTATCCAGCATGCACTGTATCACAAGCTAGCCACGATACGTGTTGCTGGGATGACCCGCGATGCTCTCTTGTCTTGTTCTCGTAAATTCATATTGCTGTTTAATCATGAATACCATTCCCTCTTCATCCTAAACCAATTTTGGTATAACTTTGCCTTGCTTGGAGCTTGATTGCAGTCCTGACAGGCGGGAAACGTCTGAACAAGCAGCATCAGCTGTTGCCACGCCATGCCGCTCACTCTCTGTCGTGCGGAGCTGTAGTATCGCCGCGAGAAGAGATCGTAACGGGATGCGCTAGCAATACGTACGTATTTCTCAGCTACTCCAGCACTTATCGATGGTTGCGAGTATAGACGTACTGGAGGCATGGGTCAAACCTTGTACTAAGTATCTTTAGCCTGCTACATATCATGCCGATGACTGCAAGTGCTGGCGTGACACCTCCAAATGCACACGCACTTAGTATCGAATTTTGAATGAAAGATGGCCCAAGAGTCGCACCCAAAGCATCCGATACTGTAATGCGACAAAACATGCCATGCCATATGATATTCGCTACTGTGATGTATCCGGGGTCCTAACAGCATCAACACTGTACCGCTCTATTTATGCCTCGCTCTGAACTAGCCAACGAAGAACAGCGCATTGACTATGATCCAGACGATACCAGCAGGCCACGCGACGGCTATGACCTCTCTCCACGATTTCGCCACGACGCCATTGCGCGCTTTCCACAACCACCTCGCGAACGATCTGAATCGCCCCAGCAATCCTGCTAAGCCCGCTTGGTTTGGGGCCGCGCCGCCACCACCGGGTAATTGATCCACGACGTAGTTCAGCATTGACTTGTCCTTTTTAGCTGCTGCAGCCGACCAGTCAGAGGTCGATAACATCCGAGGCATCGTCACTCTTCTCTGGGGCATAGGCGCGCCCAACCCCTGTCCTTGGCTCGAGGAAGTATGCGCACTTGTCCCATACATCGCGCTGCCTAGGCCATTGCCGCTCATACTGGACAGGTTGGAGGACGATATGCGCCGTATGGGATTATTCGAGCCGAAGGGGAACTGCGTCCCCTGGGGTGTAGTAAGGCCTAGACCATTCGTGTAGCCATTGCCGCCCACGGCTGGGAGAGGCAGGAAATGCGTCGAGGAAGACGACGTCGACTCGTTCGTTTGTTCCCGCGAGTGCGGATTGGATTGGGACTCGTTCATGTAGATGTACGACGATCTCCTCGAGATGCTGGGTGTCGGCGAGGTGGAAACATCCCCGTACCCATGATTGCCCGCTTCGACATCCTCGTCCATACGGCCCAGTGTTGAGTGGCCATAAGTCTGCGCTTGCATTGGCGTCTCTTCGCTGAAAGATGGTCGGGGACTGCCCAGTGGTGATGGCGGCATAGAATATGATACGCCTCTAGTAGGCGTATAAGGCTCGCCTGTTGTTGTCATCAAACGACTCATAGCTGGCCTTCCGGTGCCCGGTGTGCCCTGTGACAGCCCGTTGAGATGTTGCGATGATTTGCGCGAAGGAAGTGTCAGGGGCACATGACGATCACCCACTCCGCGTCGACCTGAGATCGTAGTGCTGTTTGGGATACTCTCGCCATTCATCATCGCCGGGCTCAGCCGACTCTTCAGGTCCAGGTACACGCTCCCGCCGCCCGTCTTCCACCGCTGCCACGCCGCGCGGATATTTGTTAAGAGCAGGAAGGAGATGGTGAGTATGCCTAACGGTACGTATACGCTCGAATATACGCCCAGTTGATCGGGGAGGAAGCAGGGTCGATCGGCATGTGTGAGGGATGCAGTGTACGTGTTGGCTTCGGGAGCGACAAGGGAGAGTAGCTGAAAGCCAGGTCGCCGAATCCCAGCAGAGGACGAGAAGGACTTGACGGTCACTTCGCGGATACCGGAAGGATGAGTGTGTTCGCAGTAGTCGTGGTCGTCACCGCTGAATATCGTCATCAGATCAGCACACGACTGCCTAGTGGCGCCAACGCGACTTACCTGAAGACTATGCTGGGCTTCAATGCTTCTAGCAAGAACCGGGATGTTTCGCTGCCCAGCAGGTTCTGATAACCTGGTCCCGCGCCCTTGAGTATCCGTCCTCCTTCTCTCAGAGGACCACAGACGGAAGCTTCAGGGCGGGCAAGAGGAATGTGGGAGATGAGGATACGCGGTCCGGGTGGTGGGTCTATGAAGGGATTGCGTCAGACAAGCCAGTGGAGCGCGGTGGGACACCATTGATAACTCACTATCGCCAAGATCCTTCACAAATTCGATGACACCTCCCTCCACTCCGTCCCATTCTCCAAACTGCATTTCAGCCGCATATCGCCTATAGTCTTCCTCCACTAACCCTACAGCATCAAGCATGATCAGACTGTGATTCGCTATTGGCAGTATCGCATTTGGCGGTGAGAAATGCCGAGCATATCGATCTCGTGCGTGCGGGGAGAACAGTCGATTCGGTCCTAAAGGGATATCGTGGTTGCCTGGGACGAAATGCATCGGAACATCTGCAGGCAGCTGGAATATTGATCGAAAGAGGCTGAAGTAGGCTTCATATCTGCATCCAAGTTTCGTTAGTACACGCCGAGCTGACAGCCAAGACTAAGCCGAGACTCACTCATCATCAGACATCACGCCCCTCCCCCAATCCAGCATATCCCCTAGCACTATCACCGCATCGACCCTTCCTAAACGCATAACCACGTTCCAGCTCTTGCGCATGAACAGCTCGTCCATGCCCTGCTTGAGCCAGTTGACCCATGGCCGACTATCTTGTGGATAGGAGAGACGCGGATGGGGCACATGAGGATCGGCCAGCAGGACGACATGGGTCGGGGACGCTGACAAGTTCGGGTGTGATTGCCGCAGGACCGAGTCAGGAAAGCGGCAGGTTGATAAAGAGTGGAAGAACTATGGGGAGGCATTGAAGTCAGTATGACATGACCGAATTTGACAATGCATTTCGCCGGAGAACGCTTACATCGCCGACCTCGAACCAGATAATCAGGACTACCCATCCGAACCTCAAGGCTAGCAGCTGCGTTGCCCTGCTCTTCAGCCCGCTCTTCCTACCTCTCAACCCGCCCGATCCCCCAGCTGTCGAGACATCCTTGTCTTTGTATAGCTGGACTGGGGAGCGTGCGCGAGGCGAGTCGAGCATATAGTGGGCGCGTTCGTTGGCTCTATGCAGTTTTGCACTCCGTCAGACTAGTGAGATCGGTCGATTTGATTGTACACTCTGTGCTTGATAGGAGCAACGACTGTCTAGCGAGTAGTAATGATTGTTGGCAGGACGCGTATCCGATACGCGTGTCCAGTCCGCAGCAAGATGGGCAAGCGAGGTCGCGGAGCTGACTTTTGATAATGGCAGCGTTGCCTTTAGAAATCAGTACCTGCTGTTGTTTTTGGGGGATCGAGAAGTGTTTCGGTGCACCAGGAGCAAAGAGGATTGAAGACGGTCGAGCTGAGCGCGGTATAGTTGCCAAGAATGAAAGTAGCGATGTCAGATGCGATGACAAGCTCTATGCTGTACTGGTAATGAAAAAAGACAATAACAGCTCATCGCGACGCGCTCGGCACCAAATCAAGCTTATAACGATACGATCAGACTACGGGACTGATAAGCTCCCGCACTCGACTAGGTCCAGACAATGTGCCACGTGGATGTTGTGAGGATGAGAATGACGGTGAGCTCGTTTCACCGCAAAACACCGATAACGCATCAAAATCAATTGGTGCAAAGTGGCGCGTCATACAAAGGACAAAACTCTGCAGTGCATGCAGTGTGAGTGGTGATGAAATGACGCAACCGCTTTCCCCCGTCGCCCTCTCTTTCACGCACCATTACCCTGCACAGTGCACAGTGCACCGCTGTCTCCCTCTCTCCCACTAATAATATATATCTTTCATCTCCCTTCCTGTTCTCTTCCTCTTTCTTCCATCGCAAACAGCAAAACAATCCAAACAACTGGCACTCGTCTTCTCACCTAATTCACAAACAACAAATAGCATATCAGTCAAGGTAAGTCGCTCTTGCCTTGCCACGTCCCGCGAGCTCGTCGGCAGCGGCAGCAGCGTCATCCGTAACAAGTGGAAGGTTGGAAGTGATACGTCACTCTTCCACGTACTGCTATCATGGTCGTGCGACACGAGCCCAACGAAGGCATCTATGCGTACCAACCGGCTTCTCCACCGCTAGATATATTCATGACCTCGTCCAGCTGTGCTCTGCTACATCATCACTCGACATCCGCTGACCTTTTGATGACGCCCTTGCAGATGGCCGTTCCCGCCAACCAGACCCAGTCTCAGCAGATCAAGCAAAACTTCCTCAACCACCCTTACACCCAGCAAGCCAACAGGTTTGTGACCGGTCAAGTCAGCGCCCTCGACGCCGAGGTGAGCAGTATCTTTTATCATAAGCTTTCAAGAAACAACGCTTACAAAGTCCTCTTCTACCGCTCAGCTCAACAAGTACCCCGCTCTCCGTCAACTCGAGCAGCAGACCCGTGTCCCCAAGGCTTACGGTGTCCTCACTCTTGCCGTCTCGTAAGTTTGCGCGTCTCGCAATTCTCTCATCGGAGCTTATGCTGACGTGGAACCCGTGCAGCGCCGTTGTCCTGATCTTCTTCAACATCTTCGGCCTCGCTCAACCCGTTTCCAACATCATTGGCTGGATCCTCCCCGCCTACCTCTCCATCCAGGCCATTGAGAGCCCCCAGAGCAACGATGATAAGCAGTGGTTGACCTACTGGGTGAGCTGGCAGTGATGTCTGTCGACGAACATAGCTGACAAACCTCATGGTCCAGGTCGTCTTCGGCTCGCTCAACCTTGTCGAGTCCCTCGGTATCCGTGCCATCCTCTACTGGGTTCCCATGTACTTTGTCTTCAAGACCCTCTTCACCATCTGGCGTAAGTCGCGTGACCCGTCCTCCTCGCCATTCCCGCGTCGTATCAGCGTCAAAATAGTCCCGTCATTCCACGTTACCCTGATTTTTGTGGCGTTTTCGCTGACATCCGACTTCGCTTATCCGCACTAGTTCAACTCCCTGCCACCCGCGGCGCCGAGACCTTGTACTACCACGTCCTCCGCCCTCTTGTCGGCAACGTCAAGGCCAAGTCTCAGCAGACTACCGGCTCCTCCAACCCCTTCACCAAGGACGCTTCTTTCAGCCCCGCTGGCACCACCGCTCCCTCGAGCTTTGAGCGTGAGTGACATCGCTTAAGTAGTGGGCAGATAAGGAGCGGAATACTGACGTCCCTCTGCAATTTAGACGAGAAGACCCTCTAAACGACTTCTCCCGTTTTTAAGGAGTGCGGTCTTCATTGATACCTCTCCTTCCGCGTAACGATTACGAACAGCTCCGAAGTTGATGAGACCGACGATTCTTGTTCCTTTCCATACTTTTCAGTCGACCTAATTCCGAAGACGTGCGTACTGTGGGTGGAGGATGTTTCTGTATATGGAGTAGAAGTACCGAAGAAGAGAATGAATAGCGCTTTCGTGCATTTGTCATGACGTCAGCGAGAGTGACAGCATCCCACGTCGCACGAAGATGGAGATACTGATCCCATGTTTGATAAGGCACTGATAAGACATACAGTGACATTGAACGGTGTTAACATCAAAACAAGAGCATCTATCGACGCGTATCAAATACGATCCTAGAGCTAGACTGAAACACCGGTTATCTGCTTGATCATATCTTGGTACCCGCATAAGCGGAGCCTGCACATGGTGAATCCATGTCAGCGAGGATCGTCTGGCTAATGTAAGACTAAAGACGCACAAGTTTCGCTGGAGCATAGCTATGGTCATGACGCCAACGCTTGGGACGTAGATTGATGCCTGGGGGATGTACGAATCAGCTCAAGGTATACTCTATCGGTGCGTAAGGCAGGACGAGGAAGACGCACTCGTTCCCTCACATCACTCTCGAAATTCTTCTCGCCAGCGACGTTGACGCACACGCACCCATCCTTCAAGAATCGCGTGGGGACCTTGTACGACTGCACAGGAACAGCAGAGATGACCACGTCGGAGATCTGCAGTGCTTCTTCCAGCGTGAGGGCGACGGGGGTCGTCATGTGGTGCGGGTTCGATTTGCTCCCTCCTGCCGTCGGGCTCGCGATGGTCGCGGCCGCAGCGGCAGCTGCAGGTGTAGACGCGGCGGTTTCTACGGACGCGGGCTTGGCGGATGTGGTCGAGTGCACTGAGGGTCTCTTGGAGAATTCAACGATTGCTGAGACGCACCAACGCACATCGCGCTGATCAGCTTCGTAGCTACGTAGCGTACCCATGTGCGGTATGTCGCACTCACAGTCAATGTCGACGCTCAGGACGCGCGCGCCGTCGTTGGCTAGTAGCGCAGCCAGCGGTCGACCGACGACTTCGGACCTGCGCGAGGGAGAGAGGGAGCGGGAGCGAGTGCGAGCATAGACGGACGCAGTATTGAAAGTGAATAGGGTGAGAAAGATTTAGATCAGTTACGCAATCCGTGATGATAGAATAGCCACTGACCTGTTGATGACAGTGATGACCTTGCCCCTAGCCCGATCCCCATACTCAAGCATCTTATTATAGACCCCAATATGCTCCAGAACCTTGACGATCGCCAGTGGAGTACAGGGCAAGACGGATTTCACGGTGCCTTCGGGCGCTTGATCCCCGCTCGCTGCAGCAGAGGACTTTAGGGGTGTTGGTAAGTGAGAGGAAGGGATTGGGCGGAGGGTTATTGGCGAGATGAATCGGATGCTAAGCGTCGAGTATCAGCTTTAGCTCTGTACGTGCTGAATGTGTTGTTGTTTTGATAGAGGTCAGAGCCAGGACGCACTTGTGGTACAGGTTGAAGAGGAATTGATGGTTCAGCCCCTCCACGTCCTTCTGCGGTGACAGCACAGATTGCAAGTACTGATCCTGTCTCCCGCCGTAGATAGGGTAGTAGACCATGATCCCATCCACGTCCACATCGTCGTTTGCCTGAAACACAACGATAAGCGATAAGGTGTAAGCAATCTCCCCTGCTATGAACCGTGGTGTGCCAGCTTACCTCCAAGATGGCCTCTTCGACGTCGATCCCTACCCCTTCGCCATCAAGTCCTGCACGCGCCTCGCCCACTAAGCGCAGCTCGAAGTTGATGCCTATCTGCTCGCACGCTTTCTTGGTGAACTACGATAAGAGAGGGCCGGCAGCAGAATACGTCAGCTGGATCATAATTCACGCTCCGAAGATCCGCTCACTCACCTCGGCATACGTCCGTGCGTCGTCCTTCTTCGTCGCTAAGATCCCGACCAGATGAGGGGGCTTGTCCGCGAACCTCTCCGACGCCATCGTGGACAACAGCTCCGTCTTGACTGGGACATGCACCTTGGAGGCTGTGATCAGCAGCCCCTGCGAAGCTGAAGAGGATGCCATAGTGGGGAATTGGATCGAGTTGATCGTTGCGTCCGACGTGGTTATTGTCTGTTGCGCGGTCTTGCAGTCTCTCGAGGATATGTATTGACCTGTGACGACTGTTGCCAAGCGCTTCAACGCTACCACATCCTTCACTCTCAGACTTTTTTTGCAAGCGCGGATTTAAGCTTGTTCGAAGCACCTCACGTGATCATTATCCTTGATAGCTGATGAATAAAGAGAGGGGGAAATAAATAAACCATTTGTCTCCGAGGTAGATTCACAAAGGTGCCCGGCGGCCGTGCCGCGTGGTCCTTTTTCCCAGTTTGTTTTAGCGGGAGAATAAATTTCCGATTCGTGTGCCGAGCGTGTAAACAAATCAAAGCATCGTACGAGTGTGGCTTTTCATTTTCCTGGCTTTGGCTCTGGCTCTGGCTTTGGCGCTGGCTCTGGTGCTGGCTCTGGCTCAATCAACTGCGACTTGTCAGTCATCCACTCCGACCCACTCCGACTCGCACTGGCACTCGTACTCCACATTTTACGATAACATCCAAGCATTGAGAAAGATTTAAACATCTTAACCCCCACTGCATCAGTGCATCAGCGCATCAGCTCGTCGTCGTCAATTCAGCTGTTATCGCCATCAACGTCGACCCATCAGCCATCGGATAATCCCGAGCGCTACTTTTCACTTTTTTTTTTTGTCTCATTCAGCGCCTCAAGTCACTCTACAGTCCAGCTGCCTGCTCGGTTCGGAATCCAATCACCACCCGTTCATTGGATATCCTACTTCGGAGTGCGAATCGAGATCGATCCCCATCCTTCGTTCGTCTCTCTTTCAGCAGTGTACATAACGACGCGAGAAGATCATACACGACTTCACGTTCGCGAAAAACACTATCAATAACAACAGTAAGTCACGCCTCGACTCTGCTTGTTGCTGTTCAGTAGCTTGCACATGTACTGGAGCTGACGTACCGATCCACGATATTCAGCGGCGATAAACATCTCATCCTTCACTCTCCCAGAACCCAACCGCTCACTCCAACAAAATGGCTTCGCACACTATCGTCCGTCCCACCTCGATCGTCGATCTTGGCTCGATCAAGACTTGGGGCTTGGAGGGTCTCACAAAGGCTAGATTCACCTTTGATACGTGAGTACCGCAGCTCGCATACCGTTGCCAGCAGTTCTTCTCTACCGAGAGTATCATCGCACAATCCCGTTTGTATCAGAACTAGGCGCTGATCTCTCCTGAACCCTTCTTGTCGATTATGCCGTGCGCAGCAAAACCACCGCGGCGACTGTCCTCACCGTCATCATCTCCCTCCTCTTGCTCGAACAGGTCGTCTACCGCACCAAGAAAGCCCATTTGCCGGGTGCCAAATGGACCATCCCCCTTATCGGCAAGTTCGCCGACTCGCTCAACCCCACTCTGGCAAACTACAAATCACAATGGAACTCTGGGCCGTTGAGCGCTGTCTCCGTTTTCAACATGTACGCCTTCCTACTTCCCTCTCTGGTATATAGCCAGGACGTATAGCTGACGCGACCGTTGCCTGCTTTTAGCTTCATCGTTATTGGCTCTTCCAATGAGATGGCAAGAAAAATCCTCAACTCGCCCAACCACGCCGAACCATGTCTCGTCCAGTCAGCTAAGAAGGTCCTTCTCCCCGAGAACTGGGTCTTCCTCCACGGCAAGGTCCACGCAGACTACAGGAAGGCTTTGAACGTACTCTTCACCAAGCAGGCTTTGAGGTGAGTCATTGCGAATATCTCAAATAGCCTGCGCATCATTCACTGATTTCCCCTTGCAGCACCTACCTCCCTATTCAAGAACGCATCTACAGAGCTTACTTCAGCAAGTGGTTGGCCGACCCCGCTCCGTCTCAAGCCTACATGATGAAGATGCGCGATCTGAACATGGACACTTCACTCTCTGTCTTCTTGGGTCCATACCTTACCCAAACACAGATGGACGAGATCAACGTCAAGTATTGGGATATCACCGTAGCCCTTGAGCTCGTCAACTTCCCCTTCGCATTCCCAGGCACAAAGGTCTACAACGCCTGCCAGGCCCGCAAGAAGGTCATGGGTTACCTCGAAGCCGCGTCGGCTGCTAGCAAGATCCGCATGGCCGACGAGAACGCCGAGTCAGAGTGCTTGCTCGATGAGTGGACTAAAGCCATGCACCAGGCCAGGAAAGCCAGCGACGACGGCGAACAGACCAAGCTCCTCAGTCGCGAGTACTCGGACCACGAAATCGGCATGGTCCTCCTCAGTTTCCTCTTTGCCAGTCAAGACGCCATGAGCTCTGCCATCGTCTACGCTTTCCAGCTTACTGCCGACCACCCCGAGGTCCTCGCCAAGATCAGAGAAGAGCAATACCGCGTCCGCGGCAACGACCTCGAGAGGCCGCTCTCCCTCGACATGGTGGACGACATGGTCTACACGCGAGCTGTCGTCAAGGAAGTCCTCCGTATCAGACCTCCGGTCATCATGGTTCCTTACAGCACTACTCGACCTTTCCCTATCTCCCCAGAGTACACCGCGCCCAAGGGCTCCATGGTTATCCCCGCCTTCTGGAACTCGCTTCACGATGAGACCGTCTACCCCGAGGCCGACACCTTCAAGCCTGAAAGATGGCTTCCTAACGACGACGGATCAGCACCTTTGGCAGACAGCAAACCCCAAAACTACCTTGTCTGGGGCAGTGGCCCTCATAAGGTGGGTCTCTTTCGATCGGACTACAAAATATGTTACTGACATTCTATGTTCACCACAGTGCATCGGTATCCAATACGCTTCGATGCATCTTGCCGCTACTCTTGGTACCGCGAGCGTCCTTATGGACTGGGAGCACAAGGTGACGCCTATGAGTGACGAGGTCAAGGTCATTGCTGCGTGAGTGCTAGTTCTGGAGCGTCGGTGTGTAAGTAGAGCATCAAGCTGACCAGAGTTATTGCTTGGTCACACAGTATCTTCCCCAAGGATGAGCTCTTGCTCAAGTTCACTCCTCGAGCACCTCCTTCTTAGTTCCGGCTCGGGGTGGTGCAACGGCGCAGCGGTGCGACTGACAGAAGAAGCTTTTAGATATGTTAATTATACATCCAGGTTTGCGTGAAGACGAGGAAACGCGAGAGGGCGTCGCTTAGTATCATCCTACAGGCGGTGAATGAAGCACGCTCTCTCTGCGTGTCTGCAGAGTAGACGAGTGCGTAGATACAGATACAATTTATAGTATCGATGATTTGGGCCATGATGCATTTCTCTTTTATTATCATTTACACTGTTGTTGAACGAGATGAGATATGGGGTTTTGATCCCGTTATTATTGCTGTTATTGTACTCGTAGTGCTAAATGAAGCGTGCCTTGTGCTAATACTTGGTTGGCGACAGGGCAACGCGTTTTGTATCAATACCACAATATACCATCGTTTACAGAGCAGTAGCAACAGCGATAAACAACAGCGATAGCAGTAGCACTGGTACATGTGGTTCAGCGCGATACAGGAGGGGACCTCTCGACGATAGTCCGACCAGACTCGCTTGATCGACGGACCGCGAATCGATATCTTGAGGGGGAAAGGAGGTATTGAGCTATTGAAGCGAGACAGTACCAAGTGCTGTTGGGCGTTGATCTGGCTCGAGAACGGACCTCTATCTCGTATCGGATCAAGACATTGCTCTCCCCCAACAAACCTGGACAGGATAGAACGACGTACGAAATAGCAAATGTCGATAGTGGACTTTTGATGGTATACACGCCCATCGCACGATACACAATAGCACGATACGCAAGAGCAAGTAATACTCGAGCGACTTTGGAAAGCCATCACGTATACTGGGACCGTACGATCTCGAGAAGCATAGACTGGAGAGTCAAGCGAAGCTCATGAGCTCGAGGACGAGGAGCGAGCTTGCTGCTTCTAACGCTGGGAGTGGGAGTGGTTGGGACGAGCGTAGTGCGCCAGAACAGGAAATGCGGACCCGCACGATATCTTCGTCCAGTCGGTCGAGCCATGCCGGTGAGTCCAGTCGCTAAGTCGCTCTGATCGTGATCGTTGCGTCTCAATGTCCAATGATAACCAAGGGTGATCTTGGGGCTCATAGAGTTTCCGAGCGATACATCACATGCAGCTGACACACATCTCACAGGACCATCATCAGCGCCGTACAACCCCTCCACCCCTCCGACCTCTACTTCTCCCTCAACTCTCCGCAACACTGGCACCGGCACCGGCACGGAAGACGATGGATTCCTTGGCGTAGTGGCTAAATGGGGTAATGGAGGCGACGATCTCACCTCTGGGCGAAGTAGCGGTGCGCGAACAAGTCGAATGATCGGCGGTAGGCTGGGATTATCGCCTCCGCCCCCTCCTGGACCGCCGCGTGAGTCTTTCACATCCGTTTCTACTCTACGTGCTGCTGTATACAACGTCTCGAATATGAACCTTGCGCTGATCCCCGCCCGCGCGCCAACAGCATCTGAGCCCCCACCGCTACCGCCAAACCCCAGTTCGCACCCGTTCGCATCCTCCGCTCCTGTCCGCCCCAGACCGTCCGCACGACTCTCATCTCTCTCCTCGTTACGGAAGCACATGGCGATTCCCTCTCGACCCAGCTCACCGGCTGGCCCCCCGCCCACGTCCGAGTTACCGCCCATACCCACCCAATCCAGATCATCGGGACAACAAGTCAATCTACCGAATGCTAGCGCCTACGTCCCTGGAGAAGGCCATAAGCGGACAATCTCAAAGAGCAGCAGTCAGATCACTCCGTCTCCACCTCCTTCCCCCGGTCTGCGCATATCTCCCAGATCAAGCTCGTTGATCAATCCTGCGCAAGCGCAAATGATCGAGTCAGCCGCAGGGCCGGTCTCGCTCGGTACACCCATACGACTAGGTCATGAGCCTTCACCCGTCGATATCCAATCGCAACGTGGATCAGCCCAAACACATTCCGCCCCACATAGTGCAGCTCGAGCAAATGTCAACTTATCATCGTCGTCTGCACCACCACCCGCACCTAGCGGTGCAGCAGCTACGTCCTCACGCGCAAGCGGTTCACGGACGCCATCGAGACATCTCCTACAAACAGCTCTGGATCTCGCGCAAAAGGCGGTAGAGATGGACAGGAACAATGATGTCGTCGGAGCCCTCGCGGCGTATAGAGAAGCGGTCGAAAGGCTCAAAGCTGTAATGGAACGCGTTGGGGTCGAACCACAGAGCGATAGACGGCGGAGAAGTGGAGCTGGCAAGACTGAGGAGGAAGGCAGGACTTTGAGGGGCATTGTGAGTCGCAAGATAGCGTTCATCGGTCTTGTGCTGATTGAACTACGTTGCCGCAGCACGACGCATACGTGGCGCGCATACAGCTTCTGTCATCATACGAGTCCAATGCCGAGCCCCCCGCCGACGCCGACCCGGTGTCAAACGCACAGCCGGAAGCTGCCAACTATCAAAATAACCCAAATTCTTCTACTTCAGCACATACTCACCCGCCATCAACTTCGGCGTCAACAGCATCGCTGGCTTCCCAGTCGTCCATCGCGTCATCATCTTTAGCATCCCTGCGGCATGGGGATCGTACGCCTAGACCGTCATTGGACGAAGCCGCGACGACAGGAATAGGAAATTTTATGCTTGCCGATCAGTCATTCGACAGTGCTGCGCCTAGTCCCGTGAAGCCTGAGAAGGCTCAAGTATACCAGAGCCAAGATCGAGCCGGCCCCTCGTCGTTTGGAACACCAACAAAGGCAATGGGGCAAGTAGGACTCGCTCAGAGCCAGAGTGATTCGCCGAAGTTGCCTGCGATCAACGGCGGTGCTCGCGATGAGATGTCACTACAACAAGCTTTGGATCAAGCTGCCGAGGCATCGTCATCTGGCGACTCAAGGCCATCTGCCACTACATCAGCATCAGCACAAGGAGGTATAGGCTTATGCTGCCCAACAGCATCTACCCCAACTCGGATAGGAGTACCACCACAACTCTCTAGCGCGAACAGCGATAGTCCAGAATCGTCGACGCGGTATTCCCCTTCCGCTAACAAAGCACGGCGGAAAGGCCCATCTCGCCCTTCTCTTGGCTTGGATATGGAGGCCGATTTGACGGGTATAGACGGTGTGGACGATATGGAAGTATTGGCCAAGACGCCTCAGTCGGGGCGTATGCCTCTGCCCGTCGAATTGACCGGAAGTAGAGAACGACCCAGACGATCATCGAGATCCGGCTCGAGCTCTGGTTCGGGCGTCGAGTCCAACACGGGAGCCATAGCCATTCCGAATACAGCGTACTCGTCTTCGCCTCGATCTCTTAATGGCGACGAGCGGGACAGGGATAGGCCTTTACCGCCGTTACCGCATTCTGCACCCTTACTTGATGCGACGGGACAGCCGATCATCACTCGCCGTCATGAAAGTCTAGTTGGTGCTCGGCCACCTTCAGCATCAGCACTGCTAGTCAGCCCTTCCACCGCCCAAGGAACGATCTCGCAACGAAGACAGTCTCGTACGCCGTCTGGCAATATCCCAGTCGCGGCATTGTTCGGACCGCCTCAACCTTCCCTCCCTTCCTCTTCGTCGACGAGCTCAAATCGATCCAGCCGGAGTGCAAGTGTCGACGCATCGTCGGGACTTGGGACGAGATCACGAGCTAAATCTCAGTCTGGTCAAAGACCCGACATCATGTCCGAAACTAGTCTTCCTCGTGTCCCGATCATCGGGTCACAGCCTACACCGCAGATACGACACAAAGCTTCCACTTCGTCCCTATCGCAGATGTTACCAAGTATCAACGGTAATGGTGGCCTAGCACCTCCAGCTCTGATTACCGCTCGTTCGCAATCTGCCACAGGATCGTTGAGATCATTACCGCCTCTACCAGATACGTCCGCAGCGGCCTCTTTCTCCGAGTCTCTCATCTCGCCTCTACCAGAGGCGCAGCCATCAGAAGTCGTTCATCGACCTTTCCACTTATTGCGCATCCTGCATACATCCATGGACCCCGAAGGACCAGGCTCGTACTTGACGGGAGCGATCCATATTTCGCCAGCAGTATGGAGCCCGTCCAACTGGTCTCAGAACTCGACCTCAGCCGGCGGCGGAGGGTCTGCCGCAGGATCCGGCGGTGGAGGAGGAAAGCTCGTGAACGCCCCGAAGATCGTGGCGCAGGACGTCAAGATCCGCAGTATCGAAACTATGATTGCGCATTTCGAGGCGATTCGAGCCTCCGGAGCAACCTTGCTCGACGGTCCAAGAGAAGGCACAAGAGGTGGTGGTGGCGGAGGACATATCCGACCTACAAATGCTACGCATCAATCGTTAGGCAAAGCGGCTGAAGGCCTGTGTCAAGCCCTGGACGAACTCGAGGAGGAGATGGACAGTACCCATAAGCTCTTGGTGAAGCAGGGCGTCGGGGTCGGGAGTTGGAAAGGGAAAAAGACTGGAGGTGTGAGTTGTCCTTGACCTTGATCTGGGCGTGATGCGTTCCATTCTCTTTCTTTGCCTTGTTCACTTTGTCTAGTATGGTGGTATAGGAGAGTAATGCTGATTCTCGTTGGCGCTCGCGCAGAGCTCGAAATCGTGGGGATCACGCATATCTCGCTCGATGGATAAGATGACGAGCAACAAGTCGTGAGTCTTGGGAAACTGTGCTTGCATTGCTATAAGAGGGGTGATGGCTGATAGCGACGTGGCAGACTCGACTCTCCGGATCGATACGTCGAGTGCCTCGCACAGCTGTGCCTCGGCGCGCAAGTCATCGGTGAGTTGCTCCTCCATATGTGCGTCTATCAGCTTACAGCTAATCGGTGGTCGACGTACGCAGATGACCACTTGCTCAATTTTACTTCACCTTGTACGCCGGCCTACCACGCGTTGTCCGAAGGCTCTTACCGGAATATCGAGACGCGGATTCGGCGCTGTGCCGAATTTGTAGGAGCGGTTGTGATCCCGTTCGTGATGGAGGATTTCAAGCAGTTCTTCGTGAGTACATCCACCCCCCCACTATGTCTTTCGTTTCCAGCTTTCTAGTATGGCGGCGGAGAAGACGAAAAGGATTCGGAGCTGATGCGTATGTGTCATCACGTAGTTGCGGTACCTCAAGAGCGGCGTTCGGTATCTCGAAGATTGAGTATGCTTAGTCCACGACAGGCTTAGGCCAGGACACTACGGGCGATCATGGGAGTCGTAGATCTTCCTATCTATCCAATCTGTTCTGTCATTTAAATGCCGGGTTCGTCAACTGTACGAGCACTCTAGTACTCGAGTACAGGATTATTTGGGCTTTGGGCTGTTGGAGTCTCGTCGATATCGCATCTTATCTTATAGTGCTATATATATCATGCAAGTTTCCCTAGGGATGTTGACCCAACATTTACGATCATAGCAGTTCATCGATATACGCTTGTGTAAGTGCAGGTTATACTAAATTCTTCATATTGTACACTAGAAACACATGTGCAGGAGCATGTATGTGAAAAGTCCATTTCCTCCTCTATTTGTGGTTTTGTGATTGCAAAGTTTCGTCTCAGAGTAAATCCCAGGACCGTTTCGTCGACGTGGTATTGGTCGTGGTGATTCCCTACGTATGATTTCGATTAGCAGTCAATCCCAGTCCGAGGCATATTCGATACGCTCTGGACAAGTAGAATACTGGTGTATGGTGTACTCACTGTTCCCGTACAGTGATCATTGGAGCTGGTTGGGATGCACGAGAGATATCTGCACCATTCGCATGCTGCGTTCTATGACGTAGAAGAATGTCAGCACGATGTCCGACATCCATCTGCATCGCTCGAAATGTTCGAGATCTTCAGACCTATGAGACCTTGTAGGTGAAAATGAGCTTACAGGATCGGCAGTATCTATCGTCATTCACAGGCCAATCAGCATAGCCCTGAAACACTCTCATTCAAGTGGTAGACGCGACTCACAGAAGTTCTTCAGAGTCAGGACGAACGCGAGTATGATCAAGACGAGCGCTACCACCCTGCACCCCCAGACGATCAGGCGATGTCGCCGCGTCTCCGAAATTGAGGGATAGAGTATGATGCCCATGAGGATACCCATTGACCAGCCCTACAGAACACCCAAAGTCAATTGTCAATTATCAGAATTGAGCATAATCTCTGAGCCGCTTTCCTGAGACAGCGTCCAATGAGGTAGAAGGGGAGAGGGGTTGAAGGAGGTAGATTCCAGCTTACCCCGAGATGCGCCAGACCGTCTACTGCGTTCGGTCTGAATAGCTCGTCAGCAATGTGTAAATGGCTACGGACTGCGTGGCAGGCTGAGCGGCTCACATGTATCCTATCCCGAAACCGACCAGGAACTCGAGTCCAAGCAAGAATGCCTGATGGCAGTGATCAGCTACATGTTGCCTTGCTCAACAAGACGTTACGAGGCACGAAGCTACTGACCTTGAGTTTCGGCCGTTCTTCGTATTTCCAGTGCAAGAGCAGGTCCACCAGGACACATGCGTTCTGGGCAATCGAATCAGGCAGTCAAGTCAGTGGCGGAGTTTGCGAAGGGGTTTGCAAAGACTCACCGTAGCGAAGAGCGCACCGCTCGCGCCGACTGAGGGTATACCAGTACGAGTAAAGTTGCCGCCTAGGATGAAACCGTATATCCCTCCAGCGATGTAGACCAGCAGGAACGGTAGCGTGCCTACGTACAAAATGCTTGTCAGTGCATTTTCGGAGTATTGGTAGCAGATTGATAAGATATAATCACTCACCCATCTCCCGCTCGACCTGAGCACCTGCGGTTACTTGCGCGACCATATTCAGGGCCAGATGGATGAGACCGACATGGAGGAAGATGGGATAAACGAAGCGCCACGATTCTGGAAGCTCTGCATTAGCTTCCCAGTCCCTTCGCAGGGAGAGCCAACTGCCTACTCACGATCCGGTGTACCGCTCGGGAACCCTCCATGTCCACAGATCTCCTCGATCGTGCAAGCCGTAGTGGGTGAGCTACCGACATACTCCTTATCAGCGCAATCATCGTGGCATAAGTTGCAGGGCACTGAGCACTACTCACCTCGATGTGTCGTTCAGGCAAGCAAGCTCGAACGTGGGCGGAAGCGCCTCCACGTATTTCATACATGGAGGAAATCGAGCACCGATGTTAATGAGTACTTCGGAGGAAGGGCCGATCTGCAGAACAAACGTGTTCAGCTGGGTCTCCAATTCCTATGTCAATCCAGCTGTAGGTACATACCATGTAGTTGAAAGATGGCTACGTGGGAGAGCTGGTGTCAGCTTGCTTGCCCGAGTTGCATATTTAATGATGTAACTTACGTGGATTGCAATGGGCGTACCCATGGCCTGGTAATTTGCCACCATCTCGTACGCCATGATCGCAGACATAGCTAGTAGTGTGAAATGATTCAGCGGGTATCCTAGCTTGACAATCTGTTCGTGCGTGATCACAAGACTACTTACCCACTGCAAGACCCCACGCCGCAACGGGCCACTTCTGCCCTCCCAATCCTCTTCGCTTCCGTTCTATAGCCTGTTCCACGGGATACGCGCCAGTCTTCACTCCAAACAGCGCTAACAGTCTGTCCAGCCCTGTAGGAAACAGCAATATCGAATAGAGGTGATTTGGAGCCGACATATGGACCGAGGAGCTCTTCTGACTTGGTGGATAAGGATAAGGTGATTCTTGATAATCTGCAAATTTGACATTCCTGTAGGCCTCCTGCTCACTTTCGTCCCCTACAAGTCCCATCTCTACGCCGTCGTCGAACCCTCGGCCCCGGCCCAAATGAGTCGAAGCGGGTCGAGCGTTGTCTGAATGATAGTATTCGCCATCCTCATCTATATACGAAAGACCGCTGCGAGACGGTTTCTTATCGACATGCCGGTTTTCTCGAGAGCCACTGCTCGCAGATGTAGCGGATAATGGGACATGCGCTGGTCCAGGGAGGGGATAAGATGGATGGTATGGCAAAGATCGCTGAGATGCCGAGTCCCACGGCCCCAAGGATGGGGACGCGGTCAGAGCTTGATCGTGATGCGGATCAGGCGATGCGCCTTGGCTATGGTCGTGGTCGTATGGGCTGTCATAGGAGTACCCATAGTCGTCTTGTGGTCCTCCGCCATAAGCATATCCACTTCTGGGTCTGGGCGCAAGTAATCCCACATCGCCATCATTGTAGTCGTCGCGCTCATCATACCCTCTCGAAGGCGCGTTATCCCTCATGTTCCCCTGAGCAGCGGCGCCGCTGTATCCGTTCCCGCTTTGATTGTGTGAGTGGTGAAAAGCTGGTTCTCCCCAGGAAGGCTCTTCGAACGCGGGGGTGGGGTTATGGTCGTTGGCTGGATTAGGCACTATATTGGCTCGATTGGGATTCGGGCGGGGGCCGGCAAGAGGCATGTTGCGTGGCGTGGGTGTGTGCAACGCCAATAATTCGAAGGTCGAATAGTCTGTGACCTATGATCTAACCTTTGGTGTCAATGTCGAGTAAGAAGGTATCGGTTTGTGAGTATCGATTGTTCACTGCAAAGGCACAGCAATAATAGGAAACAGTCGTCCGCAGCGGTTTTGTTGTTGTCTTTATTCGCCAGGAATATCGTTTGGGAGGAAAAGAGAGTGAAGGTCCAATTACCAGGAGTGAGTAGCTGCTAGATGCACGTCAAGGACTTGTGATGTATCGCTGTCGCTGTGCTTTGGAGTTTGCTCGTGATCAGACTGAGCTCTGTGACCATCAACTCTGTTGCTACGAGTTATCAATATTTCTGAAACGAGGGCAATGCATTTACTATCTTTTGTTGACGTCACTACAAGCGCAATTCCCACGTGGCAGTGTACTCGAGTACCGTTGATTCGGAGGCAAAGTCTGAGTTTTATCTGTTGCTTCGCTATCTGATCCGAGTTGCTCTGTCTTCACAGTGTATGGCCGGCAACAAGCCCGCAACATTCGAGCCACCAGCAAGACCACACAGCAACACGCCTCAGCAGCATGCCCAGCGAAGCAGACTCCCGCCCGACATCCCTGAACCACATGCTCGTGGCTATGCCGTCCCGCGAACAGGCAGATCGAGCCGATGCCCTCCTCACTCTATCAATAGCCCTGGTCGATTCGGCGCTTGATATCCTGACGCAACATATCCGGACCGATGATCAGTTGATCAGAGAAAGTGTGTTGATGCCTGGCGGAACACTCGGAAAGCATTTCAGGCATGTACGTCGATATCTCGATCTCGTGTATCCCTTTGATCTCCTACACACGTCGTCTCGTCTTTGTAATCGGACACCAGCTAATTGAGATGTTGTCGTGCAGGTGATCGAGTCGTTCCAGGCTTTCTTACTACCTCTGGAAAATGCCAGTACCTCACCAAATCGATACTTGGAGATCAACTACGATGCGACGACGCCATCCACGAGAAGATCAATCGCCCGGTCCCTGCCCGCATGCAGGAAAGCAATGCAGAAAGTCCGTAACGACCTGAGCAATTGGGGCGACAGGGTATCCTCATCACCATCTTCTTCCTCCTCCTCTCCAGCCTCGCCAGATACCAATAGCGGCAGAGTAGCAGACAGAGAGCAGGATGTGGACGCTGACACTGGAAGAGGTCTGATCCCGGGCGAAGGCGTTGCGGGGGCGATTGGTACGAGGAAGCTTGGACTGGCAGTTGAGATGGAGAGGGAGGTAGTGATTATCGCTATCACACCTACAAAGCAGGAAATGGCCAGTAGCCTAGGCAGAGAGGTGAGTCTATCTTCCCAATCCTGCCATCGAAGTGGTGTATATCCATGTTCACTATCCTAAAGAATAATTTGGGAGCACAAGCTAACTTCCACCGACCTCCTTGTCACGGAAATAGTTATGGTATTGCTCCCTACATGCCATACACCACTTCTCGATGCTGCGGACAATAGCAGTTCACGAACACGTACGTTTCTTATCCGCTCTCATCTGGTAGCCAAGTCAGGTGGAATGAGCTGATAGTCGTACGTTTGTAGGGGCTGGAACTGCCAGTAGAATTCGGTACAGCTCCGTCAACCCTATTGTGAGTTACCCAGTCGATAGATACGCAGCAACGGGTTGCTGAAGCCTTTTTGTGACTGCTGCCAGATATCGCGGACTGGGTTGGAAGCCGCCCGCTGAGAAGAAGGAGATCCGCGCGTTGAAGGCCAAGCTATAGAGAGTTATGCAAGCACAGGCGGTTCAGTGCGGTCGATATGACGAATAAATTACGATCCCTTTCCGTTGTTATCAACATAGAGCTACGATGTAATGCCCATTTTGTATATCGGCGTGACATTTGTTTTTATATCTAGTGTATGCATGTAGCAGTTGTCAAGCGCACCCACCATCTACTGGCACTGGCGAGCCTAGTGGCCCTCGCGCTCAACGCCATAAACGTCTTTACCGACAGTCCACCACCCTCCCTGCTCTCCACCAATGGCGAACTTGCCCGCATACTCCAATTCGAGCGGATGAAGCCTCTTGCCTACGATGACTAAAGAATGCAGTGGACCTCCGAAATCATCTTCGGTCAATTGCGCCAACTCGAGTAATGTACCTGAGATCAAGCGCTGGGTTGCTGTTCCGATGCGGGAGAGGGAGATGGCTAGTGTTGATGCTGGGGGCAATAATGTGCTGGAAGATGATGATTGCGAGTCTTCTGCTTCGGTTTCTGCTTCTGCTTTAGTGCTTGGGCTAGAGCTCGAGCTCGGGGCAGAGGCAGAGGCAGGGGTAGGCTCTGGGTGTCGGCTGTTCTCGGTGAGCAGGATCTGGCGGAACGCTACGGCGGGGTTCATGAAACGCGGCGGTTCGTAGATCAGGCGGCCCCTATATCCATCGTTTCCATGTCAGCCACAGACCTCAAGGTCTACTCCTCTGCCTTAAATTCCACCTTTGACTCGCGCGACTCACCTGGCCATATTCTCCTCGCTCTGCTCCCTAACTTTGATATCCAGCAAGACGAGCGTGTGCATCCCGACTCGCAAGTTCTCCTCGAGACGATCATACCAGCTCTCCGGCGTCCAGGTCTCGGTGTAGAATGGTAAAGAGAGCGTTTGGCCGAATGAGTACATCTGCAATCCCGTGGACCCCAGTGCGGTCAGGATGGAGGCGTTGTGGATCACTTGGGTGGGGATCGAGAGTGATTCGGCGCGCAGGAGCAGGTCCGTATGCGTCGTTGCTCTGTGGTATCGCTCGTCAATCACTATCCTGGCATCGGTCACATAAGGACCGATCACTCACCCGAGAGGATCACCGACGACCAAGAAAGCCACGTCCACTTTCTCCGCATTGGCAAGCATCTCGTCCGCCTCGAGCTCCACCATCTCCCTCGTGGCTGTGATCACTTCTCGGCCGTAGAATGCTTCCTGTACATCAGCAGCAATACATAGTCAGCAGTGACCAACAATATATCTACTCGAAAAGACGCACGAGTTTCTCCTTCTCCACCATCAGGATAGACGTGTACGATTCGAGGTAGACCCGCTCGCATCGTTTCACTGCCTGCGGCGGACGGAGTACGCATCAGCTCATAGCACATGAAGCAGTCACGAACTGCTCAAACCCACCTCTAATCCCTTGACGGTGATATCCTTCTCGTCGCTCAGGCCGAGGCCGATAACGTAGAACATGGCGGATGCTACTTCGGTAGGCTGGAGTAGGACAAGGATTGAGGTTTTGAAGTACTTAAGTACAAACAAAATGGAAAAATTCAGCTTGTCGTCGGCTATCTTATCGTTGATCCGTCACCCACTCGAAATTTGATCCCGTCACCGTACACCGTTTACTGTCTACCCGTCAACACCTCATCGCGTCTTCCCATTCAAACGCACTTCGCACTGCCATACCCGTACAAAAACTCAGGCGTTGTCCCTGCTTGTCTAGCGATAGAAAGACGAACTCGACACGACGAAAGATCATGGCGCGCTTCGCCGGTAGGAAGCTCGACCAATTGTGGTTCACTTTCTTCTGTGTGGGTCTGATTCGTTCACCATTCTCCGACAAGGCGTGAGCCGTAAGCCGTAAGCTGACTGCCTATGACCGTAGTTCCACTTTGTGAGTCGCTGCTTCTCCTCGTTGAGGCCGAGTGGTCCCATCGCGCATCTTGGCGAAGTATGACCCAGGTACTCATGCGCATCCTGCTACCTTCGCCCACTAGGTCATAGCCCTCTTGCTCGATTTACAACCGTATTACCCAGCGCACTGGCTGGCCAAAACGCCCCTACCGAAATTCTTCGATTTCGCCATCGCCCTCACCCGCGATCCCATCTTGATCGCAGCTTCTGCTCCGGATAAAGGCGGGCCAGCATATCTCTGGTTGAGGTGTTATGGTCTCCTAGAGGCCGTGTTTCAGGTACCGTGTTTCGCCCTTGGGGCTATAGCGATGTGGCGGAGTGAGTGTGCTCTGCCCATCTGATACTTTGTGCCATGTAGAGGGCATCAGGTTCTTGATTTGTGTCGTTGCTAATACCCATCGTCGCTCATGCGCGTCTTTCCGCTGGCAGACGACAAGCGGATCTACCGTGAGTTTCCTCTGTCGTTTGGCAGTACCGCAGAAACACGCGCTAACTTCATCGTTCTCGTACAGCTCTACTCCTAGCCTACGGCGCGTCCACAGCGACCACCATGCTCCCATGCCTAGCCTCAATTTGGACTGCTACGCCCACTCCGCCCTTTACGATGATGGAAATGACAAATCTCATGGCGGAGTACGTGCCGTTCCTCTTGCTGCCCCTAGGATTGGCGGTGGACATGGGCAGCAGGATTGTGGGTATCATCAATGCCGCTCAGGGTAGGAAAAATGTGTGATTGCTCGTCAAGTGTCGGCCCCATGCTCTCCAGCCCTTGCGCAAATGAGCGTTTGCAGGTGGTTTCCAGTATCCTATGTTCAAATCAATGGTCGTTGCGGCCTTTGAAAGACCTGAGAGAGACATTGCAGTCAAACGAAAAGTCCTCAAAGAGCAGATCACGCAATACAACATGAAATATATGCATTCAGTCTATTGTGTACAATGATAATGAGCGTCTGCATGCGAGCTGCGAGCGAGGATCATGATGTCTAATATCTGCCTATTACTCGACTTTCAGCTTCTCGCCATCCCCGAATCGACCGAGGTAGATGTACAATCCTACGTACACCACTCCGCGATATATCAAATTCCGAAATGACCTGTCGGCCTGATCCACATCCAGTGGTTTATCCCAAGATCCCTTTCCCGCGAAGCTCTGCAGACCATCTGACTGCTCGTCAAGATCGTTCGGAGCTTCTATAGCTCGCAATTCGTCAGACTTGTCAAGCTTGTCAGACTTGGGGCTAGCCTGCCAAGCGCTCAGAGCCCGTCCGCTGGTCACGATGTCCACTTCGCTCTCTCGGGACAAGACTTCGACGCTCGCTACCCCGCCGAAG
This sequence comes from Cryptococcus sp. GC_Crypt_3, assembly GCA_026538395.1. Classification (NCBI taxonomy): domain Eukaryota; kingdom Fungi; phylum Basidiomycota; class Tremellomycetes; order Tremellales; family Cryptococcaceae; genus Cryptococcus; species Cryptococcus sp. GC_Crypt_3. The sequence goes on from JALPCB010000001.1 coordinate 200,730, forward strand.
AAGTCGGTGATGAGGATCTCTTCGGGGGAGGTGGTGCTGAGATCCGTCGATATGCCTGGATGTGAGTGGACCTTGGCTGGATCGTACGTCTTGAACTGCGAGGCATGTCAGCGTTGGCTGATCGAATGTATAGCGGACACTTACGAGATCACTGATAGTCGCTCGGGAGGACTTGGCCAGCGTCTCCAAGTATTGTAAGATGGTATGCGTGAAGCTATCGATGACAGCAACGCCAATATCCATGTCATTGTGATGCTGCACGCAACGAGTATCGTCAGGTCAAATCGTAAAACGCGACGCGTAAACTCACCGAGTACGAGTTCTCGCCCAAGCTTGATGAGCCGGTCGAGATGACCTCGGGGGAGTAGAATTTGGAGTACATCGTATTCGCCTGACACGTATCGATGACATAGAGCAACTTGTTATACCTATATCCATACGCATCACAGGCGTCAGCTAACGACCATTATGGCCCGCAGTGATTGGCGGCGTTGGAGTCAGTGTCGAAGTCGTCAACGACTCACCGCCTCTTCTCCCACATCTGCTCGACGGCGTCTGCGACGTCGTACGCTGAGACTTCCTCGTTGTCTTGAAATTTCAGGAATTCGTTGCCTCCGTGTCCTGTCATATAGAGGAACACGTTCGAGCTGGCGTCGGTCAGCAGTCGTTTCGAAGGAGGAGTGTGTGCGTCGTGTCGGCCTAGTTTCGGTGTATGAGTGACAAGCACTAACCAGGTGATGCAGAATACTCACCAGTGAGAAGTCGCAAAAAGCTCTCCACCGTCACCTCATATCCCCTATAATCGACCTCGATGCCATCGCCATACAAGTCCATCTGTCGGCCGGAATTAGCATAGACGGTAGCCGGGAAAGCGTTTCGCGCATTGCAAGCCACGTCGTCCGCTAGCATCAGGATGATATTGGAGTCTGGTATACCGAGTCTTTTGATGGTACGGTACATGGCCAGAGTATTGGCCATGTGCTGTAAACGAGCGGTCCATCAACATCTGCCATCATATAGGCCCTATGAGCTATGAGCTAATAACACGACTTACGCGATAGTTGAACCAGTATCGCGAGGCGCATACGAGCACAGCCCAGTTGTTCGTATGTCGTCCATCGCTCGTAGAGTTCCCGAACAGCTCTGAGATCTGGGGTTCTAATTCCTCTTGCGACAAGGCGAGAGCGAGTGGTACCAATGTCAATAGGGCGCCTAGTAGGAAGACAAAGGGGTGCCGCAGAATCATTGCGCAAATACTACTGAGCGATCTATGCACTCCGCGCTCGGTCCCGTCGATGCCAGAGCAGTGGGATGCCTCGAGCTGTACGCGTTAAAACCGCTGTGATACGTTGTATGAGATAGTCAACTGAGTAGTAGTCGAGGTCAATTGTACGCGGCTCAATCTAAGCGTATAACTCTCGCGAAAACGCTCAACTCAATTCTCGGCAATCTCAACTTCGTCTCTCATCTCTCCATAAAACCAAACAGCTTGTCCTCCATCCTCAACGCACTTTCTATCACCTGTACAAAGCCGACCGCCGTCTAGCGCATAAACTAGATGTCGGACCTTGAGAATGAGCTGCTTGGGCTTGCGGAGGACGATCCTGGACGAAGGTCGAAGAAGCGTCATGGGAGTAACGAACGGAGGTCCAAGTCCAAATCCAAGGCTTTGTGCGTCCATCTCACCTATACACTTATCGCCCTCCGGCGTGGTCTGTACCAAGAAGAGAAGCTGACCATTGGCACAGCATCGACTCGGACGATGATGGCGAGGGCGAGGCGGACATGGACTTGGAGTCGGAGGAGGACGAGGATATCTCCGTCCCTGCAGCTTCATCCTCGCGCAATGTCGCTCGACCAAGAGCTGTCCCCTCCAGAAACCCATATCCCCTCGAAGGGAAGTACATTGATGAAGATGATCGGGACCGGTGAGTTCCAACGTCACACGCTCAAATCACGCTTCACGAATGTTCATCCCCTGGACCGTTTCCAACATCTCAATTACTGACGATGCGGGGTAACACAGACTCGACTCCATGCCTGAGATTGAGCGAGAGAATATCCTTGCGACCCGCTTGGAGGAGATGCAAAAGTTCAAAGACTCGCAGAACCTCGATGCGTTGTACAAGTCTGCTGGGCATGTAAACGCGAACGACGACGATGACGACTATGATGATGAAGATGGACCAATGAAGAAGAAGCGTGAGTTGATGTCTCATTTGGTCAATATGTGGCTACTGGCTTCGACCTGACACATCTGCAATGGTAGGCAAACACACCAGTGTCACTAAAGAGGCATCGAGGGCTATGAATGACTTGAGGAACAAGCGAAAGGCGAAGGATGAGCGTGCGCAACGAAGGGTGAATACAGCTATTCTGTCTCTGGCCGGGTTGCGAACACACTTTCTGCCAATAGGACTTGCTCGGCTAACCCAGCATCCAGGCTGCAAGGCGCGAACGACGACCGAGATCCGCATCTCCCGGCTCCGACGCGTCCACGGAGGACGGCGAGATCTCTCACTCCCAGTCCTATCGTCGCTCGCCGGAAAGATCCCCAGCGTACAAAGCGGCTTCTCCGAAAAAGACTGAAAGGACGACAGATCTCAACACTGTTCCTGCTGATAGGCAAGAACTGAACTCGGCCAGACTGAGCAGGTACGAGCTGGTGGACATTATGGGTAAAGATGGATTCGAGGAGGTTGCTGCTGGTGAGCCCTCATTTCTTAGCCATCACTGCACTAGCTGACTACCCATGCACCACAGGCGCTTATGTTAAGCTCATCACAAATGAGCGCGATGAGGCCGGAAGGCAGAAATACAGGATCCATAAGATCGTCTGTGAGTTATCTGTTTGTTTGGGAGAATAGCCGAAAGACCATGGACTGACAATGAAACAGCCATCCACGCCAAAGCGTTTGCGCCATACCCGATCGAATACAAAGGCCGAAACGTCATGGATGACCGAGGGATGACGTGCCAATACGGCAAAGTGACAAGATCGTTCAGACTCGGCGAAGCTTCGAACAGCGACTTTGACGAGGTGGGCGTCATGGAAATGGGGCTCGCATACGTGTCCTGACGTTGATTTTGTCGTTGCAGCGAGAGTTCAGTCGCTTCACTCTCACTAATCAAGCAGACGGGATCAAGCCGCCTCGCCGTTCCGAGCTGAAAGCGAAGCACGATGAGATTAAGCACTTGCGTGATAGGCCAATGACGGATGTGAGTTAGCGACATGAGCTTTCACCGCTTTACCGCTGCGTATACTGAGTGTTGTGTTGGACGTATAGGACGAGATCAACAGACAGATCGCTTCTAGGCGAACGAACAACCCCGCCGCTCAGCGCTCAGCGTTATTCAAGATCTCTCAGTTGGTCCAATCGCGTGACCTGGCCCAAAGACGGTCCGACATCGCCACAGTCGAAATGCTTAATCAGCAAATCAGAGAAGCTGGCGGTGATCCCAAAACAGGGGAACTAGCTGTCGACGCATTCGCTCCCTCTGCAGTGGCCATAGGTGGAGACGACGAATACGACGCTAAGATACAGAGGATCAATGAGAATAATAGGAAGAAGACTAAAGAGCAGATGATGAAGGCGCATACTGCCGCATTGCAGAGGAAGAAGGCCGAGGAGGCAATTGTGCGCGCCAAGGCGTGAGTATCCTCGATCTCTTGAACTCACCATGTACCACGATCCGCATAGATTATTATATTACTGTCAACTGAAACTTTTCGTCCGCATATAGATCGGCATCAGCAAGCCCTGCGCCAGACTCATTACCGATCAAGGCTCAGCCCCTGCCAGCGTCAGGCCTGCGAAAGGGCGAGACGCCTCAGCAGTACGTGGCGAGAACGATCGAGTTGGATCTTGGGGATTTCTAGTTCCTGCAGCTTGTCTTTGGCACTTGGTCTGCAGTGCGAGGGAGGAGACCGACCTTCTTTGGCGCAGGTTAACGAGATGAACGAATTATCTGCTGTCTGTGTTCACGAATGGCGCTGTTTCACTAAATTTACCGATCACTTTGACGGTCTTGAATATGATGTATAAGAAGGCTAAGCCCCAGTCATATCGCGAATTCGAAGCGTACACGAGAATCGCAGGCCGCATACCGTGATCTTCACATAAGAGCAGCGCGGACTGTTGTAAGAGAGATGTGTATGGTCAGGCAGTGGAGCGAATAGATGGAAGGAAGGCAAGAAGAGGGATGAAGAGTTCTCTTCTTATATCTCTATTTCTTCGCCAACAGCTCGAGAGTCGAGTTCGAGTCGAGTCATATGTCATCACTGAATTGATCGGGTGTATGGATGCATGATCAACCTTACTTCTAGTGCAATTGTCTCTCATCGGCTCCTTCGCAAAACAGGTCATAATTGAATGGATGACAGATTGGGTGAATGGGAAGAATAACAAGGTCGAGAATTGAAACGGATTTGAGGCAATGCCAGCGTAACGGTCAATCAAGCTGATGTCATCTCTCGGTTTCTCGATTTCTCGGATCCGAGTGAGAGAAAGTTCATTGCTGGTCATTCTCCTCTTCCCCTTCCACTAGCCACTGAGCGAAATTATCCAGCCTCTCCCTCTCCTGCTGATCCTCATCCTCCTCGTCACCGAAACTCTGCGAGCCTCCTGATTTCCGGAATCGCTCCTTGCCAGTGTACAGTCCAGCGTAGATCTGTGCCATATCGCCACACCCCACAATCAGCTTAGCCACTTCAGGAACATGTTGATTTATACGATGCAGAGACATAAGACGTACCCTTCGCCCGTCAAAGAAACGGTTGTTCATCTTCATCACGCACGCTTGCGCAGCGACGTTCTCTTTGAACTTGATGGTGATCACCCCGTCTTCCTCTTTCTGCGAACCATGTAACACACATCGGCTCAGCTGAGGATGTACTCTTTGACGACCCACTCACGTCATACAACACGACATTGGTGACTTTGCCCAAACTCTCCGCTTCTTCCCTGACGTCGTCTTTGAGCTCAAGCAATAGTCCTGGATCCTTCTCAAGGTCTTCAAGCGTGAACATCCCCTTGAGCACTACTACTCTATTAAAGCGGTTCGAGAGGGGCGCAGGAGCACCATCGAGCGGCGCAGCAGGGTCGTCGAGGTCGTCGTCCGAGTGCCAGGCGACTTTGCTGTTATGATCATTAAACACAGAAAGTGTCAGCTCTAACACCAATGGAGGCCCGACTTAATCCAGCTGAATTCTCAATAGCACTCACTTCTGCATGGTCTTGATCCTCTTCGTCATCCGCTGCTTCTCCTCGGCCGTCAACTTCTTCTTCTCTGAATGGGCGTGCTCGACGCCTTCCTTCTTCTCCACTTTGCCTTCTTTGGTACTCTGGCTCTTCTCATATTGCGCTTCCTTTACTCTCATATTCCCATAGCCCGCTCCGAGCTCCAGCTCCGTATCGTCCAACAGCGTGATAGCTAGGTCGACCGAGCCCTCTTTGAAGTACATGACCAGCGCCTCGCCCTTGAAGCTCCCATCGTCATTGTGATAGAGCTTGATGCGCGGCTCGCCGTCGTTGCCGATCATCAACACGCCCGCTTTGGAGAATACCGTAGAGAGCAGGGCTGGCGTAGCGTTCGGAGGCAAATTCGTCACCCATACTCCGGTCTTCTTCGGTGCAGAAGGAGCAGGAGCAGCCTTCGAGGGCCCTGCACCGTCCGGTGCAGTAGCCGTACCCCCACTCGCGCTGCCGCTGGCGATGGCGCTGGCGCTAGCACCGGCCCCGGTGTTGGAGGTGTAATCCTTTTCACCCTTTTTCCGCTTCTTGTTCCGCCGCTCTTCGCGTGCCAGTGCAGCGTTGGATGGAGTCTACATCGTTTGATCGGAGAAACATCAAGAAGCGCAATATAAGCTTTGCCGTCAGACAATTTTCATGCGTCGAAAGCAGAAGCAGCAGTAGTAGAGCAGCGTCACATACATTCTCATCCACGCCCGCTACGGAGTACGCAGCCTGTTGTGCTTTCCAAAGCTCCTCATCCACCTGTACGCAGCAATCAGAGTCAAGTCAGTTTCAATCGCGTATGATGACTGCAGGTATCATATCATTGTCGCTCGCAGAGAAGTGCATGCAAAGCTCTTGACAACAACGACATACCAACGGGATCCAAGCTTGCCCTGTCCACTCGTACTCTGTCCCATCATCGTCCTCATACTGCCATTTCCCCGCAGTCTTGTCAAAATGCACTCGCGGGTCTTCCTCGAATCTGCCCGGTATCGGCGCGTTGGCTGGCATGGTCGTCGCTGTCCCAGTCTATCAAGTCGATACAATCTGTTATATGAGCGAAAGGGTGTTGTATTGACTTGTAGATTCGGCTCGCAAACAGATACATCGTTGACGGAGTTTGTATCTTCACTACACGTCATTGGCCATCACGTGACTCAGCAAGGGAAACACGTGGTATCCATGCTTAGCGCAGCTTCCCCTCCTCCTCCTGCTTCTCCGCTTCATCGTGAACTTTCTTTTACTTTACAAAACAGTACAAACATCAAACTCACACTCGCATTGTCCACTCATCTACTTTGTGGCGTACCAAATGAAGGGGACAGATGTAGTCCCACTGGTCAAGGATTAACAACGCCCGCATCAGTAATCCAAATCGGCTATTTCCTTCCCCTTCGCGCTGGACAGTTGGACACGCGCCCTTCGCGTTTTAACATTACGACTCATTTACTATCTCCTGCAACCGTTTCTGACGACGCGTTCGACGATATCGGACACCGCTGCAACGGACAAGTCTCAGCACTCGTTTCACTTTGCACCTGCACACAAGGTCACCTTTAGTCCTTGCTAACGCCATGCACCACATCCTCCGCACTCGGAGTCAGCACTTTGTCTCTTCACCTAGGAAAACCTCCTCGCCTTTGATAAAGAGACACGCTTTATATGGTGGACGACATCCACCAAAACGCCGGCGCCTTGGCTCGTCCGGCTTCGTCATCAGTCGTCCTGTCACCGAGTCAGACAGCGATTCGTCCGATGACGATTTCGATATTGTTGACGGGAGCGCCTCGCCCGTACCAGAAGCAGAGGGGTCTAGACGGGCGGGGAAGAATATTCTTCCCCTAACCTCTCAGGGCGGCGATCAGGCTGTCAATAGGGCCGGAACAAGCACGTCAAATTTCGCTGCGACCAAGCGAAAGTCTGGCAGTTCGAGAAGGGATGAGCGGAAGTCTGCTCCTATAGCAAAAGGCAAAGGCAAGGAAAGAGCCATCGATGTCTTCAACGATGACGAGGACGACTCGTCAAGTCCTAGAAAGCGAAAACGGACTAGTCTGGCTGCCAGCTCCGACGGCGATTCCGGCAGCTGGATCGAGCTGGACGAGGATGAGGATGAACCGGAATTCATTGCAGAGAGTGCGTGCACCTCGTGTGTCCGTATGTCAGGGAATTACGCTGACTGTACTGCATGACAGACGACCAACATCTCATCGATTCAGCACCTGCGTACGCTCTGCATCGACTTCGAAAAGCAGAGCTGGAGCGTCTTTGGAAAGTCGCAGGCATGTGGCCGACGGAAGACGAAAACATATCAGCCGAGTCGGCAGAAGACGAGGATGGTGTTATGAGCAAGAAGGACCTCGTTGACGGTCTGATTGCTGCAGTTAGTTCTTATCATAGAATCACATTATATACCGGCTAAAATACTTCACAGCGCATCCGAATAGGTGATAGGTTGATATCGCCGCTACCCTCATCACCGATCCGGGGATCTCCCAGACGGAAACCGACATTAGGAGTGATTCGGTCTGCCTCAAGCTCGCAACATACCACGCCAGTGTCATCTTCTTCATCGCGGTTTTACGAATCTGAAGCCCATTCGTCGCGGACTCACGGCGAAACCGATGCTACACCGCGAGCTCCACCGCGGACCCGATCAAAAGTTCGTTTAGCGGATACCAACCTAGTCCGGACAGTACCGAGAAGATTGAACGTGACCAGAGACAGGCGGAAGTCTGGTGGACCACGCAATGGCTTCAGGGGAAGGAGTAAGAGTATGGGTGGTGAGCGGGAGGACAAGAAAGCGAGATTCGGCGATGAAGTGAAAAGCCCGGCAAACGGTTTACCCAAGTACGTGTGTTTCTCATGCAAGATACGCTCAAGGCGCTAACGGGCGTCTGTGCGGTTTTCAGTCGCCGGACAAGACGATCGTCAACTCTCTCTTCCGCCTACACCACTACCGACACATCTCCAGCTGAAGACTCAGCACTACAAAAGCATACGCCTCGCCTATTACGCAGGCAAGGGTCCCGTCGCTTCACGCCTGCACGTCGGCTGCAATCATCAGGCAAAAAGAACCGCAACACAACAGCTCGAAAAGCTCATGTCCATGATATTGCGACGGAAGAGGAGACCATCGAGTCCGATGACGACGAGACGAATGCTCAGACTGAAGTGACGCCGCTTGCGCATCGCTTGCGACCGCGCGGCGGAAGGAATAGTCTCGTCAAAGAAGTCTTTAGCGAGGTCGACGCCGATGACGAGGAGAACGAGAGTGAGCACGATGGGGATGAGGAAGTGACTGAACAGGAAGACGCGGAAGACGTCGATGGCTCGCCTGCCTCTGGATCTTCCAGACGATTACGGAATCGGGATAGGAGGATTGACTCTGACGTCTCGATGGGTGCATCGCAAAAGTCAAGAAGACTGCCGACGAGAGGCGCCAAGCGCAAGGCTCTGGAGGCCATCAAAGGCGCAGAGAGCGACTCCGACGACATGGATGTGGATACGGGCATCGGCGAGTTGGATCTCGACGGCGAAACAATGGAAGAGGAGGAAGAAGATGATGGTGAGTCGTCGAGACCAGAAGCTCTGTTTCGACCGAGACTGACTCTGCGATTCAGAAGACCGTCCTCCATCCGGTCGACTCACGCGATCTCAGCTTAAAGCGCAAGATGCGTCACCCGTAGACATCACCCCTCCGCGTCGTCTTACTCGTCGAGCGTCTCGCAATACTGCGAATCGCGATGACCAGGACGACCCACAGCCAGACGGGGAAGACGAAGAAGCTACAAGCGGAGATGACACTGTCGGCCTAGACGACGGCTCAAGCGGTGATGGCGAGGAGCCTGATCGTACCCCTGCTCCTGTACACACCACGCGATCCGGCAAAGCCTTTGGCGTCATGCAGTCCAGAAGAAAAAGGCTGCGTCAAGAGGCCTTGGATGACCCGGACATGGAGGTAGATGACGAGATGGATGAGGATGAGGAGGACGATGACACCGACGACGATTCGTACAGAGTCGGTAAGTGACACGCGTTATTCACGCAACTCTTCTTCTGTGCAGACGCGACTATGTTGAAGCCTGACATATCCTCGCTTCTTTCGCGGAATAGATATCGACCTATCTGAAGCCACCGTTGCATCTCTCACTCGATTGTTGCGCGATGAGCTCGTCCACATGTGCGAAACGCATGGTCTAGAAGTCGGCGGGACCAAACCGCAACTTGCAAAGGCGTTGATAGAATGGGTGAGTCTCGTTGACGGTCTTCGCTTGCAGTCACAAATTTTGACCGACTTTGGCATTGCAGAGAGACGAGCAACACGTCAAGGACCACTCCAACCCATCATCATCCGCCACAGCTCGGCCATCATCCTCTTCCCCTCGCAACAAATCCAAATCAAGAAAGTCTTCGCAGAGAATCATCCATGCGATTGCGTCAGATGTCCCACATCCCGGGAAGCCGACGCCGGTGTTACTGCGAGACCACATTCATGCCTCGGATCCTGAAACGCCGCATGATTCGAAAGAATCAAAGCCTATCAATTCTGAGGCGGAATTGAATCTCGACTTGTCGGAGTTGGGTCTGGAGGACTCGATGATCAAGCCGCAACAGCTGTTGAAGATGGAAAAGATTGGTAGTGGAGGCTTCAAGGAGTAAGTTGTCCCCGTCTGAGCAATCAGACTTTGGCTAATGTTTGGTGTTTCAGCGTCTTTGTCGGCAAGCTGAGAGGACGGAAGGTGGCCATATCCGAGTTTAGGGAACACTTGAGCGAGAGTGAGCCTTCGATGCTAATTAGTGTTCTGCGGGATGAGTTAACCTTATCTTGTGTCATTAGTGGACATCCGAGAATTGAAGCTGCTTGCCGAGTTCAGTCATCCTAATATTGTCAAGTTCGTGAGTGCAGGCCCTGCTGTCTGCTGCAAGGTGTTTCGTCGACGTAAAGTTGACGAATGAACAGCGTGGCATCTGTATACCTGAGGACTCGAAGCAGGTTCCGTGTATGCTGGTCAGCGAGTTGTGCGAGAACGGTGATCTCTTCGACTACATCGTGAGTCGGCTCAGTCCCATATACCTTAAATGTCCACTGATAGCTGACCATACCTACTACAGCGAAACGTGCCTTGTCCTTCGCTCAAGCGGCTACTGAATCTCATGCTGGACATCGCGCGTGGCCTCGAATACCTGCACACACGAAACCCATCCATCATTCATCGAGATTGCAAGTCTTCCAACATCCTTATCAATAGGCAAGGCCAAGCAAAGGTCGGCGATTTCGGCTTGGCAAGAGTGAAGAACTCTACACGATCCATGATACGTAGTCTTGTGGGGACTGTAAACTGGCAAGCGCCCGAGCTGTGGCATCCTCATCCGCGGTATGATTACAAGGTCGACGTGTTCAGTGCCGGCATGGTCTTTTGGGAGATGATGAGCGGGTGGATCGGGGAAAAGGTACGTCCTCGAGTGTTCAGCAGATGTGCTTTTGTTGGAAGAGTTGGCGAGGCTGACTTCACCTTTGATCTTCAGAAATACCCCTGGGAAGGCAATAACGAGCATTACATATACGACGCTGTGGGCGCCAAACACAAACGACCTTCTATAGCGGGTCTGAGAAAACACTGGGGTGACGAACCGGTCAACCTCATGGAGCGGATGTGGCACCAAGATCCGGCGGAGCGACCCACGATGACTGATGTCGTTGCTGATCTCGAGAGTTTGGTGGCGGAGGTTTAAGCTGTCCCGCCGGATGGCTTGTCACAGCTTCGTCGCCGAGTATCATACTTGCATACCTACGCACTTACATATACACATCACTTCATCCTTTAGTGCCTGATTGTCAGACATTCATACAACGTGCGCCTGCGCCAAGACTCCTTTGTAGCATATTCCGCTGTAGCTGTAGGCAGAGACTTGCATATATGCACATGCATTTAAGCTGCTCGTGATACTCGAGCATATGTCTTGAACAATTGCCACATAAGACAACACAGGTGCATAAGTACGGATAATATGTTAACCCCGGAATTCCCCGATAGTGAGGCGGGCAGCGGACGGGATCAATTCCAGGCAGGCAGCCAGCACAGAGAGGCAAGCAGCCAATCCAAGAAACCACAAAACCAATTAACACTTGCACTGGCTACACTTGCAGCTACAGCTAGTTATAGATACGCTACTCACGCTATATACTCTCCGTCGACATACCCAAAACGAGATCGCAAGATGGCCGCAGACTCCTACGCACCCGCCTCCGCTGTTGAGCAAGAGCAACAACAAGCAGAGTCCACATCGCTCTTCTCCTCGATCGCAAGTTTCTTCCTCCCTACGTGAGTGTCCGATGCGGTTTCATCGTCAAGTCTCAAGTCCCGAGTGTCGAGTGCTGGGCAGACTCGATGCATGCAGTAGGGAGGCAGATGGTCGGAGCTATTAAGGTACTTGCTCGTGGTATGGAAGGGAGAGAAGTACTGCACTTGAGGATGAGAATGCGTATGCGTATGCTCTGTGCTCAGAGCTCCTGCCTGAGACGCACGAAAGACGAAATACGATGGACAGAATATCATCGACGGGGACAGCGCTCGATGATCCTGTAGGCCGGAAGGACAGAATGGGCGGATCAGTGCGGATCAGGTGTAAGGTCGTTACCGGAGGGAGGATCTCGGCTTGCGCAGAACCATGACTCCTTATTGAGCGCACTCGCGTTCGATTGGTCACAGACGGATGCGGACAGGGGTCTAGATATGAAGCAGAAACTGAAGAATGCGGGCTAACCCTTCTTGATGTGTACAGCGCCCACGCCGAAGCCCCTGAAAAGGACGACGACGAGGAGGCAGGTGAGGAGGAGAAGGAGGAGAAGGAGGAGCCCGAGGAGGAAGAGGAAGAGGAGGAGGAGCCCGAGGACGTGAGTCGTTGCGTTGCGCAACTAGATCGACGTGCGAGTCGAGAGCTGATCTGTTATTCTCCTCGATCTCTCTTATCTCAAACCGATCGCCTCATCAATCGTCTCATCAACGAATTCCGCCTGTTTCTCACTTGCTCACTTGAATGGATCTCGTCCGCTGCGCCATCGACAGCACGCACCTGCAATCCGCGAGGAGTGCGAGCAAAGCATCTGCACAGAGCAGTTGCACCACTTCCAACACTGCCAAACTAAAGTAGAGGGCGGTAAGGGTTTCCCTGGAGAGGACTGTGTCGAGGAGTTCTTCCACCTCCTTCACTGTGTTGACGTGAGTCGTTTCTCCGCTCTCCAATTCTCAGCTCATCAATGTCTGATCGTTTGCTGACGATCGTATCGATTGTAACTGTAGGCTTGCGCCGCACCAAAGATCTTCAAGAAGCTCGCTTAAGCGCCGACGTCTCTTGGTTGCATTAGATAATTGCGGATCAGCGCGGAGGGCTGGAGGGCCGACATAGCATACCTCTTATTTCGAGATGCAATCTACTTTCACTGACTCTGCCCAAGACTAAGCACGTGTTACGCGTTATTGACCATGCAAGGGATTGAAGGACAGTATAAATAGCAATGCATTATGACAAGATTGGAACTGCCGAAGAAAGAGCCCGCTTCAAATCAACAACACTCAACCCAAAGATCATCTCAACACCGCCGCAATATCGCAATATCGCAAATGACACTACTCTACAGGCATACTCTCCAGCCGTTCTGCCAACGCGTGCCATATCTCGGAAACAGCCCTTTCCGCCACGGTCTGCTCCTTGGCAAATGCACGCCAGGATAAAGTGATTTGCGCTGCTTGGCGAGAATGGTGAACGACCGATAACTCATGCCACATACTTGCGCGTATGAATACTCTGCGGGATAAGAAGGTGGAGATGGTCGAGTTGTCTTGATCGTTCGCTGCACCATCCCGTACTGGTGTTAGAGTTACGTCCTACCAGAACAACTGTCAAACTCACCTGCAACTTGCTTGTCGACTTCCACTTCCCACCCTGCTTTAGCAGCGCTCTTGAGCGTCTCCATCTTCTTCTGCCTCTGCTCGACCTTTTTCCGTAATGCGTCCACATTATCCTTGGACAGCTTCTCGTGCCGGATGAAGAGATCTCGGAAAGCCAAGTAGAGGTCCCGCTGTACTTTGAGCGCTTCAATGTGGTTTTGCAATGCCGTCGTAGCCTGTTACCGCAGGTCAGCATCAACGTGAAACCTGACAAGTATGATGCTTGAATGCACTTACGCGCTTCTCGCTCTGCTCCGCGACCCTTGTCCACGTCTCGCCCACTTCGCCCATACCCCGGCCGACGCCTTCGCACAAGGAACATCGCGCTTGGCCTTGTCCTTCCGGAACATGTTTGTAGCAGCAACCAGGCAGTCCTTCCCCTACGCTATGCAAGGACAGGGCGAACCGACTCGCATCGCCTGCAGAGGTTTGTAGCCTCCCCAAAGCGCGTTCGGCCAACACGACGAGTTTCTGGTACGAGCCCAGCATCGCAGGCAGGTGATCGCGCAGTACACCCAATTTTTCCTCTAGATCGGCCGGAATGCTCATTTCCTGAGCTGGATTGAGTTTCTTTGACACCGATTCTTCGTCCGTGGACACCTTTGTTCGCTTTCGCCATGATTCGAACGCTGGCTCAGTGAGGAAGACATTCAGTGCCCCGTCATCTTTCATCACAGGATGATTGACGATGGCACTGATGAATCTGCGTAATCCTCTTCGTCGCTGTTCAAGAAAGCTAGCGTCGGCTGATAGACGAATTAACTCTTTACTTCTCGGGCAGAATGGGGATCATTGACTCACGACCGATACGCTTTGGTGGAAGGGCTGGTAAGAGACGGAAGGGCTGTCAATCTCACCTGTCAGCTGTGACATCTCGTCCGCACAAGCAGAAACCTGACTCACGTATCGCTTGATCAGACAGTCCAGTAACCAGACAAAGTCCGAATACCGTCTAGACACTGGCCCAGCGGATCGTTTCTGAGGTAATGACGCACATAAGCAATCGTCTCTTGAGCTATAGATGGAAGCGTAGACTCACGTCCGACTCCACTTTGTATTTCTGCAAGAACCACCCTTCTTTCTCTGTGATGAGCGTGACGTCGACATTCTCCAACTTCTTCCAATATCCCTTTTGACTCTCGCCATTGTCCTGGCTCTCAGAGGGGAACCCACTTCCATTTGCCTCGAAGCCACTTGACGTGGGCAGATCGTCATTGAACGCATGTGCGCTTGACGGGGCGTGGCCATTATGTCTTGGAGCAGTATCCCATGCATTAAACCCCGTTGATGCAGATGGGCTCATGACGTCCGAAGGGGTAGAAGCTGGCTCGTAAGCCCGGGGTGGGGATGACTGATGATGGTCGGTGGACGACGAAGTGGAAGTGGGGTTGGAAGAGGATGAGAATTCTGGTAGAGGGAGGTTGGGCAGAGCGGCGGATAATCGTTCGATTGAGATCTCCGTATCGGACTCCGGGTCCGATTGAGCGAGAGCGACCAGAGCTAAGGCGCAGAAGAACTCTTGTCGCGCCAATGACGATTTATCTCGTGATATGAGGCTTATAATCTGAGTGGGGTATAGATACGGTCAATGGCGCTTCTATCCCTGCAAAAAAGCGGAACGTACCTTCTCGACAGTGATTGCAGGCAACTTTGACGTTCCTAAAAGCCGGTGAACGGCAGTGAGGGAGACTTGGCCTAAGTGCGACGGATCAAGCTGATCGAACAGCGATACATATAGCGAAGGCGGGTCATCTAACCTCATGCGTCAGTTTATAATGTTTGAGACAGAGGTTGGCCCGTGTCCATCACGCGACTTGCGCTGAACGACGATTATTGACTTGGACTGACTGATAAGTGCGCCGAGGCCATCCCTCGCGCCATCGCCGCCGCCAGCCGCCGCGGACGCACTAGGCGCACTCCCACTATCTCTTGTCGGCGTACCTGAGAGGGCGGGACTGGGCACAGCAGACCACGGATCGAGATCGCCATAAGCACCAGATGGGGCCGGGACTAACGAAGCGAGCGGGTCGGCGTATCCCGATGCGGACGGGGTGGACGAATTGAGCAATGCTGAAGACGATAAGGAGCTGCCGCCCATACGGCGAGGAGCATTGAACATCTTTCTCTGTAGCTTGTTGGCGCTCTCAATGTGTATGAATGTAGAAGTGTAAGATGTAAGAGATGCAGTATGAAACTGAATGTCCAAGCTGCGAGTTGGCATATGCTCAAGGCCACGTTTCATCACGTCACTCTGGCCACCCGGTACCACCGTTCCGGCTCATAAGCGTACCAGTACTCGAGTATCTACAGATATTATTGACGGGCTCGTTGACGAGTATACTACATCAAGCATCGACAAGAGCTCGTCCAGAATACCTACAAGTGCGCTGGACCGCTCAGCTCCTCTGACAGCTGAAAGAGAAGCAACAGTATGTCCGCCAGAGGACGATCTGCTATATCGAACACACCCAACCCCTTGTCCGAAAAATCAGGTGTACCAACCAATACAGACGTATGGATACAGATACGAGAACAGCGAGTACGCGATGCAATTGCTAGCGATGATATTCCTTCGCTGAGGGAGATCTCGGCGCTCCCAGGAGGGTTCGGGAGCGATGATATGCGTAAGATCGTTTGGTATGTGGTTCTATCGCAGCTTGATGAAATGACTAAGTAAGCTGATCTTGGGATGCCCCGACTATTAGGCCGGTCCTACTTCGGACAGAGACGTTTCTGGGGTCTTCACACGCCGAGGGCTCATCATCTTCGCGCGTCAGACAAGACAAGTCTACAGCGCCGAATGAAGTCGAGGTGGGAGAGGAACAGGTGGAGGACGACACCAGCGAGCTCGACGAACCTCCGCCCTCCGAACCAGAGGTTATACCGCACAAGGACGAACATCAGGTCAAGCTCGACACCCTGCGATCCTTCGTCACTTATCCCCGCGGTTTACCGGCGGAGAGCAAGTTGAAATTGCAGCAGGACCTACATGAACTGATCGTCGGCGTACTGCGACGGTATTCTGCACTGCACTACTTCCAGGTATGCCCGGTCCTCTTTTAAATCACATTGTGTCGAGCTGAATGTGAGGACAGGGCTATCATGATATTCTCTCTGTGCTTTACTTGACGTATCTTCCGCCTCGCTCAGCACCGAGACCGAGATCACGTTCGTCCTCGAATAATAGACAACGCCGAAGACGAGGTTCGCTCACTCAAGAGGAGCCAGAAAAGGCGGAGAGTACAGAGAAGGATGTTTCTATGACAGAGGAGAAATCACATGAAACCCCTCCTCCGCCTTATGAGGATGTGGACCGAGGAACAGCGGACTGGGCAGCACTTCGACGATGTGCTGCGGCAGTGAGCTTGAATCGCGTGAGGGACGCGATGGGTACGGGTATGGAGGGGATGATGGGTTTATTACGGTATGTCCAAATGCCCAGCCTCGTAGCCCTTCTGCTGGGAGTATAACGAGCTGATGGTGGTACACTGGACAGGATACTGAAGCGGATCCTACGGGCTGCTGATCCCGAACTGTCGCGGTTCTCAGCGCTCATCTCGCCCGTACCGACATTACCGTTCTTTGCGCTCTCATGGGTCCTTACCCTCTTTTCGCACGATTGCGATAGCCTGGAGCCGGTGCAGAGGATGTTCGATTTCCTCCTTGCTCGCAATCCCATTTCGGCCGTGTATCTCGCAGCGGCCGTGAGTGTGTTTGTGTGCATTAAGCGGTCTCAGTGAACATGGCTGATAGCATCGGCGCAGATTTTGATAGCTAAGAAGCCGCAGATGTTTGAAATGGCCAAAAAGGTTGGGTCGGAATATCGCGATGATCCGAGTCTCCTCCATCCGCTCTTCGTCCGCCTACCTCCACTCTATCCCGACACGCCTTCATCTCCAGATCCACCTTCAGCAAATGCGCAAAAGCTTACGAAGGCTGCCCTAGAATCAAACGACGAAGCGAATCCGTACATCCCAATTAGGCTGAGCGAGCTATTCAGTCTGACGGATAAGCTCATGGCGCAATACCCGTGGGATGGGGACGTGATTCGAGGTAAAGAGATCTTGGGGACAGGCAGTGTCGTCCAGAGCTATGATGTCGAGATGGCGAGCGAAGCAACGCCCGCGACGCACACGTCGCATGCGACGCAATCATGGTCTCCAGCAGACGCTCTAGCGCTCATAGACCGAGATGTCGTTGTACCAGGAGCAGGCTCTGCCATGGACGACGACGAAGAAGAGGAGGAGGAGGAAGGAGAAGAAGTCAAGCCGAGTAACGCCCGTCGACAGAGGAGAATACTGAGAATACCAATATCATTCCGCCTACCGCGGAATAAACTCAGTACTATCCTGGCGGTAGGCGTGGTGGTCGTCGGCATGGGAATGGCGGTGTATGGAATTAAAGCCGGTGGGCCGGATGCTAGTTGGGGTAGATGGTGGGCTGTGGTCGTCCGTGGTTGGGCGGGCAAGGAGGGTCGGAGAGTGGCTGAGCTGTCGAGTCTCTGGTCTCGTGTAGTTGCGTATCTAGGGCGATCTATACGGGAGTTGTAGGATCAGTGCAACATCGTACTGCGCTATAACTGAGCGATGTCCAAACTTGCCAGCTTGACTTTCGGTTGTTTTCTACCAACCGGTCGAAAGAAGACTGCCTCTCTCCCGCTTGGCCCTTGAATCTTGCTGACATGGCAATACATACCCATCATGAAAACCCTGGCAAATCTATATCATCGTACCACTCGTTGCTGAAATGCGGTGCTTGGGCCTGTTCACTGAATCCTAACGTCTCGCGGGAAATTACTTCGTGACAGTGCCAGACAAAAAGCAGATTCAGAGATCAGACGGTAAGAACCGAAGTGTGCCCTTCGAGCTTTGCGTCCTTCGCATCCTCATCCTCGTAGTCAACCACTTCGCCTTGACCATGGCGGGTAACGACATTATTCTCCTTGGTCTCACCATCGGGCAGGACCCAATCGTCATACAGCATATCCTGATACGGGCGGGTACAAACCTCTTGGCCTGGGACCTTGAATATCTGACAAAGGAGGTAATACGATAGACCGCCCATGACGAACGAGAGCTCCCAGCCCATACGTCTTCGCTTCCAAGCCATCGGGACTTTCAAGCTGATGATCAGCGTCGAGAAGGACTTTTACAATCAGTATCAAGCGAACGCGCCGTATGTACACGAGGCCGCGTAGGACCTGGCTAAATTCGGACCAAGCCGGTTGCTCCAGGGGGTGCTGGCGATTCTCGTTCATCAGGAAGCCACTTGCTTCTCACCACGTCTCACCGATTGGGTCGCACTGCGTATCTCTGCACAGATGCGTTAAACAGTGTTCAAGACGGAAGAGTAGGTCCCCCCCAATCACTCCTCTGCTGGTCCTAGGTGCTAATGTGCATTTTGCAGTATCGTCCTCGATGGCCTTTCCATCGGAGTCTTCTATCCTCACGAACCTCGCTCGAACGTGAAACCGCCCGTGTTCATTTGATGTCATGGAGGCGGAATGGTCTTGGGGTTAACGTTCTGACCATAACTGCTCAGTCGGACGCCAGATGATTCGGCAAGTGAGCCGCTCAAGCTATGTAACACCTGATAACACACATATGCATATGGTCGTCTCTAAACGATTGCGGCTAACCTCTGCAGACCTACTCCCTCGTCCGCTGCGAGAGACCCGCTCATCCATCATAAGCGACAAACTCAATCTCAACATCGGTCCCACCAGCAGGGAGCTCTTTGACGCCGATGCATGTTCGAGCAGGTTTGGGATCGGGCATGAGCTCTTTCCAGACCTAGAGTAAATCACATCAATACGGCAATCAATAGTTAGCCTATTATCTGTCCTCTCCCACGTGGAGAGGAAGAGCAGAAGGCAAAGAAGGGAAAGAAGGAGAAGGGAGATGGCGCACCTCGTTCACCGCGCCAAAGTCCTTCGATAGATCAGACAAGTATATATTCGCTTTGACCACATTCTTCAGCGACATGCCCGATCCTACAAGGACAGCCTCGAGGTTCTGTATCAGAAACGTCAATCAGTACACCTCGTTCATTGCTCTCTCAAAGGGAATAGTCATACCTGGATGACTTGGCGAGTGCGATCTTGCACCTGATCCACCAAATTACGCAGTCTCTCGTCAGCTCTTGAAGCTCCGTATCAACAAGCTTCGTCGAGGACGAAGAGCACTGAAGCACTCACAGTCCCCTCGACCATTTGGCCCTCTTTGGTCATCCCCACTGATCCGCTCGTGTACACGTACGCCCCAGCGCGCACGGCTTGCGAGTACTGCGCTTCGTCAGCTCTACATCTTCTATCGTACATTGCAAGAACGAGAGAAGGCTGAGCATGATCGTGCGAGTACTTACGATCCCAGCTAAAGGCGCCGGCGCGTCTTTGGTCAGTGTGTATTCGGCTGGCATATTGGTTGTCTGTCTGTCTGTTCGTTCGTGCGATGTTATCTGCTATCTGTTATTGCTTGTGCGAAAGTCAAATTAACTCTTAAAACTCTTGAATTACTGGTCATGACTTGGTAGCTGTTCTGCGAAATGTAACATGCTTCGACCAGTGCTTCCGGAGCACTCCGTGTGAGTACGCGCACTAATCTAGTCTATATCACTCGGGAAACCGCCAGCCGAAATGTAGGGGGCGTCTACCGGGCAAATTGGCTCTTGAACTCGTACTAACGGGCAGTTCTCAGGGACAGTCCACTCTTACCGGCCGGTCTAGTATCCGACGACGAAAGAGCATTCACAATCCTAATTACAGCTCACGCTCTGAGAGGCACAACGATGCCCATTTGCATGCATGCATACATTGCATACATTGCATGCGCGTACCTAGCGGTCCCATAACCCAATACCGTCGCCTTTTGCTCCTCCATTGCCATTTCCATTGTTTACCGGCACGCCACTCTGCAAGATCGCCGATAGGTCCTCGCCGAACGTATCCAAAAAGAAATCGCCCACTGCCTCATTCCCTATAGCCGTACCCAGACCAGTGTCGTACTCAAGTTGCGAGGGCTGAGGAAGGACTGAGAATGGCGGGTGCGCTTGCTGCACTTGCTGCACTTGCGGTGCGCTGGAGTACTGATTGCTCACTACCAGGAAGCTGGTGTTCAGTTGACCGTGTGAACGACCGAGATTATCATACCCTACATTCGGCGGCGGGACCACAGAGGAGGATGGACGATGGTGGGCTGGTGATAAGCCGTCGTTAACTTCTCTTATGCCAGATGAGCCAATGAATGTTGTTGACAATCTTCGGGCGAACTCCCGACGATCGATGGCGCTACCTGCCCGTAGATTCCCGCCAATTCGTCGTCAAGCGTTCGTTCTCCTCTGACCGCGACCCGGACTCGAATGGCATCGCTCTGACAATCGAGATCCGCGTTGGAAGACTCAAGGGCAGAGTACCCCTGCACTGCCAGCGGCCAGCCTGTACCAGTGGAACAGCTCCGATTGGCAGCTCTAAGAAGCAAATGCGATGAGGGTAAACTACGAACAATCTGCAAGTCGCTCCAATATGTCCACACAACGTTGATGAAGACCTGCCCGCCCCTTGCGACCAGGGCATGCCTCGAGAGTAGCTCACCATGCGTCCCGCAGCCTGAGACTGACAGAAGATCGACATGGGGTGGTGCCAGTGGCATCAGATCGGAGGGGGATACATTTGGTCCTGTACCTCCTACATCGCGAGCAGGCTTCACTCGCTCTTTCCTCGCTGAATCGACATGGGCACATTCCGACGACTCTCCGACAGAGCACAAGTCCTGGGTCATGACTGCTGTGGATATCCCTTATCTTCTTGCTTGCTTGCTTGCTGGTAAGAGGGGGACGACAAGAATTTGCTGTCTCAGTTAACTTATCTATTCAGGACCATGACCACTACTCCAGCAAGAGAATTAGCATGAGTGATTATGGCACTGGAGACCCCAAGTGCCACGGGGGATCCTGGCCTATTACCTAATCGGGTAAATCAGATACCCCGTAGTTCGATTCGGCGTGATGATCCGGGTTCAGGCACGCTTCCTGCTTATTGCCTGGCTTGTCGGGCGGATTCTCACGCTAGACACTGTAGCTCGGTGCATTGCGCATACATGGCACACGGCATACACACATATATATACATCCCGTACCCTCTTCCCTTCTCTCTACTCTTCTACCGCACAAATCCTGTCACCCCTCTCTACCACCTCGACCTACCCGGACAGCAGCTCCAGCCATGAGTCAGGTCACCAAGGAGAACTTGGAAAAGCTCCCCAATGGTACGTGATTGACACGGATCCGGCACGTGTCTCGTTGTCAAATCACAGCTGATCGGCGACGTCGTCATTTCCCGCAGTCTCGCCAGGAGGTCGCAGCCCCTCGCTGCATCAGCCAACCTTGTCCCGTCGTTCCTCCATGTCCGCGGGTCATCCTCGCTCGATGCAGCAGATTGACACGAGCCAGATTGGCGTGCCCGTCACCACACCTCGTAAGTGACAACGTTGAGGCAGTACGCACACCAAATCGAGCTAAATGTTTCGTATGCTTGTAACGTCTCCGTACTACAGGCAAGGAACGCCCAGGTCATAAGAGGTCTTTGACTGGCTCATATTTCCCCGCGCAAAAGGGGGTGCAGATGGAAGATGAGTGGCCTATTGGCGACGAAGATACGTGGAAGACCGCTTTAAAGGCCCAAACGGTCGATCCGGAAAATGTCCAAGAAGTCGCCAACACTGTCGTGAGGCACGTCACTAATACCTTGGCGAGGCAGCCTTACAACATCGATGTAGTGAGTCTGACGGAAGAATCACATTTATTGTCAAGGCTGAATTGCGACCGTCTGCGTAGATTGGCGCGTACCAGGCTACGGCTCTTTCGGTCAAGGATCAGCTCTTGAAGTAAGTCCAAAACACCCCTTTCCCATATGCTGAAACAGCTGAGCAGGAACGCTGACTTCGATGTCTTCCGCCGCTTGCAGGCGTTGGAACGAGACTGCTCTGTAAGGGCTGCGTCACGACCATCTGTATGTCTGCTAATATGGAAACTGCAGCTACCACACCAAAAAAGCGCCCAAGCGTATTTATTATCTTTCCATCGAGTGGCTCATAGGAAGGTCCCTCGACAATGCTGTTCTTAACTTGGGTATGAGGAACACGTATGAGGATGCCTCTAGGAAGCTGGGCTTTGTGAGTCACCGCTCATATGCATACTGCTAATATGTAGAACTTTGAGGATCTCTTGAACGAGGAACGAGATGCCGGTCTTGGTAACGGAGGTCTAGGACGTCTTGCTGCCTGTTATGTAAGTGTAACTCAATGATGCCGCAGCAATCATTGCTGACTACGCTGCACGCAGATCGACAGCATGGCTACACTCAATCTCCCCGGCTGGGGTTACGGTCTCAGGTATAACTACGGAATTTTCAAGCAGCTTATCAATGCTGGAGGTGAACAGTTAGAGGCTCCGGATCCTTGGCTCGACCGCGAAAGCGTGCGTCACGAATGTTCAGGCTGATAGCTGATCAAATGTCAGCCCTGGGAGATTGCTCGTCTTGATGTGGCCTACCCAGTCCGATTCTACGGTCGCGTTGACGCTGTGCCTAACTCTGATAAAGCGATCTGGTCGGGCGGTATGGAGACTCTCGCCGTCGCGTATGACACGCCGATCCCCGGCTATGCCACCAAGAATTGCGCCAACATCCGACTTTGGGGAGCCAAACCAGTTCAAGGCTTTGACCTCAACTCCTTCAATGGTAAGCACTTATGACTATGCCAGGTATTGACTTTCTGTAGCCGGTAACTACGAGGCAAGTGTCGCGGCGAGCAGTGAAGTGGAGAATATCGTCAGTCGGCTTTTGTCTTACCATCGAATTCAGCTAATTCGTCTCGCCACCTCGCAGACACGAGTCCTGTACCCCAACGACAACATGTACGCAGGAAAGAAGCTCCGTATCATGCAGCAATATCGTACGTCTGCTGTCGGCTGAATGTCGTGCTTCGAGCTGATCATACCGCAGTCTGGGTCAGCGCTTCCTTGCAGGACATTCTCCGGCGATTCTCCAAGCTCGATGTCCCATGGACCGACTTGCCCGACCACATCTGCATTCAGATGAATGACACTCACCCAACTTTGGCCATTCCTGAGCTCATGCGCATCCTTATCGACGAGGAGAATATTGATTATAATACTGCCTGGAGCATCACCACCAAAGTCTTTGCCTACACCAAGTGAGCGAATCTTGACATTGCTCTGCGATCGCTGTTGCTGATTCTGATCAGCCATACGGTTCTGCCCGAGGCGTTGGAGCGATGGCAAATTGATCTGTTCGAGAGCTTGCTTCCACGACACTTGCAGATCATCTACCGAATCAACTAGTACGTCTCTTGGCTTCCATACACAGGTGGGTATTGACGCTTTAACGAAGTGATTTCCTCGGCGAGATTGCGAAGCGCTGGCCTGTACGTTGCCCCATTCTGCGTCAAGCGCCAGTACTCACATCCTCTAGGGAGACCAAGATCGCATGAGACGTATGAGTATCATCGAAGGTGAGCCACAACCTCTACACCGCATTCCCAAGCAATGTAGGTGGCTGACGCACTGCAGAGGGCACGCCCAAATACGTTCGCATGGCGTACCTCGCCATTGTTGGCTCCATGAAGGTATGTAAACTTCACTTACGGGCGAGGCCTTGGTTAAAGTCATACTTCAACTCTCTTTCAGGTCAACGGTGTCGCCGAGCTTCACAGTCAACTGTTGCAAGCCACTATCTTCCGTGACTTCGTCGAATTCAAGGGCAGAGACTTTTT
This sequence comes from Cryptococcus sp. GC_Crypt_3, assembly GCA_026538395.1. Classification (NCBI taxonomy): domain Eukaryota; kingdom Fungi; phylum Basidiomycota; class Tremellomycetes; order Tremellales; family Cryptococcaceae; genus Cryptococcus; species Cryptococcus sp. GC_Crypt_3. Next base: position 224,703 of record JALPCB010000001.1, read on the forward strand.
CACGAATGTAAGTTCTTCAGGGAATGCACTTGACGACGACACTGACACGCTGGGATAGGTCACCAACGGTATCACCCCTCGCCGGTTAGTCACTTGGTGCATGAGCTGGACAAATGAAAATTGACGATAGTACACAGATGGCTCCTGCAGTGCAACCCTCAGCTCGCTGCCCTTATCACGCACACTCTTGGCAGTGATCAGTGGCTTACGCAACTCAAAGCCTTGAAGCAGCTTTTGCCGTTTGCTGAGGACGAGAACTTTCGCAAGGCGTTCCAGGCCATAAAACTGGAGAACAAGCGTCGCGTGGGTGCAGCGTGTGATACTACCTGCTCATTTGCTGACGCGGATCACTATACAGCTTGCGGAGCTGTTGGAGACCGAGCTTGGGATCACGATCAATATCGAGAGCATGTTCACTACTCAAATCAAGCGTCTTCACGAATACAAGCGACAGACCCTCAACCTCTTCGCTGTCATCTACCGGTACTTACAGATCAAGCAGGCGTCACCTGAGGAGCGCAAGAAGATCACCAAGCACACGACTATCTTCGCAGGCAAGGCGGCGCCCGGTTATTACATTGCCAAACTGGTGATCAGGCTTATCAACAATGTTGCGAAGGTTGTCAATAACGACCCGGACGTCGGAGACATCCTGAGGGTCGCCTTTATCCCTGACTACAGCGTGTCTATTGCCGAGGTGCTTGTCCCCGCCTCCGATGTCAGTGTCCAGATCAGTACTGCAGGTACGGAAGCTTCGGGGACCAGTAACATGAAGCTGGCGCTCAACGGTGCACTCTTGCTTGGTACCGTGGACGGAGCCAACATTGGTGAGCTTGAGTCCAGTCTTGTATTGCCGCACACCTGAACCCACAGCCGGGACTGACACATTAACGCAATTCGCAGAAATCGCCGAAGACGCTGGGGAGGATCAGTCGTTCCTCTTTGGCCATCTCAACGAGGACGTGCAGGGCGTCCGATACAGCAACTCGTACCAGCCCACCCCACTCGATCAGCGATCTCCCGAGCTTGCTCAGGTCTTCAAAGCCATCGAGAGCGGTACGTTCGGCGAGGGCAATGTGTATGAGCCTCTCCTTAAGACTGTGTACGAGCACGACTACTATCTTGTGAGCTGCTTGAGACTAGTCTCATGATCTGTGCGCTGACAAGCTCGTTTTTTAGGTGTCGAATGACTTCAGCTCGTACCTTGCCGCCGAGAAGCTCATGGACGAGGTGTGGGATAAGGACAAGACGGAGTGGATCAAAAAGTCCATCACGACGGCTTTCAACATGGGCGACTTCAGCTCTGATCGGTGAGACTAGCTGACATATGCAACGCGAGATGATCGACTTTGCTGACATACTTTCGTTTCCTTAGCTCGGTGCAGGACTACGCTGATGGCATCTGGGGCGTGGAGCCTTGCGAGGTGCCCGAGGACTGGTAGTGAAAACGACCTTCACGGGACACTATGCAATCGTTAGGAGCGAGCTATCACTCCTAGCTGTTGTCATTTCTGTGCCTCTGTATAATAAAAAGTTGTGCTGGGCTCCCAAAACAAAATGATGGATATGATTCTAGATTTCAGTTCACGAGGGATGGTCCAATGGTGCATACGTGAAAGCAGTGCTTCTTCCGTTCACCTACTATCCCATCAGTGTCAGATGTGATTAATCACTATTGAACTTTTCTCCGCTTGTCTTCGTCTCCTGCAGCTACGTCTTGATCTGCTTCTCTCTTCCCGACGCCTTTTGTTGTTGTAGGCGGTGACGACAGAGATTTCGTAGTCGCTGCAAGCGGTAAAGGAGCGGCTACGGGAGGTTTGGCCGGTGAGGTTGCATCAGGCTTGTTGTCGGTGAGCTGAGTAGAAGATGTGGCAGGTGAAGGAGCGGGTTTTGGCTTTTTCTTCACTACCACGCCTTTCATGAGGGATTTCACGTCCTTCCTAGCAGCTTTCGGAGGGATCTTCTTCACTGGCGCGGAAGCGGAGGGCGAATTGAAAGTAGATGGCGCTGCTGCCGAGATCGAGGTCGAGGCTGCAGCAGAAGGTGGTAAGGTCGTCGGTGGAGTTTCGAGCGCAGCCGCATGCTTGGCGGCGAGCTTCCTGCGAACGCAATGAGCTCGCGTCTTGACCGCAGCATGACACGAGAAACGAGACGGCTCACTCGCGATACTCGCGCACTTCGTCCGCTTCCTGATCGTCGAGTTTGCGCTGGGCAGCCCGCCGCTCCGACTCCTTCTCAGCTAAGAAGCGCTGTTCTTCGCTGTCCAGTCCGCGCCATTGGTTCGATAGTTTCATCTTCGTGTCCCATTCTTCCTTTTTCGCGTCCTGCGGTAGTACCATTAGCATCAGCATCTGTCAACTCCTCGAGTTGGAGCTGAAGATCAGCAAGCAAGTTAGAAAAAATCCGCACCTTCTGCGACTGAAGCCGCTCGAATAGCGTGCGGGAATCGTACTCCTCATCCGGCTGCTCGGGCGGTGGTTCCTGTCCCAGCCTACAAAAAGCGAATACGGTCAATCAAGAGTCCTGGCTTCGCTACCAAGTACATGATATATGCGAGAAGACCTCGACCCACTTGGCATACGCCTCGCGCCATTCCTTCTGCTTCGTCTCCCGCGCTTCGTCGATAGACGTCTGTGACTGGAATCGCGACGCTATGCTGCCCGACGCTAGCGCTGCCGGGTCCATCTTGTCGTTCTCTTTCTGTTTTTGTTTCTGTTTATGTTCGTGAGGTGGCGTGGAAGGTGCTGTGTGCTGCGCCGGTGGTGTTCAGGTCTTGCAGCTGGGATGAGCTGGAGCAGCTATTGGATATGTATGCGAGGTGGTAGAGCAGGTAGAGTACTTGAATAGACATGCTATACAGACCGTTGTTGCTCGTTGCTCGGTGCTGACCTCCGTCGGAGCTTGTGTGTAGAACAGATTTGATCCCGTCTTCGCTGATTGCTCGTCAATGTTGAATTGGAAACAACGATATTCTCTATACACCTGTCATATACATTGTTCAGTCAAACGAAACGCGCCCGACCTCACTGACCATAGTCACGCAATGTCGCGACGGCTCGACCTGTCGCAGTTCCGCGGCTCAGACTCTGAAGGGGACGACGATGCTCCGCCAAAGGTGAGTCCGGAATACAACACTGCTCCAGTTCTCCTGCAAGCTACTTAGAGCTAGGGGAACTGGGGAACAATGCTCTGGTGAAGACGTGCTTACGGTCATTTCTCTTTGCAGCGCGGACTAGAGCTGAATGCGCTCAAGAGCAAGACGTTCTCCCTTGGTATAACGAAAAAGACGAAGAAAGATCTGGAGAAAGAGGCCGAGGAGAAGAAACGCATCGAGGAGGAAAAGTGCGTCGCTTCTCTCTTTCTCCCCCAATCACCCAACTGCAAAATCAGTCCCACGCCCATACTTGTATATGCTGATGCTTAAACGTCCTTCAGAGCTGCAGCCCTAGTATACGCGGAATACGCAGAAGCATTCGAGAATCCAAGTGCCGAGCACGCTCCGCTGGGCGGTACGCGGGGTTCAGGGGGCACGCTCGGCAGAAGGCCCGTGGGACCCGGAGGAGGCTTTGTGCGTGCCGGTGGATCGGGCTCTGGCTCTGGATCCGGCTCTGGTTTTGGCCCTGGACCTGGGCCTGGACCTGCATTTTCAGCGTACGAGCCGCCAAGAGGGCCCGCTGGACCGCCCAAGGGCCCTGCTGCTATGGGTTATGCGCGGGTGCGTAGCTTTCGTATCCGCTGTGCAGCTCGAAAACTCTCTTCGGTGATGGTGACTGATCGTATCGTACCACTCAGCAACGAGCGTTACCACCAAGAGCGCCGTCGCCGCCGCCCTCAGCTGCGCCTCGAGGGAAAGGTAAACGAGCGATGGACTTTTTCCTGGAGGAGATCAAGAAGTGAGTCATACGCAAACGCGCTGAGCCATTCTATGTAGCTGACACATCTTGATCTCGACAGTAATCAGCAAAGCAGAGAACAGCGACTTGGCAAGATAGCGAAACGTGCGTCAACTTATTTGCGTTACCGTGATAGATCAAGCTGACGGTCACACCTTGACACGAAACAGAGGAAGGCTCATCGGTTACCGCACTGGCAGGTCCGTACTCGCAGGCACACAAAGCCAATATGGCATGTATGGGCATGAGACTGATCGTAGTATGAGGACCTCAGCGTGGGAGTCGGAGCGAGGCAGTCATGTTGTCGGCGATCAAGAGGTGGGTTCTGGCGTAGACTGGCTTGCCGGAAATGAAGCTTACGCTTACGAGCAAATGTATAAACAGACAACGAATCTTTTCATCGTGAGCTGAACGGTCCTCTCGTGAACGAAGTGGAACAGCTGACGCCCCAACTAGTCAAACCTTCCATCAAATATCACCGAAGAGAGCCTTGGCATGTTCTTCGCCAAGCTCGGACCCGTAGGCACCGTCAAGATCATGTGGCGTGAGCGACAATGCCAATTCTGCAAATCACCGATTTACATGATCTGACTTATCGTACAGCTCGAGGGGACGAGGATACCTCGATTGGAGCTTCAATAACGACAACAAGACGGTTCAAGGCGGGTTTGTCTGGCTTCGTCTCGTACATGAAGCGGAAAGATGCCGAGCGGGCGGTCAAGGAGCTAGACGGCCTTGATTGGGGATGTAGTGTGCTGCGAGTGGGATGGAGCAAGCCTGTTCCGATGCCTCTGAAGGCGCGGTTTGGTGAGCTGTGCGTTCATCATGCACTATGCTCCTACTGATGGGGAGGCCCATTTTCCGACTTGTTCTCGCAGAACTGCCGGCAGTGCGAGACAAACGGGCCCGCTCACCGTCACCTGTCCGAAAACGGGATCGCGACACTAGTGACAACCGGAGAGGGCGCCCCGACTCAGGATCGCGCAGTCCAGCGAAACAGCGCAAACAATCCCCATCACCATCCCGGTCCCGCTCGCCATCGCCAAGACGCCGCAAACGCTCGTACTCCTACTCTTCTGATTCAGCTTCAGCCTCGTCCCGCTCAAATACCCCGCCACCGAGGAAACTTTCAGCGAAAGATAAATGGCTTGCGAAAGTACCTGAGGAACAGCGAAAGTTCATCAAGACCGTGGCTGGCAGAGTCAAAGATCATGGGAAGGGTTTCGAAGATCTTTTGAGGAAGAAAGAAAAGGACAATCAGAAATTCGCATTTCTGTTCAATGAGGATGTAAGTCTCGCACGTATCGTCGTAATGCTGTATCGCTGTCCCATGCTTAGGCTGATGATGTGAGATAGCTGCCCGACTACCATCTGTATCAACTAAGCATCGACTCGCGATATCGTGTCCCTACCCCTCCTCCAGACGAGTTCGACGATACGGTAGGAACTGCGGCTCATACACGAAGATACCCTGACTGAATCCGTGTGTTCTCACAGGGCTATGCCTCGCTGTACTCGTCCGACTCCGCAGAAGACTCCGAGAAGGAACGTACGGTCAAGGGCAAGCTGGGTAAACTCGGCAGAAAACGATTCGAAGCAATGTTACGGTGCATGACTGGGAAAAGAGCGGAAATTGCACGCGGAATGGAATTTGCTGTTCTCAGGGCTGAAGCTGCAGATGAGGTAAGCAGTGCTGTGCACCTGGCAATTGTCATGAGACTGATCAAGCTGCTTGTCAGGTCGCCGATGTCGTATGCCAAAGTCTGCGATTGGATGCAACGCCCGTGCCTAGAAAAATGGCTCGACTGCATCTTATATCCGACATACTGCACAACTCTGTAAGTAAGCCTTTGGAATAGTATACACTGTAGCTAATAGCGTCGACGTGATAGGCATCATCACTGCCAAATGTATGGAGGTATCGACAAGCATTCGAACAGCGCCTTCCACCAGTTTTTGCGCATTTGTCAACTGTCTATCAGAGCTTATTAGCGTATTCTGGCAAGATCAGCGCGGATGTTTTCCGTGCGCAGGTTGCTGCTGTCCTCGATATATGGGAGAGGTGGTGAGGAGGACTCTCATTTGATTCAACGGCGCTACATGATCCAGCGATGCTCAACATGGTACATGCTGACCACACGTCACAGGATCGTCTTCAACACCGATTCGGCAGAATACCTCCGAGGTCTGCTGGACGGGACGAAGATGCTCGTCGTCCCGGAGGATCCAGCAGTGATAGCAGCAAGAGAGAAAGCCGAGAGGGAAGCTGCTGCGAAGATATCAGCTGAATCTGCAGGAAATCAAGAAGGGGAGATGAAGGGGTTCAAACCCTCAGGATTCAAGAAATCGGGCTTTAAGCCTATTGAGCCCGCGCAACCCCCACAGCCAGCAACGGTAGCAACCGATATTGATCTTGACGGTGAGCCTATTGAGGAAGACGAGGACGAGGACGTAGATGGGGAAGCAATCGATGATCTGGATGGGGAAGCTATGGATGAAGATGGGGACGAGGATCTGGACGGAGAGGCCATGTGATCTATAGTGCATTTGCACTTGCCCATTATCAGAAGACGATAATGCTCATATGCCGTATATGCAGCAGTATGCATCGCGCGTAACGATTCGCATGAATACATGCATTGATAGATAGACGGGTGACTCTACGCCGTCTCCTCCTTCTTGTCCGCCGCGAGCAGGTCCTTAACTCTGGACACTTTGCCGTCGTTACCACCTGATTTGATCTCTTTATCCGTGCGGGTGCCGATTCGGATATCCGTCTGTGTCATCTCAGCTCAGCTCGTGCACCTGTCTTGAGATACCTGATATGGAGATGGAGAGGAGGGACTCACGGCTATTCTCGTGCAGCCCAATGCGTGCACGGCGGCATGTGCTTCGCCTATCACCTGTGTGCCGTCGTATCAGTTTTCCACCTACCATATCGAGTTTGGCGTTGTTGTTCACTAGCAGTAGCACGAATGAAGTTCGAAGACAAACGAAAGACGTACTCGAGTCACGTCGTCCCATGGTCCTTCGAGGTTCGTTCCGTAACCACTATAGCGGTGAGAACAGTCAATATCTGCATGGGAAGACCAGATACACGGGACTCACTGCAGCTGTTTCACCAAGGATTCAGTTAAAGTAACAACGCAGAACGTCAGAATTTATAGCCTGCGTCGAAATTAGAGAGATGAAAAGTGAGAAGCGAGCTCACCGTATACTCCAATCCCGACTTTTCCAGGACCCTCTGCACTTCAGCAATCTCCTTGGCTACCGATTCCTGCGGTAGAGCCATGGGTATCAGGCAGACTACTCTCACAATGTATCAGCGACAGTGCTCGTTTATCACTTATCTCGAGAGAAGGAGGGAGCATGAGTGACATACAGTCTGCTACGGCGTATAGGTCGGTGGGCATCTTGCTTGTGCTTGTTGTCTATTTCCGTGAGTGAGCTTGGTGATAAGTGTGCTTCAAGTCCAGTCGGTAAATATACTGCAGCAAGTTGTTCGAGAAGTGGACGATCCGGATCTTTTGTCACTCTGATATCCGCATCATAGCCGATACGTGATAGGCGCGTCGCTTCAGCCGTCGATCTTTGGATAGGCCCGCATAATCCAGTTGATCCCACGCGCGGGTAAGACGTCACGACAATCACCTTGAATACAGCGCACAACGCAACCTCTTCAATGGCGACAAACGTGCAGAAACACCATACCACCATATACAGATCACAACTATCCACCAAAGCAGTACTCAGCAACAAGCATGCCGCCAAAGGGAAAGAAGAGCAAAGCCGAGGAAGCCCTTGACTTCCTGTCGAATCTCGACAACCTCGACGCGCCAGAGGGTGTGACTGGATCCACCGACGATACTAGTGCGAACGCCAATCCTAACAGTTCTGTCGCTGGGGGCGCTGGAGCTACTGCGTCTCTTTCCGGTTCTACTGCTGGTGCGACCGGCGCAACAAGTGATACGCCCCGAGGCAGCTCGGAGGGATCTCGCAAATCCCTTTCTGCCTCTACAGAGCTTCAGAGGCCTCCTGCTGGCGCTTCGACCGGGGCCACCGGTGCGGCCGCTGACGAAGAGGCGGCATCGGCTTTGGCTTTCCTCGAAGCGCAGATCAATCAGAAGCGTGCACCACTCAGCAAACCAGGTCAGGTCCTCACTGGCCCAGGCGCGGGGACGAGCGGCGGTACACCCCGCTCAGGCACTCCTCAGCCTCGCCCGCAAGCTGCAGCTGCAGCTGCACCCGCCTCGACCGCGACGCCTGAACCTACCAACGTGCCTTCGTCCCCATCTTCGTCATATGGTGCCGGATGGGGCGTGTCGTCCTTCTGGTCCAGTGCAACCTCTGCGCTCCAGTCGGCGCAGCGAGTCGCAGATGAGCAATACAAGAAAGTCAGGACTGAGGGTGTCAGTGGAGTTACGGGCCAATTGGAACATTTGGGCGTCGTGGGCGTTGGCGGAGTCGATCTGAACAAGTTGAGAAAGGGCGCAGAGGAGAGACTTGGCGGGATCGTCAAGGGTGTCGACCTGGAAAAACTCCGTGAGTCCGTCTCTCTCCAGCGCAAACTCTGCAGTCTTCGCAGACTACGCGAAAGCTAATGGCTAATGTCGATCTGCTGTATAGGCCAAGACCTCGTCAACACTACCACGTCAACTCTTACTTCCATCCTCGATACGGTTGCCCCTCCCATCTCCGCGCATGAGACACTAGAGCTCTGGCTCTCGCATCCCATGGTAGGATACTCGGGCGTCGAAGGCGTCGTTTACCGTGCATGGACCAGAATACTAGAACAGACGGAAAGTGGCGAATTGATCGTTGTGTGGTCTCCTCCTTCCGCGTCCGATGCGGAGGGAGAGAAGCAAGATGAGCATGAACGAAGAAGCATTAATCCGACCAAGGGCTGGACCGAGGGGTGGGAAAAGGCCATCAAGGAATTGGTAGAGGTGAAAAAGAGGGAGGATGAGAACCCCCAAGGAAGAGCAAAGTCCAGTCGTGAGTCACGCACTGTTCCCAAATGACCATGGATAGCTATATACTAACTCGGCACGTGGTGGTCGTAGCCAACGTCCCAGTGACGACAGTCCCGATATTCCTGCACCTCCAACCGGTCGTAGCACCGCTATCTATCCCCGAACCACCCATTCTCATCTCCTCAGAGTCGTCCGCCACACCGCCCAATCACCTCTATTTCATATTATCATTGCAAGACCCGTCACACTCATTACGCTTCACTACCATCTCTCAGCCCACGCCCGCCGACTGGCTCGATGTGGAGTACGAGCGAAGCGAGTGGGTCGAGGAGAGGTTGGTTGAAGTGCTTCGAACCAGTGTGGAGATTGTTGCTCAGGACGTGAGTGCTGTCGACGTTTTTCGCATTCTTTACAGTTGCAGTCCTGATGACTCGCTTTGGTAATCAGTACGTCGCCACTCGTATGGGCCTCAAGCCGTCAGCGGCGGCGATAGCACAAGCAAGTGTCTCGTCCGAGGCATCTCAGGCAAAGGCGGAGGAGCCACCAGTCGCCGCAACGTCTGCATCGACCACAGACACTGCCGAGTAGATGTATGGTTGCAAGAATCGTTTTCACTGGTTCAATGTTCTTTGCCTGGTCGCGAGAGAGGAGAGAAAGCTACGAAGAACGCGATTGGCTACTTTGAACAGTAATTCAGATCCTGGCGAGCAGACTTGACCATGTACAATGTACTCTTTTTCATTCAAGCCTCAGCAACAGATGACCTGCACATTCTGGTGAAACAGATAGCATCACGTCTACGTAATGCTTGCAATGCTTGCAATGCTTGTGCGGGACAGTACGAGTAAAGTACAAGAGCGTACTATGCAGTACTCTCGCCATTCGCCAATTTAAGATCCACAATCCCGGCCCACATCTTATCATTGATCTTGTTGGCCTTTTCCAACGAGGAGCGTAATCGCTTGTTGTCCGCTATCAGCGCCGCGATCTGTTCTCCGGCCGGTGTAGCCATTGACGCCGGTCCCACTGACGTTGTCACTGCAGTAGCGATGGACGATGATCGAGTCGGGCGTAGTTCGTCTAGCTTGGAGAGCATAGGTGACGGTCGTAAGATGATATTTGCTTCATGGATGTCTTTTGCTTGGCGCACGGACTTCATCCGCTCAAAGGCCTTGATATCGATTATAGGCCATATCTCCGTTCTGCTCGCTATCGATGATGATCCTGACGCAGGAAGTGACGAGACCAGGTCCGCCGGTCGCAGAAGGGTCTTTAGGGTCGTCACTGGTCCAGGATGAGTGTGTAGTGTTCGAAGATGCTGATGGGATGGGAGAGAGTGGATCTGGATCGTGCCTGCTGCTGTGCCGACAAGGAGATGAGTAGAGGATAAGGACAAGGCGAGCGACGTAATGGATGAGCTAAAACGGGGTTCATCGTCAGTGTGGTACATGGCAGTCGGTAAGACTAGACGGTGAAATACTCACTCGACATTGATGACGGAACCTTCAAGCTTCAATGGTGCTGAACCCTCTCCGCCTCCGCTGACAGCCTCCATATCGCCATCGTCCAAACCCGAATTCGCACCGAGCTCGTTCCGCCGACGGAATAGCGGGACGTGGAAGACCGCCCCTTGAGATGTCGCGACGTAGAAATAGCGTTCTGAGGGGTCTACAGCGAGTGCTACTGGTGACGATCCTGATGGGAGCGAGAATGTGCAGAGGAGGTCAAAGGGGGGATGGAGGGACCACATCTGATACAGAACGCCGAATCAGCTTAGTACTTCGTGGTAGTCATCACATAGCTAGTGTCATTAATCACTCACCTTGATGGTCCCATCGTCAGAAGCAGTCCAGCACCGACCGCCGAAACTGCCCGACACCTTGCCCAGCACCACGCTTCGCACCGCAAGCGTATGGTCCGATAACGAGCCATATGGTTTCCCAACAGTACTAGCCGTCTCGGGATCTATCAATCTCGATACGAGGAAGACGTGCACTGCCGAGTCGAGCGAAGAGGATATGAGAAGGTGGGAGTCGGGCGAGAATGTGAGTGTGGTCAGAGCGCGGTAGTGGGCTGTTGTTGATGCGAGCAAAAGACCGGATGCGAGCTGTAACCATAAAGCTGTCAGGCCGATATCTGGGATCGGAAACGACGGCGGCTTACCTCCCACAAGTATATTTGGCCATTTGATGAGCCTGCCGCGGCCCAGCATCCATTTGGAGACAGAGAGAAGCAGCTCATCTTCTCAGGCAGATGCAGCTTGAGGTGCATTTGATCCTAACGCACATCTCCTATATCAGCTGGATGTCATCACGGTAGGAGTTTGAGCTGACCTTCTGCCAAGCCCATATGTTCGCTATAGCCTTGCCTTCCTGGACAGCAAATACGACTCCTCCTTCACCGTCTCGCGTAGGAACATGGGACACGCAGTTGAGTCCACTGGTCGAAGTCTTGAAAGACTGCACGGCAGAGGAAGTGAGCAGGTCATGCAGGTGTATAGCTGGGGTCGAGGTTGGTCTCGCGCTCGAGGTGGAAGAGGACGCTTCTGCCGAGCAGGCCGATAAGATCAGTTCTTGGGGTACCATCTTGGGCGTCTAAATCTCTAGAACGAAGTAAATATATACAGAGTTGCTATAGTCAGTTGTCTTGTAGAGAATGCTCAAATGTCGATAATAATTCTGCTTCGCTGAAATCTCGAGCCAAACACGGAGTAGCGAATCAATCTCCGCTCTCCATCATTCTCTGTTCGCGTCACTGTCAGCTCCGTTTCTATTTCACTTGATCATTTCCATATTCCACTAGCGACTCATCCTCAACTAGCACTGGCAAACCACCTCACCCTCAGGATGCTGCGGTACGGCCAGAGTAGTGCCAGTGCATCTGGTTCTTCGATGCCGGCAGGTATGGGGATGCCGATAAAACGCCCGAGCGCATACGACTTGTTCCCTAATAATAAACGATCGTCATGGATGGATGATCTGCAGCGCAAGATACAATTGGGATTGAACCCGCCCGACTCACCGGGCCCATCCAGATCTCCTTCACCTATCCAGGCCGACGAAGAGGAAGAGCAGGCCGGACATGGGCAGGCTCGCATCCCTCTGCCAGCTGAGCAAGGAGGGGGCAATCCGACATACAGCTCAGACGACGATGTACAAGTCGGTGACAGTCCGAGCGCAGACGCCGCAGGAGAAGATCAGGACGGAGATGAAGAAGACGAAGGAGATGAAGACATGGCTGGAGACGGCGAAGAAAATCAGCCTCCTCGTCAACAAGTCAGGATCCCGTTATCTGCATCTACTGTCGATCTTGATGAGAACCAGGATGAAAGTGACGAGCTCGAAGATGACGAGGAGGATTATCTTGACGACGAGGAGCAGGACGTTGGCAGTGCTCCGAGACGACAAGTGAAGATACCTTTACCGGCTGGCACAATTGAGATTGACGACGACTCAGTCGGTGAGGAAGAAGATGACGATGTCGAAGAAGAAGAAGATGACGAAGAAGATGATGAACAAGAAGAAGAGGAAGAGCAAGCAGATCAGGCACCAATCTCTATCGAAGACTACTACCAAGTGGAGGATGACGGCGTGTACGACGAGGATGAAGACTTTGACAGGGACGGAGACCTTCTTGATTCGGACGCAGACGCAGACGTTGAGCAAGAGCAAGAGCAGCAGAGCGCCGAACCGGAAAGTCAAAACCAACCAATAACAGGCCTACCGGTCGTCGATGCTGTCCTGCATGGGTTTGGCTTCGGCACAGAAGCTGGACAAGCGGAATCTGTTGCAGAGGTCAAGGAAAGCGATTATGGTTACGACCAAGATGAAGAGGAAGAAGAGGAGGGTGCTGAAGAAATCGAGGACGAGGAAGAGGAAGACGACGAGGATGAGGATGACGATGACGAAGAGGACGCGCGGCAAGAAGAAGACGAGGACGAGCAAGACGAGCCAGAATCCGACGACGATATCGAGTACATGGGCACGTCAGAATCGCCTGCGCCCGGGCGGTCCAGCTCCTTAGCCCAATCATCCCCTGCGAATACTTCCAACATCTACCCTCCTCTACCTCCGCAACCACCCGCATTCACCGATTACAACCCAATACCAGCGCCCATCTCAACCGCTCTGTTCGGTACGGCGACGGATTTCTCCGAGGACCAGATCGATCCGACACTGCTAGCGGACATCGTTCAGCAAGTTCAGCAAGCGGTGCCGTTCACCTCTTTCACAGACACAACAGAAGCGCTGCAGCCCCAGATAGAGCAGTATGCTGAGGACATCTACAACGATAACGAGATTGACAACGGATATGCAGGATATGCGGAGAGTGCGAGCGTGCCCGTGACCGAGATGTACGAGCAGCCTGCGGATGACGCCGAGGAAGACGAGCAGGATGATGAAGATGAGGAAGATGAGCTCGATGCAGACGGTGACGAAGAGCCTGACGGTCAGTGATCTGAGCAATTGATGAAATGCTGTGCTAATATTGACCTACAGAGGAGGCGGAACCGGAACCGCCAATCACTAGAAGACCGATGTCGAGCGACGATGTCATTGAGATTGGTTCATCATCGGACGAAGACAGCGAGGAGGAGGACGAGAATATGGGAAGCGAAGGCGAAGAGGGTGCTGGTGTTGATGACGAAGATGAGGAGGGCACGAACAGCGATACCGATAGCGAAGAGGAAGAAGAGGAGGAGGAAGAGTTGGAGATCGCGCAGCCTACGATGGACATCCCCGCAGACATTGCACTGGAAGCTGATGCCGAAGACCAAGCGATGGCTATGGAGGACGTTGAGGTTGCATATTCAGATAACGATACTACGGCTTACAATCCCAGCATGAGCGCGGCTTTGCAGCAAACACTGGCTACATCTGGAGAAGAAGAAGAAGAACGAGCGGCGCTTGAAGAACAACGCGGAATCGCCGAAGTGATAGCTGCGGCATTTGGCACCATCCCTCCAATTGACGCTGACCTTTCGCCCTCGAGCATTTTGGAAGCAATGCCTATTTCCAGTCCAGCACCAGGTGAGCATGGATCCTTGTTTCTCTACTAATCGAGAAATCATGCTGATGCGCGCGTCGCTCAGGCCCAGCGCTAGAGACCATTTTCGATGTTGCACCCTCACCATTGATAAACGACGAGCCCATGGCGGTCGACGGCGTAGCCATCAGTGTCACAGAAACGGTACAGGTGCAGGGCTCCGCGCCGTCGAACTACTCTGCAGTAGATGAGACAGTTGTCGTAAAGTCAACATCTGTTCAGGTGGTGGAGCTGGAACAAGTCCCCGAGATCACCCAACAAGAAGAATCACAACCACCGGCACGTGAAGTCGTCGCTGCAGCAGCAGATATTCCAACGGACAGCCAGGACACAGAGGATCCGACACCAAGTCCGATTATGCGACCGACGGATGTGGCAGCGGATTCACCATTCAATGGCGAGGATTACGTGTCGTTCGATGCCCTAGACACACCGGTCGCAGTTGAAGATGAAACGACGCTTCACCAAGAAAGTCCTACGATCAACGAATCAGATGACCTGGGAGTGATGGAAGTGGAGCCAACTGGATCTCCTCAAACCGATGATGACGCCATCATTATGCCGTCAGAAGTAGAAACACCTTTGGCCACGTATAAAGGGGATCCAGTTGATGAGCTACCGAATCCGCATCTTTCTCCTCCTGATGCAGAGACGACGACTCCCGCAATCCCGCGCCACCTTCTGGCGATCAACGACAACACTCCGTCGCTGGTTGTTGAGATCACAGAGAATCCGGTTCCGAGCGAAGTACAAACGACTCCATTGACTCGGCCAGAGTCGCCAACCATCCTTCCAGATCCGCAAGCTCCCGCCGCTGACAACATGACTTTTGCACCGCTCGACCCACACGATCTCGTGCCTACGGAGACTAGGTCACCTTCACTCATAGTTGAAGCTCCCGATGACATCCAGCCATCCGATCTGCCTTCGCAAGTCGTTTCTCGCTCAGCGACTCCCACATTCACTCTTGAATCTCAGCCTTTGCTTCACGACACCAATATCACGGAGCCGCTCGATTCACAGGATGTTGGCCCGCTCGCGCCGTCATCGGCATCGTTCAATGTTGAGGCTCCACAGGAGCTTACTGACCAGGACCTGCCACCCATTGCCACCGAGCAATCACCGACCCCGCCTGACCTGCCAGATCCCCAATTAGCTGCTCCGGACACAACCACAACTCTTCCACTTGACTCCCATGACCTCGAGCCTAGACCTGCCACATCCCCCTCTCTCATCGTGGAGCCGCCAGCAGATCCTCGTCCAAGTGGAGCCTTGTCTGCACCGGTATCCAGAGCAGAGACGCCGGTCGATCTGCCTGATCCCGCATTGCCACCACCAGACTCCTACCTCGAGGCGCCGCTTACACCTCATCATATCGAGCCCACGTCAGATTCGCCCACTCCATCATTACGCGTGGAACCGCCAAACGAACCGCCTACGATGGTTGAATCCACCACGCCATCAGAGGAGGCCACACCGGATGCCTGGCCTAGCGTAGTAACTCAAGCAGGTGATGAGGACATCACGATGGACACTCTTGAGGAACACCAAACAGCATCCAGCACGGACACCGAACCTGCAAAGGCAACAGATTCTACATCCCCGCCTTCCCCGGCATCGGGTATACGAGAAGGCGCAGCGGATCTTGATGAGGCGGTGCTGAACGGAACCGCGAAAACTGAATCAGCTGAGCCAAAAGAAGAAGAGATGCGAGAAGCATCGTTGAACCCCACGGACTACGAAGGTCAGCGGGAGGCTTCCGCAATGGTGGACGTGGAAGAGGAACATCGACCACGACTTCTACATCAGCATGGATCGACGAGTACTATCGCTGTCCCCCAAGTCCCGGCCGCTACGCATCGGCAGACTCGATCACGAGCCAGAGCGTCCGCGTCACCTGTGAAAGAGCCGCCCGTGACTCGTTCCCACTGCAATTACGAGAAACTGCGAGTGTCAGACGAGGAGCTTACAGCTGTCTTGCTCACTCCGCACTGCACTTTGTTCAACGTCGAAGATCTCGAGGAAGAAGATGCACAGGTGGAGGGTCCGGCCACGCACGATGAAGAAGAGCAAGGTCGGCAACAGCAGATGACGCACGATAATCCCATATTGCAGCCGCAGCTGTCGACGAAGATCAGGCGTATAGTCGGAGCGCAAATCTTCGATGAGGGTTGCTGTTATGTCCTCTACGCGAACGACGATGCGAGACTACCGGAGCGCGTCGCCAACGATACGCCTAAAAGTGCCGGAAGCACACGACATGCGAAGCGGAAGTCTATCGCCAGTATCCCTCAATCCGATGAAGAAGATGAGATTACTGTTCAAGTGCACACTACTCCACAACGTAAAACGAGGCGGTCGACACCAGCAACCGGATCTCGAAGCGTGAAAAAGAGAACGTCCATGTCTGCCTCTGTCGAACCTGAAATCACCATTCACGTCACTCCGGCTCGCCGTACCCCAGCGCGAGCGGGTAAGGGTAAAGGCAGAGAGTCCTCTCTCGCTTCGGAAGCCGGCGATCGTAGATCCATCACCCTCTCACCTGGTCCGTCAGGTACTCCGGGCACTCTCAGAAGGTCCTCCAGGATCTCTGGGGTTGCGCGCGCAGACGATATCGCGGAAGAAGTAGAGACGACGCCAGCTTCGGATCTCGGGAGCGACATCAAGTCGGCAACTGCTTCCCCTGCTCCCGAGGTAAAAACGACCCCTTCAACGACCAGAAGATCTGCTAGGAAGTCTGGAGTGCGAGCTATCGATTTCACCTCACCAGCTCCGGCAGCAGAATCTCCAGTACAAGCTGAGGAGAAAGCACAGGAGCAGGAGGAGGATGAGGAGGAGAAGGAGGACGCAGCTCAATCATCGCCACGCAAAACGCGTCACGCCTTGTCTTCCGCTAGTAAGCAGGACGAAGCCGCTTATCGCCCCAACGAGGAAGAGCTGGAAGCGGCAGAAACAGACGCAGACGCAGACGAAGAGATCGTCTCTGAACTCAAAGCAGAGCAGAGTCCCGCACCTGTTCCGACACGCAAGACGCGTAGTTCTACTGTGGACGTCAGCGAGGCCGAGGAGAAAGCAGAAATCTCTACACGGCGTAAACGCAAAGCGCGAGCAGATGGCGTTGACGCAGATGAAGCAGAGAAGGGCACACCTTCCGGGCGCCAGACGAGGGGGATGAAGCGCCGCGCACTGGAGAATCAGGAAGAGCCAGGGACACCCGTAGCATCAAGAACTACGGGCGAAGAACGAGAGGAGAGCAACGATGATGAGGTGATGCAAGATCAAGATCCAGAGGACGGAGATGAAGACATTGTCGTCGTCACCGCACAACAGGAGACGCCTCAGACCGAGATAGAGACCGAGACTGGGAATGGGACTGAGCCTGTGCAGAGAAGTCGCGGTGGTTGGGGTGGGAAGATCTTGAGAGGGTTGAGGTTCGGTAGGGGTTGATCTCGGTGTACTGCCAGTATACAGAGACGCCGAGTTGGACATTCTGATACATTATGTACATATTCAAATAATTATTATTCCTCTATCTTGACAATTTTAGCATACTGTAGACACCAAGCATTGTTAGATATGCGATTCTGCCAAGTAACCAAACATCCACTGGTGAATGGTCCACGAACCTGCGACAAAGCAACCTCGTACGATGGAACTTACAGTACGTCACGTCACAAAGCCGCTTCATTGCTGGTTGTATGGTAATGCACAAAGGTATATACAACGTAAAATTACAAGAACAAGCTCGAGAAGATCTATTTCTTATTACCAATAATCCATTATCAGACTCGACCAATCGTGCAGTTCAAACCCTCATGTTCTCGCTGAGACCCTTCGTCTCTCATCATGAGCGACGACGACATTGGATTTCATCTCCACTTCTACACGCCACTGTCTTGCCGTATTCCTGGGCAAAGCCGAAGGGATCAGCACAAGAGCTGACGAAGTCGAGTGGACAAGACGAGGCAGCTCACTTTGCTCGTACGATACTCAGCACAGCCAAAGCGACCGCTTTGAGCGTTCGTCTGGGTCGCGGTGGCTCGGGCGCAGGGAATCCCATCTTGGCTATCTCCCTCAGAGTCGCTTGTTCGCTATGAAGTCGTATTGTCAGCTGAAGATCTCAACAAGTCGTAGCTGGACGACACTCACTTCAGGCTCATACCACCTACGAGCAAGAGGAGGTATCTCTTCTGCAGCGCCAATGCGTTTCTGAACGTCGATTCACGAGTATACTTCGCTTTGAGATATCGGATCTGACTCGCTAATTCCCTCGACTGCGTCTTGAAGCGCGCTTTCTGATCCGCTAGCATATCGGGCGATGCGCTTCTGCAACCAATCAGACCAGTCAGTATGGAGCTGACGTCGGAAGGAATCGATGAAACCATGACGAGGACTCACGAAGCACATCGGTGGGCGTCGCGCCATCTCTCCAATTCCGCCTGCTTGACTTGCGAGTCCTTCAAATGCCTACTGACAGCTTGCGACCTCTCTTTTGCGTCCCTCAGCTCCCGCTCGAGGCGTACCAGTTCCCTGGCATGCTTGCCATTACCGGCGTCTTGCTCGCGCCTGAGAAGCTGAAGTTGTCGGCCAAACTCTTCGCTCTCAGTGCGCTGAGTGCAGAGATCCCTCTCGAAGTCAGAGAGTTCGCGAGCGATACCTTCTCGCTCAGAACGATAACGAGAGAGCTCAGTCTCGGCGTTGTCAAGCGCCTGGCTGCGCTGCTTCAACACACTGCGCATTTTGTCGGCAGAGTCAATCGCCTCGCGTAAAGCAGCTTCGAGCGAACGGACGGCCCCGCTCTTCTGGGCGAGCTCAATTTGCATGGCAGCTTGTACGGTCCCGTCTCGCACGTTTGCGCCGTTCCGCCTGTTTAGCGACTCGTATGCCCGTTTCTCGTCGGAGAGATCGCGCTCGAGTTGATGCACCTCGTCTTTGGAAGTTTGAAGTTTCTGTTGCGGAAGTAAGTACTTGACAACCACTGGTCTCCACTGTAGACCTGGAATATCGTCACTCACGGTCTGCATGTCGTCGCGCTCTCGAACCGCTCTGCTTAACTCATCTTGAGCAGCTCGCAGATCCTCCTCTGAGTCCGCCGATAGCCTCTCCAATTCCGCTCGGAAGCTCTCAATCTCAGCGCGACTCTTCAAACGTAGCTCTGAGACGAGATCGTTCAGACGGCCGTTGTCTTGCTGCAGTCGGGACCGCTCAGCCTCAATGTCATATTTGAGATCCTCCATCTGCTGATGCACCGCTGCCAACGCTTTCACCATCCGTCCTTCGTTGTCACGCCTGAATATCAAGGTCAGCACGAAGTAGATGTCGTATGTGTATATTTGTCAGCCTCACTCTCGGTCTTCCCGCTGAGCGCTGACGAGCGCTAGAGACGCTTTGTTACGCTGCACCAAAGTACGCATCTCGTCCTCGAGCTTGCTGTTGCGCTCTTGAGCGGCTGCAAGCTTCTCAGCCAGTTCCATCGCGCTGTAGCCAGCCGCTTCGAGTCGACTGAAGTTATGATCGAGCTGATTGTTGGCGTTGTCGAGTTCGGTCTTGAGGTATTCCAATTGAGCTTCCAGTATCGGCTCGTTAGAATCGCCAATAGTGGTCTGAAGCCAGGAGAGCTGAGAACACTTATCAGCTTTCGGTCGTCTTTGCCTTTCGTCCAGGTTACAACGGATAACTTACCTCCTTCATCGGTCCCGGAGTTTTGGGTGTCTTCAAGGATGCGATAGCTTTATGGACGAAAGGACTAATTTGCTTGAATGGCGAATCAGCATACTGCATACCATTCGCCGGCGCTTGCATGGACGTGGATGATATGCTTCTGTTCGAAGCGAGTCGGTCGGCGAGAGCGGCCTTTTCTCGCTCTAGAGCTTTGATCCTGGCGTCCTTGATCTCTATTGTCGACTTCATATGCGGAGCTGTACCAAGTTCATGCTTCAATCGACCGATCTCTCGATATGCTTCGTCCAGTCGTTCTTCGATCGCTGCAACGAAGGATTCTTGTTCCCTGGCTGACATGTCAGATAGACCTGACGCTTTGGCGGTGGTCGCGACTGGACTGGTCGATGACGTTGATCGACGAGCCGATTGTCGCAGGGCGTTGGCGGCCAAGTCAGCCACGTCAAGCTTCCCTCGAAGTGCTTCTACCTCGGCCTCCTTAAGCGCAAGTGCGTCGCTCACAGCCTGTAATTCCTCTTCGACAAGGTGCAGCTCTTTCGCTGCGGTCTGGTCAATGGGCGCGTCGTCTCGAGCAGAAGCCAGATCCGATTGAAGGTCCGCCATTGCACGATGGAGATCCTCGATCTGCTCGTGTTGACGATCGAGTTCGGCCTCTTGATCAGCATTCGCTTGCCTCAGCGCCGCCATATCCTCTTCCAGACGTTCAGCTTCGTCCTCTGTCTCCTTCTGGGCCTCGCAGGCCGCTCTCAGCTCCCCTTTCACGGCTTCGATATCTGCCGATGCCTGCTCATTGCGCGTTTCGGTCGTCTTGAGCTTCTCTTCTAGGTCCGCCACCAAATTATGAGCGTTGTCGGATTTCAACTTCAGGTCTGCTCTGTCTGCCTCAAGCTGCGTGACTTGATGCTGTAAGAGCTCGACTTCTTCCGCACGACCCTTTGTGTCCTCCTCGGCGCGACGCAGACTTCCTTCATATGCCTGAAGCTGTTTCCTTAATTCAGTCTCTCGCTCACTAGAGCTTTCGCTCAAAGCAAGGCTCTCTAGACGGGCTTTGTCCTGCTGTAATCGATCGATGTCTTCTTTGGCGAGTCCGACTTCCTTTTCGAGAGTTTGGACTTGATCCTCAAAGCTCTTACAGATGTCGCCAAAGCGTTTGGCGTGCTGCTCGGTCTTCTGAGCGAACTCGTTGTGAAGGTTGACTCGCATCTGCTCGGCTTGGGTCACCTGCTTTGTCAGATCCTCAATTTGGATTTGAAGTTGCTGATCGTCCGGTGTAGTGGAGCCCTTTGACGTGTGCAGTTGGTCTTGAAGGTTTGCGATGAGGTGATCCTTGTCTGTGATGCCTTCCTCCAGACTTTCCAGCCTCTCTGCCATCTCTTGCATGACAGCAGCGTACTCTTCGGCGCTCATGCCCTGGAGCAGATCGAGTGCTGAACTGTGCGCATTGGAGCTAGGTGAACTACTTCGTCGTACCTGACCCAATAATTGCGAGATGCCTCTGTCGGATTTGGCACCGGGTGTATCTTGGTTGAAGAGATCATCCGCGTTCACTGAACGATCGGCATGGATGTTGGCTAGGACGTCGATCTCCTCCACTTCTATGCCAGCCTCATGAAGAGCGCCACGCAACCTGTCAACCTCGTCGCGCCAAGCCTCGGCCTCTCGAGCCAGGTCTGCGTTCGTCTCCAGCAATTGCTTGTTCATGGCATTGAGATGCTTGTGAATCTTGATACCATCGACTCGTAGATCAGACAAGCCCTTGAGCGAGCCACCGGCAGAGGTGGAGTGCGCACTCGTTGGCAGCAGGATGGTAGGGAATGATGTGTTGCCTCGAGAGAGCCGACTGTTAAGGTGCGAGGCTCGTCGGTCAGAAGTGAGGTCCGCGGAAGAAGCTATCGAGACGAACGATTCGTTGCCGGATTGATCGATGGTGAGTCGGCTCTGCATGCCAGGCGTCATGACGCTAAGTTGCTGAAGCGATGTCGTGCTGCTACCCTCCTCAGCGATGGACTCAGACGCGGGCGCAGTCGATACTCGTCGAAGAGGATGCGGCGTGCCTCGTACGGGAGGTCGTGCGATACGTGAAGGGAGTCCTGATGAATTCAAGACTGCCAAGACATGGCTTTTGCGACGCTGGGCATCATCGAGAGGTGCCCGTGGCGTAGAGGGATCACTGATCTTTGACATCATACCTGCCGGGGAGGGAGTGTAGGGGATGCTCGGAGTGTTCTGCTGCGACTGAGTGATGTCATTCAGCGCCGTCACGCTTTGCACTGGAGTCGGCATGTCGGGAGTGTAGGTGTCTTCTGACATATGACGAGTTCGAGCCATACCTGGCGTGGACAGTTGGGCAGCGTATGACGCTGCGATATGTTTGGGGAGGGACATCGAGTTGTAAGTTTTCGCAGGGGATGCCATATCTTGGTCGAATCCGGACAGATCGCCATCCTGACGAGACTCGTATTCATACTCTTGTTGATATTCCAAGGTCGGGTTCCCGGTTCGATTTTGCTCGGCATCGCTTTCCGATTCGTATTGGTATTCACCGGTGAGTTCGTATATATGATGAGCTTCTGACCTGGGAGTCATCATCGAAACGTTTCGTGTGGGGCCTTCAGGTGTAGTTGCCGCGCCACTGGTATCTGTACCTGAGACCTCGCTACGAGACAAGCTGGGAATGCGATCTTGCTGTTGGGGCACATGAACCGCTGTTGCGGCGGGCGGGGGAGTATGGACAGTAGCTCCTGCTGGAGTCACGGGGGCAACGGACGTCGCTGGAGTAAATGGTCCACTGGAAGATTCTTCTACAGTGGCCGACATGAAGTTTGCAGCTGATGGTCCTCGCCGTCGTGGACGCTCGAATAAGACATGTCCCGATGACAGCCGACGTGTGATTGGTGTCTCTTCAGGCTGTGCAATGAGTGAAGGGAGTTCAGGGAGGGATTGCGAGTGATCGTACGTCTTATGGAAACTGATCAGCACCTGCTCGCTCAACACCGTATTGATAACTCACCTCGGACTGATCGTTGAGAGGGATAGACTTTTCGGTACCGAGATCCATCTGCTCGACGATCTCTCCTCCCGAGAAGCTTCCGCTCATTTCTCCTGGCGTTTGCCATCTCTCCCTTCTGGCGTATGTGCTGTTTCCAAGAGATCCAGTCCCACTCTGGGTCCTTTCATGACGAGATGTTCGGCTCGTTGTATTGGTCATGTCATTTGTGCTCGCAGCCAGGGAACGGGATAAAGATCGTGATTTCATGGAGTATGGAGTGGAAGTGAGGGCGGTAGCGGGCTCGTATGGTGAGGGAGTTTCTTCTCGGGATGAGGAGGCGAAAGGGGGGAATGGGGAGCCAGAAGCAGTCGAGAATGAGTCGGCAGAAGATCGCGTTGCAGCGGAGATAGTGCTGGACGGGGGTGGTCCAGTTGCCCTTCGTAATGGATGCGGAGTGGCCAGATCCTGTGTAGCACAATGATGAGCTTTGGTCTGAGCCGCACATATTGGCTTGGACTTACATCTGTTGACTCATCAAGTACTGGTGTTACTTGGTGAAAGTCATCTCGGCTTGACTCTGTTCCGCTCATACTATCATAGTCGATATCATCATGCTGGAAACTGGGCAGCGAGGGTAATTCCATGTCTTCGAGCTGCTGCACCCTCTTGAGCAGACGCGAGGGAGTGTCAAGCAGAGCCGCCGCCATCTCGCACAGTTGACTATCGTTACAGTGGGTTGTTGGTTATTATAAAGATGAACGATCAGACTGGTTGATTTCAAAAGTGCATCAAAGCTGTTAAAGCTGTCAACAAACAATGCACACACACAAGAGGGAGAGAGAACAGTCGCGTACAATGTCACGTGCTGTGGCGGCAGCATTACCTGGGACAAATGGGCATAAAATAATAGTGGTTGGCAATATCAATGGGTGTGGCACTTTTCTACATTCCTTTTATTCCGCCCCGTTCTGCTCCGTCAGCGGCAAGTGAGCAGTTACTGCACTGAGGGGGAATGGCTGAAAATTGATCCCGTCGCGTCATACTCTTTTCTTCATCCAGCAAAACACACACCAACCCAACATCCATCTTGACAATCCATCTTGACAATCCATCCTCGATATCATCCTCGAACAGCCTCCTCCGTGCAATGTCTCACGACTGAATATCATTGTATCAATATCTTACCCACAACACGCCCAGCGGATAGCTACACGCCAATCGAACATACCAACATCGCTTGACTCGGCGTCATGCAGCCGTATCACTCTACCCCCTCCTCCCGCCGCACATATACCGCTCCTTCTACTCCCGATTCACCCGTCATCGAAAAGGAGTCCCATATCGGCTCAGAGACCAATGCTCGTCAGGCGAGAGAAGCAGCAGATGGCGTCGTGAGAGAGTACGAGGAGAAGCGAGATCGGTCAGTAGACTTTTGTACCCCTTGCCACCGACATCCGAGATCGCAAAAAATCATAGTACTGATGACGTATACTGGTATGACAGATTGGCCAAAGCCATACAATCCTCTCTATACCTCCTCGGCGACCTCAAGAACTTCAACGGCGACCAATGGACCATCCGGTATCCTCATCTCAGGCCTGCGGAATCCGTAGAGCAAGGATCGCGTGAGTCTTGCTTGATCTCATAGCTCAATTCTTCAGAGCTGACCCTTGCATCTCAGCGTCTGCTCGACCTGGAATGAGTCGGCGTACATTAACATTTGCCGATGAGCCTTCATCATCGACCGACGTCGTCCTCCAGTCCACACCGACTGTCCGACGCACACTAAAGCGATCGATTACAGTCGCTCCCGCCAACCCTACATCAGAAATCACTCCTGCTGCATCGGCTGAACCGTTGTCTGAGGCAGACGCTCAGAATGAAGAGGATTTCTCAATTTTGCGTCTCGATCTCAACATGGGTGCGACACGTCATGCCAAATCTCTCATTTCTCACTTGGAAAAGGCTTCGATCTCCGCTCTGCTTGATAACCGGATTTCAGCTTCGCTTGGTCACCTTTCCTTGCTAGAGAAGCGTATCCACGACGCTCATTCCCGCGTGCTCGTCACCGGTGATCTGAATGCCGGAAAATCAACCCTCATCAACGCCTTACTCAGACGAAACGAGGTCATGCCTACGGATCAGCAGCCTTTGACCACCCGTTTCGTCGAGGTAGTCAGTGCCAAGGAGAACAATGACATCGAGGAGATCCACGTACTGGATCAGGCAGAGAAATACGACACCACAGACAAGACAACTTATTCTGTCGTCGACGTGGCGAAGCTGGAGGAACTCGTTGTCGATGCCGAGACAGATGCGTCAAGCCCGCCTTTACGCGTCTTCCTTCGCGAAGCCGACGCCAACCTCGCAAACCCATCAATACTCCACAATGGCGTTGTCGACATCTCACTCATCGATGCACCCGGGCTCAACCGAGATTCCATCAAGACAACGGCCAACTTTGCTCGTCAAGAAGAGATCGACGTTGTCGTCTTCGTCGTTTCCGCTGCAAACCATTTCACCTTATCAGCGAAGGAGTTCATCTGGCAGGCAGGCCACGAGAAGGCCCATTTGTTCATCGTTGTGAACCGATTCGACCAGATCAGGGACAAGGCTCGATGCCGTCGTTTGGTACTCGATCAGATCAAGCAACTGAGCCCGAAAACGTACGAGGATGCTGCGGATCTCGTGCACTTCGTCGACTCGGCAAAGGTCGCTCTCGGCTATGGCGATGGCGAACCCGAAGGAGATGATTTGGACGATTCATTCTCCTACTTGGAGCACTCTCTGAGGTCATTCGTTCTCGTCAACAGAGCCAAATCGAAACTTGGCCCTGCGCAGAATTATGTTACTCACCTCCTTGCGGACGTCGAGTTGCTCGCCGCGGCTAACGCCGTAGTCGCCGGCAAAGAGCGAGATGCCGCCAAGGATGAGCTAGCTAGGGTCAAGCCTGTCCTCGAGAAGATGAAGAAGGGCAAGGAGGGTTTGGAGGAGAACTTGGTTTCAGAGGAGGAGAGCGTCACAGATCAGGCTACGGACCGCACCCGGAAGTGCATGGAACGTGCTTTGGAACGTGTTGCTCGTGGAGAGCTGGCAGCACCCGCTCCTGGTGTGCAGTTGCCGTCGTACCCGGGTCTCCTTGGTGTTTGGGACTTTGCCGCTGATGTCAAGAAGGCTCTGTTGGCATCTCTCGACTTCGCCGTCAGTCTTGCTGAGCAGGATGCGCGACAGCTTACCAGTGGCGGTGTCACCCGAGTATCTGAGCTCGGCGATGCCCATCTGCCGGCGGATGTTGAACGCACCAAACGCGTTTTCAACCCCAACGCAATGTTTTCGCCTCGCACTCCGCGTCGCCAATCTGGTGTGGCAGCTGTGGGCCTTGGCTTGTCCAGTCAATCGCAACTGTCGCAAGTCAACGTTTCAGATATCTTCGACCTCCAACATCACATATTCATTGCTCGTTCATCATTACCTCAATCATCGTCGTCGACGTCATCATCTCGCGAGCTCGTGCCATTTGCATCAGAAATTTCGGGACTTGGCGCAGCATCGCTCGCTGTTGGCGCTTTCTCAATGGTCAGCGGCAAGACCATCGGCATGCGAACAGTTATCGAGGGGCTCGTGCGCGTGTCCGAAATCGCGACCAACCCGTCAACGCGCAAGTGGATTGGTCCCGTTGTCGGTGTCGCCGTGGTCGGCGCAGTCGCCTACGTCATCTACGATCTTCCGCAGTCGATCCCTCGCAATGTTGGGCGACACCTTCAGTCTACCCTGCTCATTTCATCAGGAGCCAAGGTGGACGGCGAAACGGAAGTGTCTTACGTGGACGCGCAATCGGTCAGAATCGGCAAGGAAGTTCGCAAAGTTATGCGTCTTGCAGCGTGGGACCTGCGCGAGCGATTCAGAGCCGCCGTTGACGCACGTGGTGAGGTCGTCAAGGAGAGCGAAGCGACGGAGCGTCGCGCGGCCAAGGCTATCAGCTGGTTTGCGGATGTCGAGAAGCGTGTCGAGTCGATCAGAGAGGTTGTCGGCATCAAAGTCTAGGCGGATCTTCAGGCATTCACCTGTTGCAAGTGGAAGGAGTGATCGGAGTTTGTAGTCTTATTTGTCCATGTTGTTGACGTAAAGATAGCGAAGAGAAGACCAAGGGAGAAAATCAGAAATATTGTGCAGAGTTCGGAATCATGATGACCCTCTTAATGACTCTCCTCGTTCTGTATGTTACCTTGCACTTAGTACGTTGATAGGCCTTGCTTCACCGCTCGTATGAATTAGTATATCATTGTGCATAATGCGACAACATGATACCAGCCAGCAGAATAGGTAGTACAAAATCCCCAATATGTGAAAGACTACTTCGTAAAGATGCTCACGCTGTAGCAAGTCGTGGGAGTCGGTCAGCGGTGGTCTCCCCCGTCATACTGAGCGCACTCACACATCCTCGTCATGGACGGCGTGCGTCAAGCCGACCTTTTGCGGTTGAGGGTTGAACTTGCTCGACTTGCCCCAAACCAATGCGTATCTGCGATTACAAGTCAGCTTGAGTAATGACCAAGGTCTTTATTGATGTTGAGCTCACTTGAAATGTGATGCAAGCCCTCGGTGAATACCATGACAGACCGTCTCGATCGTCGCTCCTTGTCTCAGACAAATGGGATCTGAGAGGTCGGGTTGCGCGCCTCTTCGTTTTGTGTACACCCTGTGTACAATCGCGTTGTCAACACGAGTTCGCGGTCTGCGCAAGATATGCTATAAGACCTACTTGACCAAACCTAACTCCTGTGATAGCGAAATCTTGGTCAGACAAGCCTACTGTACATGGCATACAATGATCACTCACTTTCCAAATAGCCTCCAATAACCAGTCGATGCCCAAGTCGATCTCGCAACTGATCATGATCGTCCGTCCGTCCCCTTCTCTTGCCATCTTGTCCAAGGTCTCCATAGACACACCATCGACCTTATTTATCACCACCAGAGCAGGGATGTATTTCCTAGTCCCCAAAAGTACGTCGATGAACTCGTCCGTAGTGATCTGCAATTTCAATGTGTCAGCAGTAGCAGAAGCTCCGTGACGTCGTTATCGAGCTCACATCTTCTCGGATCATCACATCGCAGTTGTGCACTGAGGATGAGGGGAGTGAGCTTTGGATCACATAATACCTCTCGTACGGATGAGCTTACTCTTATATGATTGCAAGATCGATCGAATCGTTCTGTCGTCTGTTTTTGTGAGTTTGATCGGACAATTGATCTGCCAAACAAGTCAGCGCCGTAGTAACAGATCAATATTTGGCAGTCTGAAAAACTCACTGTTATGCCTCCCGCCTGTTTCTGCTTGACGACCACGTCTGGTGGCCTAGAGTTCAACCGTATACCGACTGCTTCCAGCTCAATTTCCAAGAGTCGTTTTTGCTCAACGGGTTTTGTCGCGTCGACTATGGTTTGATATCAGACCACATTTTGCGGAAGATCTACGACTTATTATCACTTACGCATGAGCAAGATGAGATCTGCTGTCTTTGCCACTGATACGACTTGTCTTCCTCGACCACGACCTACATCACTTGAGTCAGCATGTCACCGCGATCGCAAATCGTACTCACCCTTTGCGGCGTCCTGTACGATACCAGGCAAATCAAGCAGCTGTACCCTCGCCCCCTCGTATTCCAAAACTCCAGGAATAGCCTGGTTGTATATTTATATTAGCTTTTTGCTGGAAGCAAAGCTTTCTGCACTCACAGTCAACGTTGTGAATTCGTATGCGCCTACACTGGACTCTGTCTTCGTCGTTTTTGATAACAGGGTAGACTTTCCGACCGAAGGGAAACCGATCATGCATACTCTCGCATCTGGGTGATATCAGCGTCTGCACGGGTCGAGATATTAAGGATTACTTACCTCCCGACTTCATGACATCGAATCCCTCGCCTTTTGCCGACTTTTTGTCGGGCTCGAGAAGCTGTGCGCGGTATTTGGCGACTGATAGAACTGATCAGAGACTGCCCCTCAAGTAATGGCATGACCTCGGTACTCACGCTTCGCCTTCAGAAGACCTAGATGGTACTCGGTCGCTTTACTGCATGGCGAATCAAAGATTAGCTCTCATTTCGGTCATATCGTGGTTGACAACTCGCTTCTTCTGCGCTATAAGATCAGGGCCATCAGCATCTAATTGTTCATTGCGAGACACTCGTTCGGCCACTCACTCCGAGCCATCTCCTCTGTTGAGCGTCAATGACAATATCCGTTGATCAGCTTGCGTCCGGTCGGTGGAGATCAATCTAGCCTGCTCACTCTCGATCTCTTCTATCTTTTCCGAGACACCCATTTTGGCGGATGTGCTGGTGTGGTGTGGGCGCTCAGCGAGAGTGTTGGATGATGGGTGCGAAGTGTCTATTGAGTAGCGAGCAAGAATAGTGGTACTCGAGCACTAGAGTACGGTTGACTTTCACACTTTACAGAAAGAGCAATGATCCAAGTGGAGGGGAAATCCCGTGACGAGTGATAAGCCAAGCTCATATCAGTTGATATGCATTCGGAAATAACACGTCAGTACAGCACCGTCCCACATTCGTTACCAACGTGCTCAACGTGGCTCCAAGGAGAGTGTGGGGTTACCCCGCATTTTAGATAGTACGTCAACGGTCGTGCCTGATGTGTTTCCTCTATCACACCTGTTTATTTTTCCCATATGCCGTGTGCGCATCTCTTTACCCATTCATTCCCACGCAGCAGCTCACATTGCCCCAAAACATACATCTAGAATCCTCATCCCCCTCTCTATCCTCTCACGAACGCTCACAAAACATCCCAGCTCACTTGCTCCCCAGTTCTCCCAACGTCGATCCCTTCCCGTCAACATGCCGACGTTCTTGCCACCACTCGCTCACGAATCCCGCGTCCCAATCCCTTCCGACAGCTCTGACAGATTCGTTCAACTCGACTTCTTCCTCACTTTTGATTCAGATGAAGATTTTTCTGGCTCTTGGGAGATATGGACAGACCTCCCGAGGCTGAATGATGAGGGAGCTGTCATCTCTCAACAGGCAGAGTGGCACTCGGCGACTTTCGCCTCGTTCAACGATAAACAAAATCACCTTTTCAATGGGAACGGCGAAGTCACCCACATTAACGGACATTCCTCAGCCAACTCCATCCACCTCACAGGCACAAGTGTAGAGTCCCACAAAAACGCACTATCGACTGCCCAATCCCAAACACTCACTTTCATCGTCCCTGCCACCCCTGGGCAGAGCTATTCATACACCTATCGTCGCGTGCCAGTACAAGGTGATATTCAGTGGCTAGGAGGGCTTGGTGGGAACGGCTTCATTAGGCTCGAGACTGGTGCTGTCAATATCGATGTCAAACTTGACAGCGTTGGCAAGTGGGACAATCTTCCTGAAAGCACCGTGGACCTGTCGTGGAATGGTATTGGAATTGAGTATGACGAGAAAAGGTGAGTGCAAGCATGCACAGCAACAATCGTTTGTCGCATTCTCTGACACCATTCTAGCGGCATACCACCGAGTGTCGTCACTCTTCCGACTACGGCGCCCGCTTCTCCCATAGTCGTCCTTTTGCGAGCTACGGCCCCGGTGCACCAAAGTCCCCTTTCCCGGCTCCTGCCTGTCAACAAAGCATTGCCCGCGAGGCCTGCTACGCACCATCTTGGTATTGTTGGCGACCTTTTCGCTCCACTCAGTATCGCGGCTGCCTCCGCGCTCCCTACGACCGCTGGTGCATCCGCAGCTTATGCCTTCAACACCCGTTCTGGCTCACGCAATGCTCTGGAAGCCGCTCTCCGTCAAGCCAAGGTCGATCAGAACCGACTTCGCCTACTCGAGGTTAAAGACAACGAGACAGAGACACTGGAAGACGTTTCTGCTTTAGCGTTGACTCCTGCGCTGGGTGACCCCAACTACTCATTCATCGTCATTCACACGCCTTCTAGCGATAGATCGCGCAACATTGCCGTCAATCTCCCCGCAGATTTCATCAACTCGGTCCCTCTGCTCGCCATGAGCACGCGAGACTCGTCTTCCGCGTTCGTTGCGGGTCTTCCAGATAACGGTGGCAGCAAAAGCGCTCGCTCTATCCCGCTGCAACTGGATGCTGGCGCTATATATGAGGTATTGAAAATCGTCGAATT
Organism: Cryptococcus sp. GC_Crypt_3; assembly: GCA_026538395.1. Taxonomy (NCBI): domain Eukaryota; kingdom Fungi; phylum Basidiomycota; class Tremellomycetes; order Tremellales; family Cryptococcaceae; genus Cryptococcus; species Cryptococcus sp. GC_Crypt_3. The sequence goes on from JALPCB010000001.1 coordinate 255,438, forward strand.
TGTCGAGCTGCGTGCGTCTGGGGGCGATGACTCCCTCTGGCTTGCCGCCCCTGATGCTGGCTCTTTCGAGATCGGTGAGGAAGAGATCGACGTCCCAGCAGTTAACATGGCAACTGCCGCCGAGCCCAAACTTCTCGCCGCACCCGTCGAGATCAGCGACGCAGTCGCAGGAGAGACTGATGCCGAGAGTGTCGACGTGGACGAAAGCGCGTCACAGGCCTCTGTGCCGGAGCAGCCAGTCGAAGAAAATGACTCAGATCAACTCGAAACTTCAAACCCAGCGGACGACACCCAAGGCTGGTGGCTACTCGACGCCATTGGTCATATCTTCATCAACTTCTGGCACTTCATCTTCGGTCTTATGGCAAGCCCACCTGCTGCAATCGAAGACGGTCACAGCGGCGCCGAGAGCGCATCTGATGGAAACGTTGTGCCTAATGAGAATGCGCGCAGAGGCACTGCAACTCCAGATGAGACAACCCCCTTGCTCGGAGTGAGTTCGTTTGCTCACGAAATGATGCGAGTATCTGCTGATAGGACACAACGCTTGGGCAGTCCGAGACTTTGTCTCGTGCCACATCATCCACAGCATTTTCACCTTTGGCATCGCCTGCGTCGACTTCGAACGGCAAGCTGGACCACTTTGCGCCATCCAAGAACCTTGCCACCGTAGCAACAGAAATCACTTCCGCCAAAACTGCTACACATGATACGGAACAGGTCATCACCAACTCCGTTGAAATTCGCTCATACGCCCTCGCTTCTTTTGTTCACGCTCCGCCATTCCGTTTCTTCCTGACTCCTGGCGCGGCAGAGTCTCACGTTCTTGACAAACTACGATTCGCCTACAAGCTCAAGACAGACAAGGAGTGGGAAAGCGTCGTTTCTATCGTGACGAAAAGTTCCCAACCAGGTGTTGTTGAGCTGGAAGTTGGCGTCGCGCAAGAGACGGAATCTACACGCGAATGGGAGGTGCAGGTCGAGCGCGTTTGAGATTGCATTCCCTTCTCACTGGTCCTTTCCCCTTGAGCCAGTATCCTCGACTGTCTTTTGGCACGACTCTTCCTCTTTCCGTTTCATGTTGCTAGGTATATCCTCGTTCTAGGCTCTTCTCGCATATCATAGACATCCGTTCATATTTTTACGTCGCTTCACGTAGTAAAGACCGCGCTCCTTCATACACGATTGTCACATTTCTGATTGTTGGTCTTCCCCTTAGGTTTTGTCATTGATAGATGGTCTCATGCATTCATGTTCGTGTTGAGATGACGGAAGCCTCAATAGTAGAAGTCGCGTTACTGGGTCATCCATAGACTCGTGAATCGTACACACTTCTGCCTGGCCTGTGCATCATCAGCACGAGAGCTCGGCGAAGGAGCTCATCGTTGTGAGTCAGAATGACGTTCCAACAGAGACTGACAACGATTGATAGAACCACCTATTACGAACAGAGCATGGTCCTTGCTTGCCTCGTCACTTTCGTTATCCTCGACGCTCGTACTGCGTGCAATCATGTCTAGATGCCAACTTGTATCTCTTTCCTTCAGCGAAGAGTCTTCGGGATATTTATCCTCATGCAAACCCAATTTCAATACCTATTTTTCTACTGGTGTGTTCTTCTACCGGGAGCCATTCGCACAACTGACCTCTCACGTCAGTCCCTTAGAGGTCTTTGACGCTCTGGGTTAATGGTAGATGGGAATTCATGGGCTATGCTGACTAGGATGAGGTTTGGGGTGAAGCCAAGCTCAAGCTGGTTTCTGACATGACACGTAATATCTTATTGAGTGACACTCCGTAGAACCTAATGCTATGCAATGCTATGCCATGCGTGTCATGCTACAAGTGTGCACGTAGATCTCTATTTCGTCGCCCTCTTCACCATATCGTCCAAAGACAACGCCTTGTACGATCCATCCTCCATTTGGGCAAAAACGGCACTCTCGCCAACATACACTGTAACGCCGCCGCGACCGTCGACACCTTTAGAAACTCTGAAAAGGGGCTTGCCGGTAGTAGCGTGCGATCTGCCGAGCGGTAGGAAAATGAGGTCGTGTTGTGCCGCATAGTCTTCCGCAAGGGATCGGAACGTGATATCAGACGCGTCGGCGATGGTAGCGGCGTTAATCTCGATCTTCTTCGAAGCTGATTTTGACGATTTTGACGAGGACGATTTTTTGCTGGGTGGTAGAGGCTCAAAGACAGGTTTGCGCAGTCTGGTCGGTGCTTCTGAGCCTAATCGCATGGCCTCATCCATGAGGCGGAGACCACTGTTGAAGCCATGATCGATACCGCGCATTTCTAGGACTTCTGCCGGGAATCGGCCCTTCCACCATACAAACCTACGAGAACACAATTAGCTTGTGCATTTTTTATGTTGCCGAGAAAAGGCAGTGATGGTGAAGTGATAGTGAGATGGCGTTGTCACTCACCAATTGGCCACCTCGTCTGGCTTGTAAGCTGGCTGGATTAACCAGATGTACAGTATATTCAGCCATTTAGGGAAGAATTCCACCTCGAGTAGATGCGAAAACATGGACGAGCGGAGTAGCTTGTGCCATGGCATAATCCAGTCTTCCAGCGGTACCATGTCCTGCTTCCGCGGGTTGACGCTGAAATCATCGCGTAGTGATACGCCAAGCTTGGGCAGCACGTATTGGATGATGAGCTTATCCCATTCGCTGGAGGAGTATACCTGTAGAAACGGCATAGTCAGTTTATTGTAGTCCGAGTCAGCGACCATACACTTACGTCCTTTCTCCAACGGGCCAGTTCCTCGGGAACCCCATCCTTGACAACCAAGCTGCGCAAGACGGATCGGATTCGTCGCTTGGCGCCTTCCAAAAGTTCCTCCACCCGCTCGCCAAGCAGAGGCAACCATGGGAATACAATGCTGGCAAGTGATCTCGTGCTTTTCACATTCCTGCTCTTTCGCGGATCCCAACTGTCAATCGCTGTCTTAACCTTCGGCAAGACGAGCTGATCCAAGACATTATCGCGTATGAAAGCGGGCAGAATCGGCTCCCATGACTCGAGAAGATGCACCGCATTGTTGGGCGTTGAAGGATCCCAGTCGTTACTAGATCTCCGTTAGCATTGCGTTTGGCAGCACGGCTCGTAAAGTAAAGTCAAACTCACTTGATCGCTGAGCGGACTTTCGGCACCCACAGGGTCCACAGCAATGTCTCCCAAGCCGTCATGAGGCGGTCACCGTTCGACTGCTTCCCATTTACGCTACTATCCCTGTCATCACCGTCCAGGGTGACTGCCAATTCGTCATCGCCTTCTTTGGCTAGATTAAAAGCTTTCCGCCATTTCTTCAGTGCTGAAAGAAGCACATCGGAAGACACATCAAATGGTTGCCACTCGGCGAAAGCAAGCTTCATCTGACGTGAAAAGCTGGTCAGCAACCCAGGGTAATGTTATGACAGCACGAGATCTTGACTCACGACCTGCCCAATGGCACCTACGACGACATCGTCCAACGCATATGACTTGTATTCCTCTTTGAAGTCATGCAGAAGAGCGTTAAAGCTGTCCGTCAAAGGTGAAAGTGAAGGGTTGGCCGCGACTGCTTCTTGAGTTGCAATAGACGCGATCGTCTTCACAAGCTCTTGGACGCGTTGCAACCGAGACACACCTGCAATTATTGTCAATGACGTCTCATGCAGCTTGAGAGTAGGAGATGGCACTCACGACGTTCTGCCTCTTCCACCTTTGCTCGAGACAACTGCTCCTCCCGAAGAGCCCAACGACGACGCTCGTTCACGGTCTTCCCTTCTCTAGCTAAGCCTTCCACATCTGCCTTGGCTACGTCGACTATCAGCCTCAAGTTGTGACGGAGTTCGGGTAATCTAGTGGCATCCGACGTTGGCGTCCAGTTCGAAAGAGAGAGGGACGACAAAGATTGGACTTCCTTCAGCTATTCGACGGCATCAGCATGCTGACAGATCAATGGGTCTGTACACTTACTTCACCGCCTCGTGCATCAAGGACGAGCCCCACTCCAGCTCCTGTGGCCGAATCCCCTGCCTCGGCAAGCAGTTGCTCATACGTTTTATGCTGAACCTTGACCTTGACTTTCTTCTGCCTTTTCCAACCTTGGTCGTCCTCGACTTTGGCTTCTTTCGGTTCCCTATGTGCGCGACCTTTATGGCCTCTCTTCGGTCGATCTTCCTCGTCATCAGAGAACGTTTCGCCTTTACGTCTCGCTTCCCGCTTGCTATCCTCGGTTCTCATACCCTTTTGTATACCCTGTCCACGGAAGACCTTGCCGACCTCGACAGGTACCGCACGACCATCTTCTTGTGCACCTAAACCCTTTCCCGCCTCCCAACCTTGTTTCGCCAGCATACGCGCTCCGAACGAGGTCCCGATATTGGCGAAGTGTTTCCGCTCCGTAGCGGTAAGATCGATGCGAGGCGGAGTCTCGGCAGCTTTCGGCCGATCACTGAATGATCGCTGTGAGCGGGATGGACCAGAGTTCGCGGTAAGAGAGGATGGTGGACGATTGAACGCAAGGGGGACATGGTCAGGAGCAGCGGGTTCGTCGACTGGATTGACAGGAGCCTGGGCCGAGCCTATACCGCCGCGGGGTGCGTCTCGTGCTGGCTCAGCAGGCCCAGGAGATTGTCTCGCGGCTCGGCTTGCTGATCCGATGCCAGATCGACCGCGACTGGCAGAGCCGATACCTCCCCTCCCAACACGACCTTTCGTCTCCTCGCTACTGCTTTGAGGGGCCTCTCCCGCCCGTGCAAAACCACCTTTGAAGCCCAATCCCATGCCTGGACGCGAAACAGGCTCATCGTCCTCTTCTTCTCGCACTCGAGGTGACGCTAGACGGGTTTCCGCCTCCTCCGATTGGGAAGATTCGCCCTCCTCATCATCGCTCTCCTCGTCACTTTCGCTCTTGTTTCCTTCCTCCTGAGGTCGTGAAGGCGTGTCTTCTACTACTTCGTGGATTCGCTCCTTCTCCGGATCTTGAGGGCCTGAACTGACAAAAGCCGGTGCTCTGGCGAATTGGTTGATCAGCTTGTGCGCCTTGCGTATACGAGAGTACGCAAAGGTAACATACCTTGTCCAATCAGTTCGTGAAGAGCTCGCTGACTTGTTCTTCGCTCCCAGACCTCTTCCACCTCTACCGTCCTGTTCTTCCTCGCCAAATATACCTTCCCAGGCCGATTCTTTCCCGCCTCTTCCGCCTGTCTTCCTCCTCTTGTTCCCCTTGTGCTCGAACAGCCTTCTCTCAGCTTTGGAATCGTCATCCTCCTGAGAATTGTAGTCGTCGACTGAGGCGCCCGATGCAGAGCCGTCCGAGTCGGAACCGTCCGAGAGATAGGCAGTCTTCCTGCGAGGCATGATGCAGCCAAGCGGATCAGCCTCTGCACGTTGTACAGGACTGTTTGATTGTGGATTGATACCTAGATACAATGGTATTCGAACGAAGAGAAGGAGAGTAGCTGGACCTTGCCACCCAACTATTGACAATGACCCGCGCCTACTGTGACCCGACCGGTGCATTCGCGCACCTATTTTCACGGTAGTCGTCAAACGGGGCACCGCCAATTCCCAGCTTTGTTTGGCAGCGGGCAGCGTTGTTATGGTGGTTTCTTTGAACATTGCTCTACTACTCGTCATCTTCGCCTCTGACAGCTGGACCTCATCGCCGCTGGCTCTGTTCCGTCATGACTCCGGACTCGCAGCTTGATCTGCTCTTCGACGCATCACTCGTTCCCGCAACAGTTCAGGAGCTGCTTGGCCCCGACCTGCACGTGGGTCGACAAAGGCCAGACAGGTTTAGCATCCCTAACTAACAGCCATCTCACAGCTGAGACCACTCGCGTCTTCCGATGATTCGCGAGGTCATTTCGAGCTATTGACAGTCCTTACTGCTGCGCCGGCAGTGTCGTCCAAAGCTTATCAAGATATATTCAACGAGCTCAAAGCATGCGCCAGAACGTATTTCACCACAGTCATTGTACACAAAGCAACAGACAAGGTGCGTGCTCTTAGGCCAGGCGATTAGAAGGGGTGTATCGGAAGCTGTCACTCATCTTCTTGTGCTAGATCGTCGCCTGTGGATCTGTCATTATTGAGCGCAAGTTCATACGGTCCGGCGGGCTGGTCGGTCACATCGAAGATATCGCTGTCTCCAAATCTCAACAAGGGAAGAAGTTGGGCTTGAGGATCATCAATGCTCTCGAAGAGATTGGTCGATCCCAAGGATGCTACAAGATCATCCTGGATTGCAGCGAGAGCAATATACGTGAGTACACCCTGTACAACGATGGGTGCACCGCTGACAAAGCTCACTAGCCTTCTACGAGAAATGCGGGTGTGTCATCTCCCACGTCATCTTCCCTCTCTGCGGTAACGGTCTGCTGACCCCTCTTCAGCTTCAAACATAAAGAATACGAGATGGTTCGTTACATGGCAGACCCCGTGAATGTGGCCAAATCCCCGACCGCACCGCGACTATAAGTCACATCAATATCACATCGCATACTAAGCAGCAAGATTGCGGAATCCACACGTCCTGACATGTAACATCCAACATTACACCTGTATCTATCTCTCACGCATGCATCGCTCTCACACGTTTTGCTTTTGCGGACAACTATCGTATGCATTTCATCTGTCTGGTTCGTATTGTTCGTGTGATATGGAATGAATTGCTGGGAGATGCCAAATGTTATTAGGCTACAGGTGCGGACACAAGAGTCGACAAGCTACAAAGATCGTACACAGGGCTTGATGGGTGTAAAGGTGGTATAAATCGGGGATTTTGCTTGAAAAGCGATGTTATTCCTCATCGGACACGTCGGACAAAACGACGAGCGGGTCATCCCTACTTTGGCCTCTTGCCTGGCGACGAGCCAACGCTGCGGAGCGCACAGAGTTGGATCGAACGGGGGCATGAGAACGAGGGGCGTTAAGTGTATTCGCTTGACTGCGAGTTGGTGAATTGACTTGTGGATCAGGGTGAGGCGCCGATGAGGAAGTATACAGCGACCTTTCATACAATCCTGCTGCAGCATATGTCGGATTCAAAGGCACCGCAGCCTCTTGGTCACGATGGGGTGCAGTGAGTCTAATTCGCTGCTCTCTCATCCGCCGTAGATCTGCCAGCTGTTCCTGGAACCGTTCGTCGCGTAGACGAGCGAGATCCGTAATAGTGTTGTGATGGGGCAGCGGTGGTCTAGACTGTAATGAAGCTGGCATTTGCACATGTATCGGGGCGCCTAGCTCCATCACGCCTCGCGAAGCACGGCGATTGTGCCCACTCGCTCGTTGCGAATTTGACCCGCCGCCAAGTTCGAGTACACTCGATATTATTTCGTCCAGACCTCGCGCTCGCTTTTGGACCGGTTTGGTAGGTGCGATGGACGCTTGAATCACTCTCCATGCGCTAAGGTCGTGGGGTCAGCTGCACATCCTCTGAATGACGCTGTGATGCGACACGATTGACGCACTCTATCTTCTCATTCCTTTCCACTTCCATCGCTTGCTTGTCCGAGCTCTCAGGAAGAGCAAGGAGCTTGCGATCAATGATCTGATCTACCATGATGTTGGGGACAAAAGGCGTATTCTCCGAGACCGCAACTCGACAATGCGGACATGTTGATTGCTAAGTGAGAGTCAGATGATTTTGCTGTCGGGAATTATGGAGCTGCCTACTTTGTTGATACGGGTCCATTGCCAAACGCAGGGGCCACAGAAGGAATGCCTTCGGAGCTGTTCAGCGAAACAATTGGTTTATAGCAAGTGGAACGACCTACCCGCACGGGACGATCGCTTGAGTACCGCCTCTGTGATCTAGTCAGCACCGCTTGACTCTCCACGATGTGCGTACTTACAATATATGTGCGCAGCTGCAAAGAGAGATACTGGTCAGCTACGTCTGCCTGCATATGCAACATTGCACTCACATGCCGCATTCTAGCTCCTCGTACCATTCCTCTGTGTTGACGACTGTGGGCACCTTGATCTCTTCGAATGTTCTGATGACCCGAGGACCAGCGCCTTTAGGTTTATCCTTCTCCCTGTCCTTCTTCTCGGCTTTAAGAATGGACTGCATGCCGAGCGGAATCCGAAAAATAGACCTCTATCGATGCGCTATTGGCTGATACTTGAAGCAGGTGCGTATGGCTCGTGTCTCTCACTTGATGGTTCAGCACGACTATTGGTAGTCGATGAAGAATGACGGGATGAGAGCGAAACGAAGGGTAATGTACTCGTCGTCGACGCGCTCTGTGTGTGAGACGCAGAAGTTGGTCATTGAATCATTGATGCATCATCACTCAAGGAGTGACTTTTTTGGTTCCGCTTCCTTATCACACCGGATCTTATCACCACTCATGCCGGACATGTCACTTTTCATAAAAGCATTACTCGAGTACCAACATAGTACCAACATCTCCGTCTTACATCAACGCGCACACGTCGTCCACCACAAGCCCGCCTCGGAATGTCACGGTCCCCCATAACATGTCACGGTGAGGCATAACCCTTTGCTACATAAATTACATATCTAACCCATCTTTGCTTTCAGTCCTCGACGCCGCACTCGGTAGACCGGCTCAAGGTGTCAGAGTCGCATTAGACGTTCTGAGTTGCTCTGATTCCAGCACGACCGAGTCTCCAAGAACCTTGGCTACTGGGTATGTCTCGTTGTGCTGCTCCTCACTCAACCCACGCTGACTTTGCTCAAAGCGCCACCAACGCCGACGGGAGATGCTCGGATCTGCTAGACCCACAAACCAAGCTATCGCCCGGCATTTACAAGATGACTTTTTACAGCGGAGAATACTTTGAAGCCAAGGGTACCGACACATTCTATCCATTGGTAGAGGTGAGAGTCATCGTAGTCGCCTACAGTCTGATGCATGCTGATGTGTGGATCTTAGATCACGTTCTCCTACACCGACCCTTCCCAACACTACCATATCCCCCTGCTCATCAGTCCTTTCTCATACACCACATATCGGGGAAGCTAGCTGGCCCAATGCATACGATGAACATTCCAACTTGACCTGTCGCTATATGCAACACGACATATATCCGGTTTCATTGCTCTCACTCGCTATCGTTCACTTCAGATTCCGCGGCTGCTAGAGCCGGCACAGTGCAAATGTGCGCCTTGATGAACGCTTCTATCTGGTCTATGTACCGAGCTGACAGGCCATACAGTCTGCCGAATTCTTCAGCAGTAGCGCGTGGATCGGCTAGGAGCTATACAATCAGTAACAAACACGCTGCGATATCGATCGACTTACCTCCAACGAAGTATTTAAGAGGTATCGGGGGCGCATCATCACTGTGCATGACTTCGTGATCAGTGATCACATCGCTAGGCAGAGCTCGCTCTTACCTGATATCGATGTCTATGGTGATACCAGTCGCATCGGACTCGCTATCTGTCGCTTCGGCATTTGTACTCCTGAGTGGGTCAGCAGACAAGTTTGTGAACGTGCCCTAAGTGATGGTTATCGAAACACTCACGATTCGATCAGGCTCCGGATCGATTCATCGTACAACTACCAAGGTGTCAGCGGTCATAGTACAAGCAAGACATTCTTCTTCACCTCTCTTTCTTGCGAAGACGCCATCCTGTTTTCAGATGTTGTCCATACTCGAACCCTTCCGTCTGAACCGCCTGTGACGATATCCCCGTTGGATAAGAATGTAGCAGCCCAGACTGTTTGACACGGATGAAGTATGGAAGAAGAGGAGCCAGGTTGCGATGCTACTCCACAGGATCAGGGAGATTATATTGAGAAAGACTCACGATCCCATATCCTCTGATTGTTGTCAGTAAGGTTGATGGTATTGATAGTTGACGTGACTTACCGCTGTATGATCCTCACCACAGGACAGGAGCAAGCCTTGCCGACCCGTCTCGACGTGATAGACATAGTCACTGTGGCCTCGCAAGACCTGTGTGACACTACCAGAGAGATCCCATAATCGGATCAAGCTAAGCGTGGGCATACAAATCGCTCAGTGATGTACTGGTATGCAGTAGTCTCACACTCACCCGTCGTTGCATGCGCTCGCGAATGATGTACCATCAGGAAAGACTGCAAGTCCTCTGACCGGCTCAGGAGAACCCTTGAAGCGTGCGACGAGCTGACCATCGTCGGTCCACAAATTTATAAGACGGTCCGCTGGACAACGTTAGGATCGTAGCGGAGCTGCGCAGAAGACATCTCACCGGATCCTGGACAAGTCAACAGATGTCATCAAGCACGAGCGCTCACCTGTAAGATAGCAACCTTCCTTCGGGCCTTGGTCGATGATGGAGACACCCCATACTCCTTCTTCATGACCTTGTAAGATCACTTTAGTCTCCCACCCATCACTGTTTCTTGCCCAGACCCGAGCCGTGTAATCCCAGCTACCGCTGATGAGCCTCTCTCTTCGCGATGAATAGCTCAAAGCGCAAACATTCAAGCTGTGGCCGAGCAAGCAATGGCAGCTATCCGGATCGAGAGTCTTCAGAGAATGAAGCAGAATAAGAGTTGAATTTCCTCCGGAAGCAAGAAAGGCTTTGATCGGCTGTGTCAACCTATGTCCACCCTCAGCAGAACATTACGCACCGTCTCCCTCATCAGTGATCGGGGATATGTAGGCGAGAGCATTGACATATGCATGGTGACCATTCAGCAAGCTCTGAAGGCAGTACTGAGAAGGATCTGAGCCAGCGAACAACACAATGCAAGAGATAACGCCAACCGTACTTTAGATGTATCATCCCTTTTCCACACAGCGACGCTACCATCTCTTGACGCCGAAGCGATCCTATCCTCATCAATTGCTAGGACCGCTTTCACATCACCGAGATGTTGCGGCTCGAGTTGAGCGTTGAGGTGATACTGTTGCATCGCGCCGAAGATTTTGTGAGGTGGTTACGATTCAGTTGTAACCGTTCATTCTCGTGTATGGCCGCGTCTTGATTGATACGGGCAAAGAAAGCCGCGTGTAAATGGGAATCATTGTGGCGTTTGTGACAGCATGACATCATATCTCCCGCGCTTCACTGATTCTGGAGTCATCTCTGCGCATCATGCCCACCTATGACTCGTTGCCTCTGATACATCCCAGCACATTGAGGAGGCGGGCAAGTGCAGCAACATTCGTTCGGGTGGAGTTACCAGTCAGCAACAGCTCACCAGCTGTCAACTTGTAGCACCGATAAGATGATAAGCGTATCGGACCTCTGTGCCTGTTGAACGTCTCATATGGTCACGTACGGTCTGTCCAGCTTGTTTACGCACGATAGGAAGGTTTCTTGATCTTGGCGCGGCGAAATGTTTATGCATGGATTAGGCCGTGCTCGGGGTGTATCTGGCGAGTGCTGGGGAGGGCTTGTTAGATTACGTAACTGAGGCTTTGACAGTTCTGCCTGATAGGCGTGCGAGAGAGGTCAATTCGTTTTATTTCGTCTCGGTTTTGGCCCAACAGCGTTACTCACGTCACCACTCACTCACTCACCACTTGCCCTATCACACTGCTCACTACCGTTACCACTGCTATTGCTATTGCTCGCACTTCCACTCTCGCTTGTTTGTCTCATTACTGTCCACAATCACTTGTCATCGTCGCATCGCCATCGGGGGGAAAAGATACACAGACAACCGTCCAAGCCATTGACAAAGCAAAACTGGCATCCTTTCTCCTCTCCCCTGGCCCTCTTTGCACACGCGCGCAAGCCGATACCGAATACATCTCACTTCACACAAGTCGGCCACCCCTTGACACATTCTCTTCTTTCGAATAATAGAGGTCCACAAGGCAACTCCAAAGCAGTGCGCATCAGCGAACACGCGACAATATGGCGGCCATGGATTCAGAAGCGGCCTCTCAATGGCGCTTCGCCCAGTGCTTTGGCGACAAGGGAGAGGTAGAGGACATAACAGAGGGTAAGTGTCACTTCGGTTCCTTTGTGTTCCGTCGTTCAAAGCTCACAAAACTACGCAGCCGATATCATATCAACCGTCGAGTTCGACCATACTGGTGACTATCTGGCTACTGGAGACAAGGGCGGTCGCGTCGTACTGTTTGAGAGAAATGAACAGGTTCGTGCCGTTCGCCATCTCTGACCAATATCAGACCTCTGCTGATAGTCGTTGCGCCGGTCAACAGAAACGAGGATGCGAGTACAAGTTCTACACCGAGGTAAGGGCTATCAATGTAATGGTCTTCAGTCATTGACCATGGCCTTTCTATTACTCAGTTCCAATCCCACGAGCCAGAATTCGACTATTTGAAATCGCTGGAGATCGAAGAAAAGATCAACCGCATCAAGTGGTGTAAGAGGCAGAATGCTGCACATTTCCTGCTCAGTACCAATGGTGATTCCATCGTCTTGCTCTTAATTCAGCAAGAGTTCTGACGTTTGCGATAGACAAAACGATCAAATTATGGAAAGTGTTTGACAAGCAGATCAAAGTCGTTGCGGAGAATAACCACTCGGACGGCTACCCAGGCGGGGGAGCCGGCCCAGCACAATCACCCCTTCGATTACCTAGAATGACGACACATGACTCCATAACTGCAGCTGTGCCCCGCAAGGTATACGCCAACGCGCACGCATATCACATCAACTCCATCTCCGTCAATTCGGATGGAGAGACGTATATCTCTGCCGACGATTTGCGTGTCAACTTGTGGAATCTGAATATCAGCGACCAGAGTTTCAGTGAGTGTTAATCAGAGTGACAGATGACTGACTATTGTAAGACATCGTCGACATCAAGCCAGTCAACATGGAAGAGCTCACCGAAGTCATCACCGCTGCCGAGTTTCACCCCATACACTGCAACCTTTTCATGTATTCGAGCTCAAAGGGAACAATCAAATTGGCGGACATGAGAGATTCCGCACTTTGTGATCAACACTCAAAATGTGAGTGGCCAGCTATTTTGATGTTTTGCTGATAGTGTAGTATTTGAGGAAGAGGAAGATCCTACACAGAAGTCGTTTTTCTCCGAGATCATCTCCTCCATATCCGATGTCAAGTTCTCTCGTGATGGCCGGTACATTCTGTCTCGCGATTACCTGACCTTGAAGATCTGGGACATCAACATGGAGAACAAACCAGTGAAGACCATCAACATTCACGACCATCTCCGCCAAAAGTTGTGTGACTTGTACGAGAACGACTGTATATTTGACAAATTTGAGTGTACATTCAGTGGAGACGGCACGTAAGTCTGAGCGACGAACGCTTCTCTGAATATTCACTAAGCACTCAACAAAACTCTACAGGCAAGCTCTCACTGGCTCCTACCACAACTACTTCCGCATTTACGACGTCAACGGTGACAACGATGTCGTGCTACAAGCCGATAAATCCGCCTTCAAAGCAAAGAAGATTGGCGGCGCTCGTGGTAAAGCCCCAGGAAAGAAGGAAGGGTTACAAACGGAGGGAATTGACTTTGCCAAGAAGATCGTGAGTGTCTCATGCGTATGCCTGCAGACGACGGTACTGACTTTACAAAAGCTTCATGCGAGCTGGCATCCTCGGGAGAACACGATAGCGGTGAGTGGCTTGGTTACTTGTTATCTCGTCATCGTTGAGCGGGAAGATCGAGACTGATGCGTTCATGCGTTACATAGATTGCTGCTACGAACAATCTGTGAGTTTCAGAAATCCAGCAAAAGATCCAGCTGGGCTGACGACTTCTCATAGCTTCCTATACTCTACATTGTCATGAGAAAACCACGAGCCACGACCATTACACGTATACCCAGTGACGATCAACCACCCTTGTCAACCTTACCAATTTCTCTACTTCTCCTCTGTTTGCAGCACGATTCATTCCGACCTTTCTCAACTCAATTTGCACCTCCAATTCCACGTCCTCATCCACATTCTTATTCTCGATCTTCCGAGGCAGCTACACCTCGCCTGAGCACATAGTCTTCTATCGCTCTTTTAGGCTACATTTCCATCTGCTATTTCTGTCTTGATAAATAGCTCCATTTTACATTGATTCCATATATAGAAACGCGAACAGCAAAGAACGGCACCGATCAAGAAGAGGCTGATGACGGTGGTGGAGGAGAGGTGTTGATACCGTATCAGAAGTCTATACAAGGCTATTGGGTGGATCTCTTCTAAAGGACTTTTCTTACTGTACCACTCCAGGTGACATGTAGAAGAAGCGGAAGAGGGATCGAAAGTGGGAGGAAGGGGAGACGGCGAGGTAGACCATGAGATGAAGAAGCAGATGCAACGAAATGCTGAAGAAGATGATACGGTGTCCCGCTACCACTAAATTCCGAGCTGCATGTACTGCAAGCTGCTGTAACTGACGAAAAAGATGTAAACAAACAAAATTGAGTAGTGAAAAGGGGGATCGACACGTGACACGGTGAAACGCGACTGCCCTCCCATGTGTACATGTATGACATTCATGATAACATACATCTCAGCTTCTCTCTCACACTCATACATACAGTTTTGTCTCACTCCACGATGCTGTCCACCGCCAGCGCAAAGGCAACAGAGAAAATGGAGAATCTATGGCTCAATGATGACGACTCATTTGAAGTAAAGGTCCCGGACTTCCATTTCGACTGGGGAGTCAAAGTTGCGCAGGACGAAAACAAGCAAGATACCGAGGGTTCACGCTTGACATCCCTGTCTCTGGTAAGCACCAGAGACACCAGAGATCGGCCGGTCCCGTCGGTCTCAACACAAAGACACGACGCCGACGCTCACGCTCATGCGACACCGCCGCCTCGGCATTCTTCATCAGCCAGATCTTCCCTGTCATCCGTTCATGTGACCTCTCTGACCGATGCGTCAACCGCTTCGGGTTCCTCTCTTGTGCCAACGCCACCTGTAGCCGGACCCTCATTCAGCGGACGGTCGACGTCTTCACAGCACAACACGTCAGAAAACGGTGGCAGTGGAGAATCTAGTCGAATGTACGGCGGAGGTCGTAGATTCCAGCGTGTGGTCTCGGCTCCCATCTCCCGTCGCCGGCAAGAGGACGATGATGGGTTGTCACACAACATGGGCGAGACCTCAACTGTAGGTGTTGTTGAAGTGCTAGGCTCTGTACACTGCTGATGTGTCTGCAGATGTCTGCGTCCACGTCGCACACGGCCACTATGCGTCCTGGTCTTGTGCATACCGTGTCTGGTTCCACCATACCATCTGAAGCAACATCACGCTCAAATTTTATGACCCCAGGCGTCACAGACAGGACTATGACATCCACAGCTCGATCAACTGGAAGGCGCTTAGGAGGTCTATCCAAGTTTGGTGGGCCGGCGCGAAGAGTAGTACCGGCCCAGGAGAGCGAGGAAGCCTACGAGGAAGAGAAGCGCGGTAGCCCCGTCATGATCGGTACGTCGCCCGAATCGGTCATATCACTAAGACCCTTTCAGGCTATCCAGTCCGTGAGGAATATCCTTCTGCCATTAGGGGTTCAGATCATCAACGCACGCGATCGTCGCCACCTCTTCATGACATACCGCCCGTGCCACCACTGCACGCTCATCATGCGTCAACTTCGTTAACATCGTCTGCCATCGGCCGGCCTGCTATACGGCCCGACTTAGAAGCCCTGGAAGAATACCCTGCGATACGGTCACGACTTGATAGACTTGCCGAATCATCCCGAGTGGAGCGTGAACGCCTGGTATCTCCCCCACCTAATGAGGATCAACCTTTTCGGCCATTCGGTCGAAAGTGGGAGCCAGAGAATCGGCCTACAGCGCACCAAGTGGTGATAACGCCCTCGGAGCATGCGACTCAGGGTAGACAAGAAGACTCACTGGGACAATCATCCAGGGCTGCACCACCGTCGCCACCTTCCGCTCTGAGAGCTGTACGGCCAGCACCGATAGCCGAGCCGCGAATGCCGACGCAATCGATGACTACTGCTGCAATGACAGCTCCAGCTGTCGTGCCCCAGCACACTGCTGCGGACTTTCATCAACAGCCGCTTGTACCAAGTCAGGTTCCCAACGCGCCTCGGTCCTCGTATCTTGTGAGTCCCGCCGACCTATCACTTGCCGATCGCTGTGCTAACGAAAACCAGGTCAACGGCGTGCCTTATGAAAGACTTCAAAGACTCGGCAAAGGGGGATCATCTACAGTATACTCTGTGTTGTATTCGGCGCCCCCAAAGAAGCGTATCATCTATGCGCTCAAAGTCGTTCAACTCGATCGGGCGGACTCAGAGACCTATCAAAGTTATACGAATGAGATAGAACTGCTCAAGCGGCTGCGAGGGCATGATAGAGTAATTCAGTTGATCGATCATCAGATTACTTTCAGCCAGCCGAATCGACCGCATCGACTGCTGATGGTGAGTGGACAGACGGAATGCAAGTGCTGACATTCTCAGGTCATGGAATGCGGGGAGATCGATTTCGCTGCACTGTTGGATGAGCAACGTGGGAAGGCGGTCAACATGAACTTTGTTGGCCTGTATTGGGAACAGGTGGGTCGAGGCTCAGTGTCTTCGCTTACACTCAGATGCTCGAAGCTGTCCAAGCGGTCCATCAAGAGAATGTAGTGCACACCGACCTGAAACCGGCCAATTTCGTCCTCGTCAAGGGCCGACTAAAAATCATCGACTTTGGTATCGCAAAGGCCGTGGCGAACGATACTGTCAATATTCAACGGGACCAACAAGTGAGTCTAGAAGCTCCTAGCTCAGCTGACCGTGACAGATTGGCACTGTCAACTATATGTCTCCGGAAGCTATACAGCGGATGAACAATCAGAAGGTCCTCAAGGTAAGCACCATCCGCAACCACGCTGACCATGTCAGTTATCCTACCCCAGCGATGTTTGGTCACTAGGTTGCATACTATATCAAATGATATATGGAAGTCCGCCATTCCAACATATTGGCGGTGGACCGCTGGCAAAAATGGGAGTTATCGCGGATCCAAACCACACCATAAACTACCCAGAGATGGCCGTTCCAAAGACCGCGGTCGGCGTTGGCTTGGACGGACAGCCGTTGGATCCAAGCTCACTAGCGGTGGCCGTCAGTCCTGCGGCGATCGACTCGATGAAGCGGTGTCTAGCCTATCGCAAAGAACATCGATTGACGATTCCTGAACTGCTACATCACGAGTTTTTGATACCTAAAATTAGAGGTGCGTGAGAGCACATAGGCCCCGACATGGTAGATGCTGATAGCAAGCAGCTCCCGATATACCTCCGGGTGCCACGCCAATCACACAGTTTCAAATGGAGCGTTTGGTCAATTTTGTGTTGCGCGAGAATGGGTTGCCAGAGCTAGCGGATGGCAATCATACAGCAGAAGTGAGTTTATAAAGGCTTGTTTGAAGCCGAATCGTCTCCTGACTCTGCAACAGGACCTGTTTTCGCAATTGGCCGCCCAGAATGCTTTATCTCGGTAGTCGCGATGTTGCAGACATTTCGCTGCACATCCTGCAGCTCTTAAAGCTTGTATTTGCAGATGGTGATAACGGCGCCTCCGCAGATAGGCACTACTTTGATACATATTCAGATAGTACAAGCGTTGTTGTCATATTTTGTCTCAATCGTTGTTTCCAACATAATTATACTAGAGTAGCGCGCCATGACATGGGCGACTCAATTGGGTCTGCCTGCTTCGAATCTCGCTTCTGATACCCAGCCTTACTTGAGCACATCCAAATCTCCTAAAATCGTCTGTAGCCTTCGTCCGAACCATAGTTGTATAGGGAGTAATCGTCACCCTCAGCCGAGTATGTCTGGTGGTAGGTGGCGCTTTGCGGCTCGAATGATCTGATGGAATGATCCACTCGAGAGATGGTGGGAGAGGACATGATTCCCGTCTTTTCGATACCGCAATTCTCCTTCAAGATCTCCACTGAGCCGTCCCCTTTGATCTCCATGCCAGAAAAAAGTCCCGCAGGTCGACCAGAATCATCGTGCGTGGAGATGTAGCTCCAACGCTGCGAGCTCTTCGGGACTGGAGCTAGCAGAGGAGCCGACAACGCTGGAGGCGAGGGTAGTGGTCGACCTGCCAAATCCTCTTGACTGACCTCTGTCCAAGAGTGTCTGGACGATGCCGGGGCCGGAGGTAAGAGGTGTCCATCGGCTGAGAGTATCGGGAAGTGGAAGTTTTCAGAATTTGGCGACGCAATAGAGTAAGGGGTCGAGCATTCGGATGATCCATGCGAGTCTGACGACGACTGGGGAGAGGAAGGATAATTAGGAGGTTGTGAACGGCTCGACATGGATGTGTCCCGCCAAGCAGGTGTGATGAGTGGCGAGCCCATGCTCGACATTGGCCTGCCGCTGCGCGTGTCTAGTTGTGATGCCTTTTCTCGGGATCGGGACTTGTGCCATTGATACACATAGATCCCCAGCAAGATTAGCGACACGACACCACCTGTCGAAACGACATCAGCGAGCGGACAGCATAAGTAGCATGTCAGAACATACAGAAAGCCATTGCTCCTGCCAGCGCAGCTTTGTCCGAGGATGACATGGCCGCGCAGACCTTACCGTTGAAATCGTACGTCTTCCCACTCTGAGACTGCCATCAGTGCTTGTTCAGGCTTGCAACTGCCATCTGTGCACTCACACTGTCATTGCTGTGAGGCGCACATCCACGTCGGTTGAAGATCTGTGACAGAGCTGGTGCCATGGTTGTTTCAGCTCTTCAGCTCCGGGTTGTTTTCTAGCAGATTTGAACGGTCTAGCGAAATGTGGGGAGAAGTTTCCAAAGTCATCGCGCGTGTCTTGTCAGTGGTCTTTAAGTAGCAGACTGATCTGCTGCTGCATGCTGCTGCATGCTTACCCGCCATCTCGAATATTACTTGTTCGCAGTGGCTTCGCTCGTTCGTCAAATTGATATACCGCACAGGATGAGTTTGAAGTAATGTTCTTTCTTCCTGCTACACGGGTCATATCACATCCCACCTCCACATGCGCGGACCGCGGCCATTTTAACCTCGCGTATTGTCTAACGTGTCGCACAATGTTCAAGAATGCATACAGGTCGTTGTGATGGAAGCTATACAAATGAGGTCGCTGAATACTACGTACAAACTGAAAATCGCACCTGACGACTATCTGGTCTAATGATGAACGGTGAATCGCAATTCACCGTTAGATATCTGTTCAACTTTGACCTGATCCATGGTGTCAACGACGTAATGAGCACCGAGGTTGTCGATCTGTTCCCTTTTATGCGAAGTGCACACCGCAATAACTATAGCGCCTGCTGCTACTCCTGCTTTAATGCCCGACGGAGAATCCTCAAAGACGACAGCTCGAGTCGGTTCGATACCCAAGTCCGAGGCAGCCAGAAGAAACGGATCCGGGAAAGGTTTGCCACGAAGCAGTCGAACGTCATCGGCAGTCACACAAACTTTTGGTATCGTTATGCTGAGCGGGAGAGGCAACGCAGGTATCAGCTGTGACAGACCACGAACCAACGTCTAACACCTACTCTGTGCGGCTCAAACAGCCATGACAGTATGTTTTGGCACCCGACGTGGCAACGGCATATTTACCTTTCGGCAATGATTCCAACATCTTGCGTACGCCTGGAAGAATGCGAACGCTCCTGTCGAGGGTATCACCGAGATCTTCGTAGATGCTGTCAAGTGGCGATGCATCGTCGACAATTGGTCCCAAGGTGGGCTTTCCCAGTTGGTAAGCGGTGAAATTCAGAGTGTCGATTGTCCTCGCTTCCACGATCTTACATTCAACCTCGCTTGGGGTAGATGGTACCAAGGGCGACGAAGAAGCTCTTGTCGATGGCGAGGCCGACGAGCGGGGCGATTGCCCGCAAGCAAAGGAACTTTTGCGAGATTGAGGCGGCGTGTCCGCAAAAGCAAGGATCGACTGTTCAAATACTACGATGTGCGATAATCAGTGACAATGCCTGCTTCGGTGAACTTGTGGCCATATCTCACTTTCCACTTCTCGTTCGACATGCTCCCTCTTTAATCCAGGGATCAATTCCATCAGATTATCGCTGGCTCGGCGACCATGAGTTGCACGTATGACTGTTTCTGGCTCAAGTCCTAGCTCGTGCGCTTTCGCAGACCAAGCGGCCTCAACAGCAGCAATTGAATCGGTCAATGTGCCATCCTGTGACGTCGACAAGTGCATCAGCGGTGAAAGCTCGCGTAACGTCGCAACCCACCATGTCAAACAGCACTCCGTCCGCTGTGAAGAAGTTGATTTTGGAGTAGTTTGAGGACATTGTATAGTAAGTGCAAGACTTGTCAGGTATCGGAGATGGGGCTTATCAGCAGACAAAAGTCTGTCAGTTTATATGTGCATCGGTGACATTTGCTTTGCGAGAAAGCAATATACACCCTACAAGCCTTTACAGCATGTCGTAGCCTGAACACTCCACACGGCTCGGTCTCGATCTAGTCTGATCTGCCATGACGTATGTCCAAAAGGTGAATGACTAAATCCTGGAATAACGCTGGTCCAGATTCAAATTCGATCACCCAGGACTTTTGAAGTCGACTGTCGACTCTTTAACGGACGTACGCACGGAAAGAATGGCCTTTGTAGCCGCTGTTCGGTGTCTCTCGGCTGTCGACCATACTCATGCGTATCCTTCCTCAACATGTGGAAGCGGTCCTTTCCGTTCCATGCTGTTTCATGGACGATAAGCGAGACGAGCCGGGTGAAACGGAAAACGAGATTGTTGATCACTTCTGTACGCCAGCCCTGTCAAATGCCGCCGGCACCTTGACTGCCCAAGTGCCTAGGATATAGTTCCCCCTTTGGGTGAATTTGAATGATATGGTTAGATCCGTTATCATGTGGGTGGAGCGAAATCCATGACGTGTGCTTGATCTGTGTTTGACCTGTGCCTCTGACTTGTTACCTAAAGCAGTAACTTCCCACAGACCATTACGATTTCCCACGTTTCCACCCATTCTTCGTTATTTCCCAACTGTCCCCCCACAAACTGTCATCGGCCTGGAACGGGAATTTCGTCACCGTACAGCTGCAGGGCATAGCAGGGCGTAGCAGGGCATACGGAGCTGGGGTTTCCACCACCTTCCAATCCACACACCACCCACTCAATATACATTTCGACTAGATTTATCTATTTTCCTCTTTCTCTTTCTCTTCTTCTTCAACAACAATCTCTTCTCTTTCAAAACACCAACTACTCAAACTCAACCTATCACATCAAAATGGCTGTCAAGGTCGGTATCAACGGTTTCGGTGAGTATGCTTTCTCATCCCAGCCATACATGCCCATCATACACGTCACAAAGTCCTCATCATGATGACGTTTCCGTCCCCTTATCATTCGTACGCGCTCCATTTGCGCCTAATTGATGCTCTGATGGGTCCGTCTGACTGACCTAACCTTTCCTTCTACTTTGCCAGGTCGTATCGGTCGTATCGTTCTCAGGTACATATTGATCTTACTAAGCGCACTACTGCCAGTGAATCCAAGCATGGCAAACTCACTTCTTCACCTTGCAGGAACGCCATCGACCACGGAGATCTCGAGGTCGTTGCCATCAATGAGTGAATTGCCCTTCCAGCCAATAACTGTTGTGATGGGCCGCTGACTTCGCGCTCCCTGACTTTCAGCCCTTTTATTGACCTCGACTACATGGTCAGTAATCATCGATAAACCTGTCGAGTACATCAGCTGATACTCGTTTTTCGTACTCCAGGTCTACATGTTCAAATACGACTCCGTTCGTCATCTCAAGCTGTGTCAATTGGCGAACCGCTGACTTTATACTCCTTAGACTCACGGTCGTTTCAAGGGATCTGTCGAGGTCAAGGACGGCAAGCTCTACATCAACGACAAGGCCATCATCGTCCACGGCGAGCGTGACCCTGCCAACATCAAGTGGGGCGAGGCCGGTGCCGACTACGTCGTAGAGTCCACCGGTGTCTTCACCACCACCGAGAAGGCCAACGCCCACATTAAGGGTGGTGCCAAGAAGGTCATCATCTCCGCTCCTTCCGCTGATGCGCCAATGTGAGCCAAACATCGCTTTTCTGGCTGTGCATCGCCTGACTGTGCATCGCAGGTTCGTTTGTGGTGTCAACCTTGACTCTTACAAGTCCGAGTACCAAGTCATCTCCAACGCTTCCTGCACCACCAACTGTCTTGCTCCTTTGGCCAAGGTCATCAACGACAACGTATGTTTTTATCCCTACCGGACATTGGCGTACAATAAACTCATCCTGATATTTGGATAGTTCACCATCATTGAGGGTCTCATGACAACTGTCCACGCCACTACCGCTACCCAGAAGACCGTTGACGGTCCCTCCAACAGTATGTTCAGCTCTTTCACGATACAACATATGCTTGAACTTGTATTGACCAACTCGCAGAGGACTGGCGAGGTGGCCGTGGTGCCGCCGCGAACATCATTCCTTCTTCCACTGGAGCTGCCAAGGTGCGTTTGTCACAGTCGACACATAGCAGTAATGCTCATTCTGGCTACTGCAATCAAATTAGGCTGTCGGCAAGGTCATTCCTTCCCTCAACGGCAAGCTCACTGGTATGGCTTTCCGTGTCCCCACCTCCGATGTCTCCGTTGTCGACTTGGTCGTCCGTATCGAGAAGTCAGCCTCTTACGACGAGATCAAGCAAGTCATCAAGAAGGCTTCCGAGAGCCCCGAGCTCAAGGGCATTCTCGGGTATGTGCTTTCTATCGCCTTTCTACACGTATGCTAATGTCTTTTCACAGCTACACCGAGGATGAGGTTGTCTCCACCGACTTCGTTGGCGCCCTCGAGTCCTCGATCTTCGACGCTAAGGCCGGTATCGCCTTGAACTCTAACTTCGTCAAGCTCGTCAGCTGGGTGAGCATTGCCATATCCCATGAGGAAGTTCGCAAGCTGATCTTAGTTGCTCATCGTAACAGTACGACAACGAGTACGGCTACTCTCGTCGTGTCTGTGACCTCGTCTCCTACATCGCTGCCGTCGACGCCAAGTCTCAGTAGAGGAAGTTCGAGTCGGGCAGATCTGCGTAGACAGAATGCCACGTAATCATGCATAGTGAAATACCAATACCGTCAGGAAGCAATTTCAAGCGTCATCAAGCAATGCCCAGGGAGGTCGCCCACACGCTCACCTGCTGCTGGATGAACCAAAGTTCATCGAAGCCACCCCGATCACGTTGAGCTACCTCGTCGAGCGATTGCACCATATCCTGGAAGAAACTGACTTCGCCTGCGATCCTGAGACGGTTGCTTCTCCAAATCTAATCTCGGCTTTCAAATGGCTGGCTCGGCGCAAGTGGTATACGCAATGCATTCAGGACTATGGGGCTGCTTTCGATATCGCAACCTTGACTGAGCGGCATAATTTCATCTGTCGTTGGCACATCCATCAAAATCTGCGATCATACATACTCAGAGTAAAGCGATTGAGGCAGGATGGTCGTTGCTGCCCTGACGAGAACTGTTAAACTGTCAAAGTCTCCTCTCTACGCATCCACAGCTTGTTCAGCATTTTGCGATATTCACTGTTTGAGTTTTCCGCCCAACTCAGCTGTCCATACCATTACATACCTACCGGCTCCACTTGAGATGGACAATTTGTAACGAACCTCGGCGCTTCGGTTCAAACAGGCCATTCTACCGTTCATAGCTCATCAGTTCACTGATTATTTTTGTCTGTTATGATTCGAGTTTGCCCTCATGTCATGTTGTCTATACTGTCTCCGGAGCTTACCAGGGCTTTCAGTGACCAGTTTGCAACACAGCCGTCGGATGAACCGTTTCTCAGCAAGCAGGCTCGACAGTGGGATAGGCTACCCAGGCCATGTGTAACGGATCCACCTATCACACTGCCATTGCGACGACCCGTCTACCGACCGACAACCCGTCGACCGTTTGGCCGCCCGCCGTCTGTCCGTCTGTCCGTATCCGACCGTCCGTCTGTCCGCACCCGACCGTCCGTCTGTCCGTACCCGACCGTCTGTCAATCTATACGCATCCGTAAAGATCCGTACATAGTCTGCATCACATGTATATAAGGAGGCCACAGCGAGTATATAGATTTCTCTTTCTTCATCCTCTCATCCTCTTACCCCCTCCCCTCTCATTCTCCATCCTCTCACTCCCCCTTATCCTCTTACCATCTCTTACTCTCTTTCCATTCCCTTCTCTCTCTCCTCTCTTCGACCTCCTCTCTCTACCTTCACTCTTTGACTACTCTTGCTTCTATACTCGTCTACTCGCTCAACCTACCTTTGTGGCCTCTGCTTCTCCTTTACCGCCACTCCGCTCGGCTTTGCTCCAGGTGATAGGTGAGTACTCACAGTTGCTGACTCTTCATCGCAGCACCCAGAACCCCACTAGTTTGGTCGATAGTGGAAAGAACGCAAAGCGTAGCCGACGGTCCGCCACACCACGTTTGACAAAAATCAACACAGTTTGTAGGACAATTGTTGATTCAATGGACCCCATCTGCCCATCACATTCCTGCCTCTCGGAGAAGTCCAGCACTCACTTTCATTTCTCTGTTCAACTACTGCTTGCAACTCTTGTAGCCCTCTCGAGCTGAGATAGAGCTATCGAGCTTTGTATATGATCTAATGAGACCATGCCTCGCCTAGTATTGCCTATCGATAGTATCAGATTGAGTGTAAGTTGTATCGAGCTTTCTCTTCTCGATACAATCAGCTCAATCCTCGATATCATCACGTCAGCACCCATTATATCAAATCAAATAGTCTAGACTCACACATTTTTGGGAGGAAGTAAGTGGAAAGACTTGATACCCTTGTCCCGACACTTGAGAGTCCCTTGACCTCACATACAGAGTCACTTGCCATCCTGGACAGAAACAAAGAACAACAAGTCCCTTCTTCTCTACTTAGTCTCTGCGCACAGCGAGAAGTCAGACCAAGGTGTGCAAAAACGGCCAAGAGGAAGATAAGTATCAATGAAGATGTCACAACAAGATTTCAATGACCCTTGTTGGAAAGAGCGGATAGTATTTTGGGTTGAATATATCGGTAAGCTTTTTGAAGCCCACCAGTCATCCCGACTCTTGTTTGTTTTGCTTGTTGAGTTGCAAACGTTTGTCAGCTGATGTGTTTTGATTCCAGAGTATGTGCCAACATATAAAGCCGTATAGCGTCTTTATTGCTCTCATCTCCACAGGTGGATCGATACTATCAGACCTGATGCACGGATCTACAAAAGCCAGCGAGAGTGCAGATGCTAGATTAAGGTCTAAATGGTCATGCACAGACAATCTTGAGCTGATGATATCCAACGGTGATGTTTGCTAGATGTTCACTCAAGTATCAGCAGGACACCGCTAAAAAGACCTTTGGAAGGCAAAAGCAGGCTAAGACACAGTCGGTCATTGATTTTGATAGCTCAGTGCTAGCTGGAGAGTGCTGCAACCTACTGGTTCTCATCAAAGAAGAGGATCAAATGAGAGATGAATAAAGTGGAAAAGGATTGGGTCGCAAAGATCTGTTACCTTTCCAGCTTTTGCAAATTGTGGTTTTTTCATTCCCATTGTCTTCATAGAGGGATGACAAGATCTGTACCCACTCCTGCCCCGTAAACCTTCTCACCACTGGGCCAGAAGTGAGACACCTAATGACAAGAGCAACGGCCGTGGTTATGTGCACCTGTCACAATCACAACCAGACAATTCACGGATCTATAGAGCTGACATGTCCCAAATAGATCTGGCTTGACGTCAGTTCCTCTCATTTGTGAGCCACAACAAGGAAACATGGACCAACACTTTGTTCAACTTGGAGGCACGCATCAATGTCATCCATAGACGGATGGTAAGCTTGTTATGACTCTCAAAGTTCAAACACACATAGCTGAATGATTCCAGCTGCACAATGCAAGAAAGAAGCTTGTGTTGATATTCCCCTGATTGGCTTTCAATCGATTTGTTTCAATCAGTATATATAGTCAATACACAAGGCTCCACAGCTGCTTCACCCATTAGCATAAACTTGACTATCTCCCTAAAATTCTTAATTTCTTAAACCCAACACAATGCTCAGCATCTTCCAACATGGTACCAAATGCAAAGGTCAGGCAGACCAATGAAGTACAATACTAGCTCATATAATCTTTATCTGGGCTCATGTTTGATTGAGTGAGCACAAAACACTTACACCAAAGATTGGCCAGGAGCGTGTCCACACAAGAGGATGTGCATACATATTTACAAGGGCCCAAAAGACACGACCAGACATGACCCGTCCGTACTACCGCTGCGTTCGGTCATGAATCCTAGTGTTACTTACTGAGTCTAGTCAAACAGACAGATCACATTGACGCCAACGTAAATGGATAGATTACTTTGGCACCTAGCCAATTGAATATATTACAATGGTGATGGCAGAGACAATGTTGCATAGTCAGTCAGATTGCAAAGTATATAAGATAGACATTTTGTAGCTCTGCGTTTTCTTTTTCTCATCGATGAACTATCATAAGTTACCTCCCAAAAAGTGACATTTGCCAAGCACACAAAGACACAACTCATTGTCCAACTACTTGTGATCTTCACTTATGTACAAATCTTCCAGGTTGTCAATTATCGTCTTCACTCGTCATTGTCCACTGAGCTTAGGACTGCCACTCCTTAAGTCTTGGTTATAACACCAGCCCGGACCTTCCACACTCAAATAAGACTAGATTATGTTGCATGAAAAGTGTACCAACGGTAGGGGAGGTATGGAAAGCGTTGAAAGTTCAACAAATTATAACTTTGAATAGCTGACACTTAGCTTTGTTCTACTGATGAGTATTGAGTTGTGTCAAGGTAGCGCCCTATGTTTATGAAATACTCTGTATCTCCTACACCTATGCCCATAAACTTGACTACACTCACTAGGGTCCTCAAGTCAGACTTCTGAGCTTGTTGTGGAAATCAGATATTTTATCAAATTTGATGAGCCTTGTCAGACTTGAGCTATAGAAAGTAGTTGCTCATCTTTGCCTACTGACCAATGGGCCTCCTGTTGTACCCTGTAGCAATCTGGCACGCCGTTTGTTCAATTTTCCAGCTTACGACTGTGACATACGACAAAAGGTTAGAAAGACAGTTGGGCACATGTCAAATGGTCATGAACGTCATCTGTTTGTTAGACAGTCCGACGGAACAAGATGGGTAAAAAGGTTATACAAACGTAAACAAGGGAGTTGAGGGAACCCATTGGATCAGCAAGCATGGAAGAGGAGTATCTCCACTGCATCACATGGTCGTCAACAAAGACGACTTACCGCACATCATCAGCACGCGGTGCGGTATCATCAGGCTTAGCGACACTGAAGCTCAGCTGATGATACTATGCGAGCGTTGAGCACGAAGCGACTGACATAAGCAAAGAACAGCGTACTTGCACAGCGACACAAAATAACCTTAGCCTGCCTCCCTACAGCACAGGCTTGGCCAATAGTGCAATCCTGATGGCAATGCATAGAGTACGCGCTCTCTGTGGCTATGTTACAACAAGACGAAAATGGCAGCTGTGGAGGAGCCACAATATCATGGCTCGCATATACTAAAACAGGACACGACCTGGATCTTCAAGTTCCCCAAACCTCTAAGCCCACACAATCGAACGGGATGGCAGAAGCCGTCTTACGTGAAATCTGATCGCAGAGGATCTCGTTATCGTAAGCGGGACAAGTGGCCGAAGAGTTTCGAGAGAATGTGTTATCCAGCAATAAACCGTAGGTACCAGCCCTAGAAAACGATGTCAGGTTTGAATTAGTTGCTGGCCGGTCGAAGACCCGCATCACTCACCCTCCGCCGAATGAGATGAAGTCTGTTTCGCAAAGGGCAAAGTACTGATTCTTCCCAGTCCAGCGGAAACATCTGGCTTCGGAGGAGAATCCGATCTTGTACAAGAACCTGCGATGATGTAGTAGACCGTCAATGCTTGATGTAGAGGAAGCATCTGAGTGTCGCGGTAACGACGGCAGTTCTACCGGATGTCGGCAGCGTTGGGAGTATTACGCACGATTCACCACCACCATAATAGGTGCCTTCTCGCTTCATTATCGATTCATTCATGTAAACGCCGAAGCGGTTGCCGGCTCCGTCCTGTACGATGACGACATTGCCTGCCGTCCGATGACTTGCGCCGTACGCCTCAACGAGACGAAAGAGCGTGTTGAGGGAAGCGCCATGTTGATCGATGGAGACTGGACCCAAGTCAGTCGAAAAGATATGTTGGCGGAGAGAAAAGGTTAGACATACATAGCAAGGTCCAAGTGCTGGCTAAACGCTGACGAGGAGGCAATTGTTTTCGGAGCTGAAGCGAAGAATGGATGTCAGCCTTGAAGATACGGCCCTCGGTGGAGGAATGCCTCACGTTGACAGCAATCTCGGAAGTGAGAACAGGGGTGGTATTGGCTTTGCGTCCCGCGAGCTTGACTTGACCCCAGTCTTCATCGGCGCGTCCGCGTGATTGAGTCGACGTTCCCATCGATAGGAAGCCGGGGGCACCACTAGGCGCAGTATAGCTGCCCACGAGCTGTTCAGCAGAGGCAAATGGAGTCTTGTGAGTGATGTCCAGCGCTAGAGGCGTTGTAGGCGAAGGGTGATGGTCTAACGAGGTAATTGAGTGATCGGCAACGGGAGGCGTGAATGTCGTCTGGTTCAACGCGGATTTCCATTTATTAGCTATTTTGGACGTGGTGGCGAACGTATCAAGAAGCTTGGAGTGAGGTGGGCTTTCCGTGGCTGAGGGTTGACCTTGGGCTGTAGGTTGTCCGAGGCCGAAGGGGGGATGTCCTGTTGATCTGACGGTTGCAGATTGCACTTTGCGCATTTCCGACATGGCGTCATCTGACTTGCGTTGTTGCGTTGGGTGAAAGACAATCTCATTACCAGCGTCGGATACCAGGGGCGGCGACCCAGGACTGAAAGCGGAGAGAGTAGTGGACATGCGGCGAGGTGTACGCCTAGGAGGTATATAGTCGGGTGATATATCAGTGGGTCGTGGCGGTAACGTGATATGTATGGGCGAGGGTCGGGAAGCCGGCCTGTGCGCTGACGATTGACACGCATGCTCTTGAGGTGAGCGGTTGTTGGAGTGGATGCCAGTAAGCGAATCATAAGCTTCGTCACGTTGTTCCGATGTCGTAGGTTTCTCCACCCGCCGACTCAGCAGCGTCGGACGTTGATCATCGTCAAAAGAGCCCAGCAAGTCATCATCGTACAGGTCATGAGCGCTGAGCAACCTGTCACGCTGTGACGTATGATCTGCCGAAGCGGACTCGAAAGCGCCGAAATCGGAGGACGAGGACGGCAGATGGGTTGGACGTGATGGAGAGGACGGCCCAGGCTGGGAACTGAGAGGATCAAATGCGGCTAGAAATTGCTGCATTGTACGCGATTGCAAGATGGATTGCAAAGATCGACACGCATAGGGTGTCCACGAGCTCGTCCTTGCTTGGCTACGACGAAGTAGGATGACGCAGCAAAGGAGAGCAACGAGTTATTGTTGAGGGAATGTTGAGTGAGAGAGAGAGAATTGAATGAGAAATGAACGGGCATTTCAACAACAACCTGATACGTTATCGTCATCATTTTTACATTCCTCCACTTCGCACTGTTGATTCTCCATTCCTACCAATATATGCCTTGTGTCTTGTCCATGATCGTCTGATAAGAGTGGTCGCTACTGCGAAGTGCAAGCCTCACGTCCTGCGAAGATGCGTCACAAGTCGAAGCAGCTCAGGAAAAGGCCCATATCGACCCGTCATGTTGAGCCTGCCAAACGTTCCGCTTCAAGTAAAGTAACTCAATCCACTATCGCCTCCTTCCACACGCTGCTCAAACGTCAAGCTGCTCTGAAACGGAAACTCGACGAGGCTGATGGTGGTAGCGGAGATGCGGCTACGATACGCGCTTCCCTTGCACAAATTGAGGGCGACATGACCCGGCTGGGAGGACTTGAGACGTACCAACAGGCAAGCAAAATTGGCCAGTCAAGAGAACGAGGCGGCGACAGCTCTCACGTCCTCGTAACGTGGATGAACGAGCTGGAACGTGAGCAGAGCGGTCCCTTGCGGTGAGTGCCCTCTTGCGTAAATTCTCCATCTGACTGATGAGTGTGGATAGCATGCTAGAAATCGGTGCTCTTACGCCCGACAATTATGCGAGCTGTTCAAAGTGGTTATCAAACCACCCCATTGACCTCCATTCACAACATCCCGACATTCTCGAGCAGGACTTCTTTCAACGACCTTTGCCAGAGAACACTGCCGAGGCATTTGACGTCGTCAGCTGCAGTCTGGTCTTGAACTTTGTCAGTTCCCCGCGTGAAAGAGGTACGGGCCAAGGCTTAGTAGGAGACGACCGACCTATGCTGATATACTGTGTCACCACTCGTAGGCGAGATGCTCAAGCTTATACATCATCAGCTGAAGCCATCACAATCTAGTCTGTTGTTCTTGGTCTTGCCGCTGCCGTGCATAGAAAATTCTCGCTACATCTCCGCCCGGTCACTTGAGAGTCTAATGAAAGTAGTCGGCTTCCAATTGGTGAAGGAGAAATGGCGTCCCGGGGGTAAGGTAGGCTACTGGCTGTGGAGATGGGCTGAGCCTTGCCTGAAGGGCGAGGCTGGGCGGTGGAAGCGGAAAGTGCTTGAGCAGGACGGACCGGGTAGAAACAATTTTGCGGTCATAGTAGAATAACTCATATTTGTAAGTACCACACACAGAGAATCTGCTCTCATATAGTTCAGCTTGTTGTAAGATAGTACAAGATCGCCTCCATACAGCACCTGTCTTTCTGGTACATTGCACTTGCTTGCACGTTTGACCAACAGCATCGAGCGAGCGGCCGGTCACTGTTTTGATGCAGTTTATTCGCCAACTTTATACTGGCCTACCTCCACTTGGTTGGCGACCTGTTTGCACATCTCTGGCTTTATATTCACCGAGCAAGTTGTACAGCACTCATGTTGTGATCACGCTCTACTCATTGGACATGGAGCGTTCGAGCGGCGAGCAGGCGCGGACACAGAAGAATGCTGCTCGGACCCCATCTCCAACCGCATGGCGACTGCTGACCGACAATTACGTGTCTACCACAATCGCCTTGCTCGCCATAATCATATCTGTCGTCACATGGAGTTGTTATGTCGAAGATCTTGAAGTGGCTGGCGCTTGGGGCTGTGAGATGAGTTGGATGTCTCCTTGGTATCAAGCATTGGAATGGAGTGATGCTCCGTCCCCACGATACACAGTATATTTGTATCGAGAACAGGGATGGGACACTGAGGCGTCGGTGGGTTCGAGCATTAGTTGTGACGATTGGATCTCGAGATCCTAGAGGTTGTCTTGGCTCTGCTAATCCTGGACATGTTTTCAGCTGAACGGTCACCCAGTCCTCTTCATCCCGGGGAATGCTGGCTCCTACCAACAGGTCCGGTCCATAGCGTCATCCGCGTCACGTCAATATTACCGAGAGCCCGGACAAATAGCCAAGGATATGGACGATTTGCACAAACTGGATTTCTTCACCTGTAAGCATACATATTGCGTCCGTTGCTGACCAACCCAGTGGACCTACAGGAGGACTTCTCCGCTTTCCATGCTCGAACGCTTGACGATCAGGCAACATTCATTCGCCAAAGCATATTGAGAGTTTTGCGAGAATACGAACATCTTGCCGCTGAGCAGAGGCCGCGGCAAGTCACCCTACTCGCGCACTCCATGGGCGGGATTGCTGCTCGACTAGCTGTTGATTCGACCACGTCCGCCCTGGTAGACATCATCGTTACGATGTCGACGCCTCATACAATACCTCCCGTGACACTAGAACGTCGGATGGACAAGATTTACGACATTATAGATACTATGTATCACAATGGAACGACCCCACCTCTGATATCCTTATGCGGCGGCATCTCTGACTCACAGGTGGTCTCCGAAAGCTGTGCTCTGCCTTTGCGTCGTGGCGAGCTCGATTCGAAAGATATCGCAGTTTTTACAACAGGTCTACCGGGTGCTTGGACCGGAGTTGATCACCAAGCGATGGTATGGTGTCACCAAATTCGATGGCGGGTTGCGAGAATGCTTTTGGCTATCACTCCAACAAAGCAGATCTCGCAGAAGATGCAAAAGGCATCAAGCTGGCTGCTCACACACGACCAAAACGACGCGACAACGGTTACGTCAAACGTTCAGCAGTCAGTCCCGATAGTCTCGGAAAGAATGTCATTGTTTTGGTCTTCGCCCACGAGGAGCGTCCGAATGCAGCAGTGCGATGGTAGCGGATCGTGCATACCCATTGCCAGTGCATCTGAAGTTCTTCCTTGGCCCAAGCAGCCTTCGGCGCCATTTCCGCTTCCAGGCGAGGGGATCAAGACAGACGAGGTCATGCGGAAGATGGAGGTGCATCTGAACGATGACCGTGGCTTCCTGCTTACAAATTCGACTGAAGGAGACGTCATTGCATCCGGGCGGAGTCACGACGACGTTGTGCATGGGCGAATATGGAGTGAGTACCCTGCTTGAAACACATAGCTGATAGCAAGCACGAGACAGCAGTCTGCCTTTCACGTCGCGTCAGATCCTCAATTTCCCATCAGTCACGGCCGCGTCGCTGAACGTGTATCGGCTTGCGGTACGGACGCCTGACTGCCGAGGTGAGGGCCTCCTCGAAGTGACTCACTAACAAGCCCTAGGTCGTCGCCCGCTCATTCGATCGTCTTTTCCTACGAACTCCGCCTTTGCTCACACCACTTTCGAGTCTCGATTCCATGTCGTCAACCCGGCAACGATCATCCGCGTTCACTCTCATGTCAATGCAGCGCCTTTTGCGCCGATATCGCCGGGACCGCCCGGCCTGAAGCTCGAGCTATTTCAGCTGCCTGACTGTCCGATTGAGCAAGTCGAAGTAGTCACTGATTACGCTGGAGTGATGGCCAAAACAGTAACCCGGTACCGTATGACGGCTATCGCGTGGCCGGCAGGCTGGGTAGCGCTCGTGCTATTGCTGCAGAGCCGGCGATTTGAGAGAAAAGGCAAGTGTCCTCGTAGGACGCTATACTGACCTTTGAAGGTGAAATGCTGTCATTCGGAGCAGCTTTAGAGCAAGTCGGGAAACACTGGCTTCTACCTTGTATTGGCGCTTTGTACTCGACATTCGCAGTCCAGCATCTCTTCTGCGCGTCCCCGAGAGCGTCTCTATTCCTAATTGGTACATCACAATGGGCGCTTGCGCCGCTGGTTGGCGTGTTCGCTTTGTGGGCTTTTGGTGCTGTAACTATACTTTGGTTTATTCTGCATCGTGGATTGTTGCCCGTTGTGCGGGCGTGCTTGTCACGGATACAGACGTCAAGCACGTACGACAGGTGCGTAAACTCATAATGGTCATGTGATAACAATGCTCATGCTTGTCAGTTGTAGTGCCGCCAGGACCGGGCCGTCAGACCTGCGTCTGCTCCCTTTAGTTGGCCCGATATACTGGTGTTTGCCTCACCAGCTCGTCTACACGGTGGCTTTCGCTGTACTACTCGTGATATCTGCTAAATCGCCTGCGTCTGATTCAGAGGTGTGTTGCGAAGCAGACCATCGTTGCTGATGCGCAGCAGGGCAACCTGACGGCGACAGTGCTCATTTTCATGACTGTGCGGTTGCCCTTCCGAGCCCCGGGCCTATTCGTCTGGGTCCGTACCATGTGGGGCAGTTGGCCCCATCTCCCGGGTATTGAGCGAAATTTTCTGCACGTAGCATCAGCCTTCAGTGTGGTCATTCTCTGCGGTCAAGACGCGGCGCCGAAGCGATCATTGTCGTAAGTGCACTCAGACCGACTGGCACAGGACCAGCAGGCTGACAGCAGCGCAGGGCTTTGCGAGCATACCAAGCGAGCTTGATCGTGTTCTGTGTCTCGGCTTTCGTATTGGGGAGCAGATATACATGGGTCTTAGATGTGCTGGGCGATGTCGTTCTGCTGTCTATAGCAGCCGTGTTACAGTGAAGACGACGCATTGCAATCGAGTGGATACAACAGTGATGCATGTAACTTATACCAACTGGCCTTCAAACAGGTTGCAATGCGGTTATAGCCGTTATAACCGGAAGAAGGACCGTCAACACTTGAACTGGCAACCTTTTCCGACCATACACATCACTCTTAATCGTCGATGACAACGATGCTGTCATCTACAAATGTCGTACGGCAACGAGCACCAGCGCTCTTCCGTGCGCCCCATGTTTGCACTTCAATCGCGCAGTGCCCGAGGCAGCGCAGCCAGCTCGCTCATATTCGCACCTCGCAACCTCGCGGCCGTCGAGGTATAGCAGCTACTGCAAAGCAGTATCGAGAGTCCTCCTCGTTCAGCAAGCGCGACATTGGGCAAGCGAACATTCCACAGGTATCTTTCGATAACACTGCCGTGACGTTGGCTTGGCCTGATGGCATCGAGTCTCGTTTGTGAGTCAGGCCATTCTTGGAGAAAGCTCATGAACAGTGATAATCACTTTCTTTACGACCATTGTCGTTGCTCATCATGCTTTCACCCGGGGACCAAGCAGAGACTGAAGACGCTCAATGAGGTAGATGAGCTGAAGCATAGTATGACTCCGCGCTCATGCACAACCTCGTAGATCCCCTCAGATGTGCACGCTACCGCTGTCGAAATCGACTCATCTACTGCTCATGTGACTTGGTCAACTCCTTCACCTCACCAATCCTCATTTCCGCTGCGCTTTCTTCGAAGAGCATCTTACGATCCTCCATTATCTTTGCAGAATGAGAGTGAAGATACGTGCGTATGACGTACATGGCTGATGGCTGATGTCTTTAGCCGAGTCCTTTGGAGCTCGAAGATCGTTCAATCGCCCCCAACGGTCGCACATGAAGACATAATACATGAGAAAACGGAGACGAAGGAGAGAGCTATTCTCAAATTGCTCGACCGAGTGGTGTGTTTTATCACTGTCTGGTGCAATACTGAGGGGGGGACGCTGAACCACCGCTCATACCTAGCATGATTTTGGATTCTGTTTCGTGACTGGCGTTCCGCCGACACCGGAGCAGACTAAACATCTCATCGAAACTATAGCTCCAATCCGCGAAACTCACTGTGAGTCCCATCCAATTCGAGGATCTACGAGTGCTGAACTGCTTTAGATGGTGGTTTTTGGGACTTCACTGCTGATATGTCGCATGGTGACCTGGCCTATAGTGCACAGGCACTTCCCGCGCACACCGATACCACGTACTTTACCGATCCTGCCGGCCTACAGATCTTTCATCTGCTCTCTCATCCGTCACCGCCGGGTAGCGGTGGGACCACGCTTCTCGTCGACGCGTTCTACACTGCCTCGTTGCTGTCGACTCTATACCCTACATCTTACTCGCTGCTCTCACGTCTGAGTGTTCCTGCGCATGCCTCTGGTACACCAGGTACTCTGTTGCGGCCGCCGATGAGTCAACCTGTCTTTCAACATGATGAGCGCGGTCAACTGGTACAGGTTAGATGGAACAACGAAGATCGAGGGGTCTTAGGGCAGAGCTGGACCGCCGATGAAATTCGCGGATGGTACCAAGCTGCACAAAGATTCGACAACCTGAACCGCAGCGAAGATGCGGAATATTGGGTGCAGCTCAGTCCCGGAACAGTCTTAGGTGAGTTGCGTAGCACAGCATCTGCTAACCCATGCGTCAGTGATAGATAACTGGCGAGTCATGCATGGGCGATCAGACTTTACTGGTGAGAGGCGGATGTGCGGGGCTTATGTAGGAGCCGATGACTGGCTGTCTAGGCGAGCAGCGCTGCGTAGCAAAAGTCCGAAGAGGAAAGAATCGGATCAACTTTGGGTGATGGGGTGGTGATGAGGCATGTCTGATGGCATGCGTTGCCGCAAAGCCCGACATGCATGGGACACAAATGCAAATCTATTTGTCTAAAGTCAACCCTAAAAATATAGATACAGGATTATCGAGAAACAGTGTCCGTTCACGCGCCGGCGACCACCCCCATGTTTGGTACACCCATCGATGACGCTGCTGTCCCTCTGCCATCTAGACCGTTGTGCTCATTGATGGTCGGAGCACGCCCTCCGGAAGATGGCGGTAATCGGAAATGATCGCCAAGATCACGAGCCTCATTGGACGTGCGACTTTGACGTGGTCCAGGGAGGTGATGCGGTTCTGTAGGCGGAGATGATGAGGTGGATGGTGGCGGTGACGGATAGGGCGGAGCGGCCTGCGGAGGTGGTGCAGATGGAGGGAACCTGAAGCCAGCCATTTTCTGGTCGGAAGAGGAGTCTGCGAATGGATTATCGGGATAAAGCGGTTCTCTCATCATGCCGTTGTTTAATCCGTATCCAGTCGGTTCCAGATTCGCTCTTCCCTCCAAAACACGTTGCTCGGCCTTTGTGGTGGGCAGCAGACCGTCTCGAACCGCCTCAACCTGTCTCATCCTCTTTTCGCCCTTCTCCACGTCTCGCTTGGCATTGTTGTACATCCACAAGCCTACGCCAGTGAGACCAATGCCAACAGCCTGCACGCCATGAACCGACTGCTTGAACCAGATAATTGCCAGGCAGATGACTGCAATGCGCTTCACCAGCGATGCGATAGAGTACGTGACCGGAGAAGTGGACGATAGGATGGCGAAAGCCAAAAGGTTCTGCGCGAAATGGACAGTGCCATTGAGAACAAAGTAGAAGGGGACGGATGGACCCGCGATTTTAGGCGTCGTCGGGTGAAGCCATAGTTCGACCAGCCGTCCTGCATCAGACCATAACCAGACCGGGACCATGAGTATGAAAGCCATACCACTGGAGAAGTACAGCAAGTTGATCTTGTCGAGTTTGGGTGCGGCGCCAAGTTCTGACGTGCCAGACGTCGGAACAATTTTCTTGAAAAAAATGTTTTGGGATACAAATATGATGGTGGAACCGAAGGCGCAAATCAGACCAAAGACATTGGATAAGGAGACATCGAAGGAGCACGCAAGCATCACGCCGAGTGTCAATGGCAGGAGGGATAGGTATGTCGCAGGTGAATACGAGACGCCGAAAAGGAAGGCGTATGCCATGACCGTGACCAGAGGTGATAAAGCCTGTTTGTCAGTCACCAGTTGATGCACGTATGCTTACCTTTATTGTGTGGACAGTGCTGACTGGCACCCGACTGATCGCCAGACTGCTGAAGATGTGTCCGCCAACCTGAAAAGCGGCCATGGGAAGGGTCCCCCGCAGAATTGCCTTTGTGGGATTCCGCAATCTACCAGTCCATCCAAGCTCCTTTCTGCTGCAGAGGATGCAACACAGCGCGACGAAAAAGAACTGAACGATGGTGAGAGTGACGGGATATGGGAAATTGTTGAGTATGACTTTGCCAGTGTTGCTCGAGACGGCTGAGGATGCGTACCACAGAGAACACAAGGATACAAAACGTATGGTAGCGAGCCCAGGTATTGAAAATTGGGGGAGGGAAAAGGGGCGTGGTGAAGGTGGCCGGCTTGACGCGTTTGATAGTGATCGGCGGCGCAAAGTCGGTGTGTCGAGCGAGTATACAGGGTTTGATGGTTGATTGCTGTACGGGTTGTCGAGATATCCACTGCTGGTCAGGTCATTACTATCTTTCCTAGTGAGGGGAACGCCCCATAGTCCATAGCCCTTGTCATAACGAGACGCCGAAGGTCCGCTGTCAGTAGGGGATGTCGCGCTTCGTTGCGTCTGAGGAGGAGCTGATCGAAGTGATGCGAGGTACTGAGGGGAAGTGAGGTCGGCGGAAGAAGATTGATGCGCGAAGGGAGCCCTTTGTCTTGAGTCTGGCACCATGGCGAATCGGGTCGTAGATGCAAGGGGGTGTGGAGGAATGAGAAGAACAAGGGATGGGCGTGAAGTGAAAGAGTGTGTGGCTTTTCAGACTGGAATGCGAGAGAGAAGAGAATGCGGAGATGGCCAGAAGGACGCGAGGGGGTTGCTGCTACACGCGTAGATGAAGATGCGAGATGTTGGTAAGCTGTAATGGACAGTGGACAGTGTCAATGACAATGACAGCCAAGCCAAGGTTGACGTTGAAGATAACTTGCAGTAGAGGATTGATACTGTGATACTGTGATACTTTTGCGTTTGACTCAGGGTCCAAAACCAATTGTAAAGGGGAAATGCGACTAGTAACAAAGGGCAATTACCAAGAGATCTATTTACGTAACGCGATTAGACCCCGCTCTCTCCCCTCAACGCGCCTCTTTCTC
Source organism: Cryptococcus sp. GC_Crypt_3 (assembly GCA_026538395.1). Classification (NCBI taxonomy): domain Eukaryota; kingdom Fungi; phylum Basidiomycota; class Tremellomycetes; order Tremellales; family Cryptococcaceae; genus Cryptococcus; species Cryptococcus sp. GC_Crypt_3. Next base: position 293,615 of record JALPCB010000001.1, read on the forward strand.
CTCGTTTGTTTACTCGAGTACTCGTACTTGTACCAACCCTCGTGCTGCGCGCGTATACTACTCGCTTGTGTCAACGGTCGGCCCCTTTCAAACAGTCCAATTGGTTATCCCTTCCACCTGTAGATCTCATGTGAAGAGAATTGTCCCCTCTCTACGTCCTTTGAATTCCCGTCAAAAGCGACTTTTACCCAGTGATCGCCGATCATGCTATGGATATATTGGCATTCGTGTCTCCGCTGGTTGACTGTGCCCTATGGTTGATCGCTGCGTACGCGAGATGCGTTTGCTCTTCTGTCTGCTGCCTGCTAAGGCTCACGCGTTGCCTCGACGCTCGTGTCCCACCCAGACAATTGATGCGACAGCTGAAGCAACCTCTGCCACGGTCAAAACTATTTGCAGCTGTGGCTACCTTCTCTCGTCATTCGACAACACGTACTATCCCTCTGCACTCCTACTAGACTTCTCAACAGTAACAGATGGAACGGCATTATCTGACCTCGGCTTGAGCCTTACGGACGGTTCACAAATTGGTGGTGTAGCGAGCGACGGCACCAATAGACGGTGCACTGGATCGACAGATAATGTCGGCGTCTCCGAAGGATCTCTCCATCCCCGTATGCCAGGAGGACAAAGTGGCTCGGCTCTACTGGGTGCACAGCTGAAGGCCTGTTACTGGTGGGGTGTTAACAGTCGAGGCAGAGGTGTCAAACGTGGTTGGTGCTTGTCAAGCCATAGTAAGTCGGTCACTCACTCTCAGATACCGATAACAATCGCCTATAGTTTACCTACACGGACACCAAAGGAGCGGCAGACGAGCTGGACATTGAAAATCTAGCGAGTAGCTTTACCCAGAATGCGGAGAACGGTACGCCGCCGGGCTTGCAGCTAACAAACTGGGATGTAAGTTCATCACCGGAGATCTGACGGCTGATGGAGCGCTAGCCGTCGGGTTCAGGCAAGTCGCAATCGAATACCGTCGACTTCCCCGCCAATCTCGCCCTAGCATTCCACAACTATGCGTAAGTCTCGAAGAAAGAAGGCTCCAATTTATCAAAAATATCGGGGGGTTGTCGACAGGGGCGGAATACAGATTCGATGGTAGCCCTCTGAAAGGTCTGACAGAGTACGGTGAGCACCACGGCCAGGCCTTGATTCACTGGCAACCCAAACTTTCAGCCTCACTAACTCCAAGTCAATTGGTCATGAATGTGTGGAGCAATGGAGACGCCGCCCTCACCGAAGGCCCTCCTGTGGATGACGTGATGATGGAAGGTGTGTGGGTGGAGTCAGGACGAACTGGATGCTGACCGGATATCTGGAGTCCGGAGCCTTGCCTTTTACTACAAGACTCCGAGCGATTACACCTACCCGAATGAATGCACTGAAGCAGATGCGTGTATTGTCTAGCGTGCAGTACGCTCTGGTCCCCGCATTCTGCCCTTACTTGAGTTGATGTATCATTGAGTATGCATCAATCATATGCAACAGTGTAGTCAGCGTTGATGGGCTCAAAATCTAGACTGCAGGTATTCTCCTTTGCAGACTGTCTGTTTGCATTTGTCCGAACAGCTCTCCCGTAGTCGGGGCTTGAGACTCATGGCTGACCGTGCTAGCGGCCAAGACTGGGTTGAGCAGCTAGGAGAAGTGACGAGTCAGCATCTGAGCGTTCCTGTCGGGATTGCAGGACTCACTGTCTCGCTGTCAGGCGTGACGAAGAACGCTATCGAGTAACGGTCGCTCACAGCGGCCGGCGGTGCATCGAGATCCCTGGTCGGGAGAATCACGCGATGCTTGGTCGCTACGTACTGTTTCGAGCTCCAAAACTCCATCGCCAACCCTACATTCACCAAGAAACCCCCCTCAGCTGGCACCGGCGCAGGTAAACCATTTCCACTTTGCTCTGTCTTCTCCCTTGCATTGTGGGTCAAGCGAGGTTAGGCAGGCGAGCTTCCAGTCCGGGCGCTCCATTTGGCTCCTGGAAGACACATCGATCAAGCGAGACCTCAAGCCGGGAGCTGCGCTGCGCACGACGATCAACTTCAAGCGCGTTAAACGAGTATGCAGTGCTTCGGGTGTCCACAGCTGCGGATCCGGACTACCACTATGCGACCAGTGTCTATTCAAGGCCCGCTAGTCGCGGTGCCCACCGCGAAGACGCAACCTACCCTGCTCGACGTCAGGAATGTCACAAAGCCTTGGATTGGTCTCAGATAATGGAAAGGTGTAATCGGCCGACAAGATCGGGCATCGGATTCCGGGTACTCTATCTCTATCACACATATTCAGAACGTCTGTGACGAGATTCTTGACTTGAGTGTCAAAGCATACTCGAGGACGTGCATTACTTCAGCTCCTTACGACCTATTCCTAGCTGCCAGGTCGAGACACGTGCCATCAGGAGAGCATGGACGTCCTCATCCGTTTTCGAATACAAATGTCTTTCACCACTGTCGGAAGCACTGTCACGGTTTCATGAGTACTGCGCACACTGTTGGGGTTATGGTATGCCAATTGTCCCTGCGTCCTGCGTTGATGAGTCGTTTCTGTCTACCTGTGCCGACGCGATCAACCGACTGCTGCTCGACGTATAGGGAACAATGCGGCTACAGTGTTGTTCTTTTATCCGTGTCAACGGACGACTACAATCAAAGGTGTCCCTTTGATCCTACCCCTGATTTCATCTAGGTGATGGCACCAGTGTTTCACCAGACGCCGTTGATCAAAATTGCCATGACTTTGTCCGCACCATGCATGAAGCAAGGGAAACAAGATGCCTCCGAAAGACGGGACCGCCATGCGTAGCATCCGGACATTGCGGGGTTGATCTTGATGAGATCGAACGGTGTGCTCTATTCAGCTCATCAAAGCGACTTCCTATTGTTCACTTACAATCAACAATGTGTGTCTGACACATCAACTGATGTCGACTTCCGTGCGGCCGCCGCTGCTGACCGAATTATCGGATCTATAAAGGACTACCCATTTCATTCGGCACATCAATCATTCTACTTCCTATGTTCAATGAAAGGATACACAGCGAGGCCAATACCATCAAATTGAGGTGTATCTCAAGGAGACTCTGAAGATATATAGGTCTCGGCGGCAGGCCCGATATATCACTTCCCTCCTCACGCCATCAGAACACCACTGCAGTAGGGCATAGAATGGACGCTTCAGCCTCACCTGCGCTCGTCCCTCCGCCTCAACTATCTCCTACATCTTACACTTCTACCTCTCACATGCTCAAGGAACGCGACAACATGCAGGAGGGTGGCCCAACAGCTGATGTGGCGGATTACCAGTTCTTCCACTCAAAGAGATTCAAGATCTGTTTTCTTGCAATGTGGTGCGGTACTGTAGAGCTTGACGTCTCTACACACCAAGCTGATGAAGCGCAGTCTGAATGTGATCATGTTCGCCCTTGATGCGTTTATCATCGTCACTGCGGTGCCCCAAATCGTCTCAGAGTTTCAGGCGTTGGATCAAGGTGAGTACTTTGACTGGACTTCAATGATGCCAGATCGCTGATCTCTACCAGTCGAATGGTATGTATTCTGACTGTGTTGCAGTAACCGAACTGACGAAAAACGCCCCGTTTCTTTAGGCTGAACACAGCGTAAGCCACCTGCCGTAGTCATGATCCTGGACTTCGCTCATCCGGACCTGCAGTTTCTACATCCCTTGCGCTGGCGCCATTCTGGTCTTCAGCCAAATTATGACTGTGGCAGATCCTCGCTGGACGTATCTCGTCTCGGTGATTATCTTCGAAGCGGGAAGTGCCATTTGCGTGAGTTAGGCATCAGCATCTTTGAACGACTTGCTGAAATCGTGCTTGAAATCAGGGTGCTGCCCAATCTATGAACATGCTTATCGCCGGGCGAGCGGTGACAGGCCTGGGTGGAGCGGGACTGTGGAAGTGAGTACCTAGTTCAGTTGAATGATAATCTAGTTGACGATACTCTCAAGTGCTACATATCTAATCGGAACAGAAACAATACCTTTCGAGAAACGAGGTGGTTATTTTGGACTCTTCGGCGTGGTGAGTGACGCCTGAGGTGACTTCCCTCAGCTGTGTTTGAAGCTCACTTCCTTCTGGTAGAGCTATATTATCTCGTCGGTGGCCGGTCCCTTGGTGGGAGGCGCCTTCACGGACGCAGCCCAAAACGGCTGGAGATGGTGCTTCTACGTCAATCTGCCCATTGGTGGTATCACTCTTGCTCTACTCTTCTTCACTCTTCCTTCGGTCCCCAGACTGCCCTCCTTCGATGGACGCAACAATAATCGCTCGAATTGGCTAAAGATCCTTCGTATAGACTGGATTGGTGCCATCCTCTCTATCGGCTTCGTGACATGCTTGGGTATGGGCTTACAATGGGGTGGAGTGACCAAGGCGTGGAACGACTCTGCAGTCATTGTTGTGAGTACAAAGGCTCTGTTTATGACTACAATGCTCATCTTCAACTCGATCAGACGTTAACTCTGGCGCTGGTTTTCTTCCTGGCTCTGATTTTGTGGAGCATCTTACTTGGTCCGCGCGCAATGATCCCCATGCGACTGTTCAAGAGTCGACATTTCAGGTGAGTACCAGTCTTCCAGCGTGACTGACCTATCAGTGCGGGCTGCTGGGTCTCGTTCTTAGGATACGGGGCAATCGTCGTCTACCTATACTATCTGCCACTGTATTTTGAAGCTATAAAAGAGTAGGTGCAGTCTAATTGCAATGTTCTGACCTTTTCATAGCAAATCTGCCACTCGGTCCGGAGTTCTGCTACTGGCATTGCAGCTTACTAGTGGGTGATCGAGCAACACCCACGCTTTAGCTGACATTCTCTGCAGTGTGTCCTCTTTTGGTGATCTGCGGCAAAGTCGGCGAGGTGAGACAAGTGGGCAGTAGCCAAAGCTGAAACGATGCAGAAAACCGGTCAAGCCAAGTACATCATCTGTATCGGCGCATGCTTGGTGGCTGTCGGCTCTGGATTCCTGACAATCCTCAAGCCTTCGACTTCGCCCGGTACAGTTATTGGCTTCCAGATTGTAGCTGGCATCGGTTTTGGCATGGTACTCAATATCGGTGGGAAAGGCTGTACTCGAGTAAAGTCAATCGTTCTGATCTTGCCCTCGCAGTGGTCGTACTGGTTCAAGCCAACTACTTGAAAGACCCCCACCTGGTCAGTCATGCCACCAACGTGTTCAACTTCTGGGGCTTTGTTGGGCGCATCATAGCCATGTCCACTGCCACGAACATCTTTAACAACAAGGTAATCTCACACTATGTCAGTGCACATTGGGCTCAGAACTGAAATCATTATGCAATACAGTTGCGATTGGGTCTCGGCAAGATCACCGATCTGTCGACTTCGATCGAAGCAGAGATTGCAGCTTCGCCAAAAGCGATATGGACAGCGGTCCCTTCCCAGCTTCGTGCGGATGTATTGAATGTCTACGACACATCTCTTGTCAAGGTGAGACCGCATTAGCAGCTTGTTTGGATCAGTGCTGACAGCCCGATGCAGGTCTTTTGGCTGGCCTTAGCTTGTGGTGAGCGGGCTGTATAGTTTGCAGCATTGAGGTGCAAGGCACTAATTGACTGGACATGCAGGTATCGCATGCTTGATTGCCGGCCTGTTGATGGACAATATCAACCTGAAGAGCGTGGCAGAAGAGGCAAAGGCCACACGAGAGGCTGCTCTCAGCCCTTCCTATCCGATGGAGACGACTTCAGCGTTTCAAGGAGACGACAAGATGGCTCAATGAACGCCTTCAACAGCTATCGCTCACTCCCAAAAGCAGTGGGGTGTGAGCGGAATTGGCGTACATCCGAATACACCAATTCAGACGATTTAGACATACCAGTGTGCAACCTAAATAATGTTATGCGAACAGACTGCTGTGAATAACGAAACATCGGTCATCCCGAGATGAGACGACTCCGTGTTCACTTCTCATCCTTTGGCTTTCACGTTCACAAAAAGGAAGGTCATCCTGAGACGTGTTGTACGATGAGCAGCGTGGCAACTGAAGCCATTAGAGGCAAAGTGGTTATATGCCCGTTACTGATTGCTGTTAGGTGGGACTTCATCAGCAACCGTACACTGACCATAGCCACTCTTTACCTGCAATTCCTCGAAGTCTCGCGATGCTGGTCATCGTCTGCTTATCACTCGCCTCCTTGTTGGGGGTGGCTGTGGAGAGCAAACCGTTATACGCGTCCGAACGTCCTCGCAATGAAGCTAAGCGAAGCGATTACGAGTTAAACAGTGACACTGCGACTAGTACCACTTCGGCCACACCCCCAACCCATCCTCAATGGGGTCAGGGGCAATGGCTCGGTTTGTCTTCCGCCTCTGCCAGTACGGACAGTTCAGGCACAACAGTCGAAGTGGTCGCTCAGCAGATTCAGACGACGATGGTGACCGTGACGGTGCACACGCACCATATTCCCTCTACGTCAGCAGTGGCCACTACGACGTCGGCCGCAGAGGGACTGGTGGCGGTAGAGGAGGGCGGAGTCAGGTCGAGCACCCAAGCGAGCACCACAGCCACAAGCGCTGCGACTGCTACTTCAACCGATGACGCTACGGCAGCTTGGATCAACGCGCACACTACCGCGCGAGCCAAGTATGGTGCTGGAGCTGTTACGTGGAGTACGAACCTGGTAGCGAAAGCCAAAGCGAATGCCGTGCTATGCAGCACCGAACACACGTGAGCCAGCAGTGCCCTCACGTACCGTTCGTGACTGAGTATATGTGCATAGCAACGCCGGCGAGAACATCGCTTGGTCCGCAGGGGCCGTGATGACCCCGCAGAAAGCGGTAGATGCGTGGATGAGCGAGGCTTGTAGGTCGCAGCTCAGAGTCTGCCACGGCGACGATGCTGACCTTTACAGCACTATACGACTGGAATAACCCAGCTTACAGCGGTACGTGATCATCTCTACAGTAGCCTGTCTGCGAAATGCTGACTTGGCGCAGACGCTACCGGTCACTTTACTCAAGTACGTCATGAAGCGGCTTTCTCTGTTCGCAGAACGCGATATCGTGGTATACACGGTTTGGTACTAACTTGACATTCGCTTTTCCTCACACTCAGGTAGTGTGGAAGGTGAGCGCAACATTCTGTGAAAGACTTCGTAACGCTGATGGAAATTACAGGCAAGCACGTCAATAGGCTGCTATATCGCCGAGTGTGCGGCAGGCACAGTCGAGCCCGAGAGTTACGGCGTGAGCCAATTTGACATGTCTATTTTCCCCCGCTCACAGCGCGATATACAGACTGGATACCAGGCGACATGCGAATATGATCATGTAGTGAGTCTCCGTCCATCATTGATGACACATGCACTGACGACCAATATAGGGAAACGTCGTTAGTGAGTATCCTATCCTTTCTGTCTTTACACTTTTGGATTTGACTGATTCGGCGCAGACGCCGGCGAGTTCGCCACCAACGTCGGCACGCTAGTATCCTAGCGAATGGCAAGATAGAGTGGAAGTAGGCGACCCGCCCGGAGCGGTCGACGTTGGATATCATTTGCTAGTTATGCATTTGTACAATCTACTATTTTATCACGACTTGTACAACTGTCGCGATAGTATCCACTCCTGTGCCCCCGTTCCGTTATGAGGACGTATATTATAGTCGTCTTGATGAGAAAGATCGCCCAGCGACCATTCTCTCTATTGTATATGCTATGCTATCTAGATTCTAGTTGTGGCAGCCATGCAGACCGATCCTCCTTTATACCCTCGCGTGTCGCTCACAGAATCCCCTGACTCTCTCCATTGTCTCAGACATAATAGCAGCCGGTGCACCAAGGACGACGCGGAGGTAGCCTGGCGCATCGAAACATGATCCCGGCAGGACGAACACCGCTTCTTCCCTGTACAGTGCTGTGGCGAAGCTGACATCGTCGGGCAGAGACGAGAAGGCGGTCGGTGAGACGCGCACAAGCATGTATAGTGCGCCGGCAGGTAGAGTTGAGCTCAACCCGTCAATGGTGGAGACCGCCTCGTGGGTGATCTTTGCATTGAGCTAAGCACAGGGGTCAGCACTGATGCATGTCGATCAGCAGTTGGTAGATGCTCACTTGAATTTTCGCTGTGACCTCGTCGAACCATTCGGGTTCAGTGGCGAGGATGTCGGGCAGCGCAGCTTGTAATAAGCTGTTTGGTCCCATGAACCTGTTGCCCCAGGTGTGCATCGCTCGCTGCAATTGCGATGCGACACCGAGCGGGTCGTGTAATGCGATCCAGCCGAAGCGCCATCCGGGCAGAAGGAACCGCTTGGATAAGCCGGAAAGGGTAAAGACAGGAACACTGGTTGATAATGCTGCCAATGGATGGAAGGGAGCGGTCCAAGTCTAGATTGACTGTAAGCATGGATCACGTTTGGTCGAGCACGGTAAATAGGATACGCACCATGTGACCGTAGATCTCGTCTGCTATCAGCGGCACCTTGTTCTTCTCGGCAAGGGCCACAATGTTCTCGAGGTGGGATCGACTGAAGTTGGAACCGCAAGGGTTGCTAGGGTTGGTCTGTCCAGCGCAGGACATCAGCTTTGGCTCTACATGTGGAACAGAGCTATATACTCACGACAAGGATAGCTTTGGTGTCGTCATCGCACAAGTGGTCCATCATTTTCAAGTCCACCTCCCAATCATTCTCCTCCAAACAGTCGTAGTAACGGATCTCGACATCGAGATTCGCCAAGAGGTTGGCATACGCGGCGAAACCGGGTCGCGGCAGCAAGATGTTGGCGCGGGCTACCGAGGGGGGAGGGAGGAGGCTCGAGAACAAGAGATCTAATGCGTGACTGACGCCGTGTGTCTGTGTCGAGGGTCAGCATTCTTCGCCTCTTATGGAAGTGAGATAAGGAACGCACCAGAACGATCGAATCTGGGTTGTAAGTGACCTTGTCCCACCGTTGGTGGTACGCTGCGACTGCTTCGCGCGCTTCGAGCGATCCTGTTCCATTCAAGTAACCATTTGCACGTTGACTCTCGAGCGCTTTCTGCACAGCGGATGTAGAGGCAGCGGGTGGGGGGTGCAAAGGGTAGTGGGTCGGGTCGCCGAGTCCCAAGTTGATAAAGTGCTTGGATGTGGAGGGTGGTACGCCAGTGACAGTCGCCAAAGTCTCGCGGATGGGGTTACGCGAACGGCCCTAGGATATCGCACGCTGAATCAGCTTTTGTTCAATCAGGTGAAAAGCGACGTGAAACTCACCACTGCCGGTGCGGCTTGGATGTCCCATTGCTTCTCCTGTCGTGCCAATTGAGCTTTGCGGGAGCTGTGAGCTGCAGAGTCGAGCTGAGTGATGAGTTGAATATCGGGCATTGTGTTGAGATTGGGGTCTTAGTCTATTGTATTTAGTGATTGGCCTATAAGTAGCGGTTGGCTTTGATGAGGGATCGGCTGAAAGGAGTGGAATGTGGAATGAAAGGGATAAGAACAAGAATGCGTCTGCGTCGTTCAGCTTTATATACCTCTCGCTTGATCTGTCTGACCCATAACCTGACAGAGCGCATGCATCGGTGACGACTCGTTGCAGAAATTCCTTGCAGCTGCATCGCACCAACCGGTCCAAGTGGTGGCTTATCTGACCTGGTCGGTGAGCATCAAACAATTCTGCACCTGGCAAAAACAACGCGCGCAGGTTAAAAAATGATGGATTAAGCTTGAAACGCAAGTTCCGACCGAGAAATTAGCCGGCCGGAGCATGTCTGCCAGTTCCGGAGCTTGCTCTCTTTCGCTTACAGGCAGTTGTCACGTGATACTAGCGGGAATACTTATCTACAGGATCACGCGTTCAGCTCGTTGCGTTTTTCGGATGCATAAAGAGATACAAAAGGTCGTCGCGTCATGTACAGTCTAGCTCCTTCTTATCGCCTTCTAACAGTCTAGTTCTACCTATCAAACTATAACCGTGCCCTCTGGTAACGACCGCGCCGCCAGGCCCATTCCAGTACGCATAAAATCCATCTTGGTCGAGAAGATCTCGGCTAGCAGGAAAGCCGCAAATGAAGCGTCGGTCCAGTACGACGCGTGTGCCGTGATCATATCTGCAGCATGTCTCAATAAACGCGTATTCATTTGGCCGGAGTACTCACCCAGATACTCGCTGACCCCAGCGGACGGCAAGTAAAAGTCGACGTTACCGTGCGGATTGAGCGCGGAGAATCGACGTTCACCTCGAGACCCTTCTAGTCGTTCCTCGCCATTGGGTCCGGACATCTAGATTAGAAGTGAGCAACAAAATCGCTGAAATAGCATGATCAACCCACCTCAATGCCGCTAGGCAGGCGTATTACTCCCGGTCTTAGAAGCTTCTTCGGCCCGCCTGTGCCACCTCCCAGGTACGAAGGGAGATATTGCGATATTGTGCTGAACCCGTCAGTCACCGGAGCGTAGAACGGGGCTGTGACAGAAGTTATGGCCAAAGGCGCTTTGCGAGCTGCCAGCTGGACATCGACGGCAGCATTGAGTTGGTAGCTGAGAAGGATCAGCCAAGGGTCGCTCTTTGTTACTCACGCAACAGGGTCGGTGTGATAGAACACGTTGTACAATCTGCAATCGAGACGCAGGTTACGATTCAGTTTTTGATACACAGCAAGCACTCCGATTCACTCACGAGTCTATAGCCATACAACCAAGCTTGCCGGATCGATCAAGCTAAACAACAAGATCATCAGCGATGCTTCGGCAGTACAAGCGACAACCGTACCGCCTCGTCTTGAGGTGAATCTGAGAGGTCATCAGCAAGAACCTTCCGGCACTGACACGGAGGAAGTACTCGATAAGGACTCACATAAGGTTCTTTCTCGCCCTTTCCGCGGCATGAGCTGCGTCTGGTCGAGATGTAGGAAGATGCCTAGCGGACTTCCGCACAAGAATAGATTGCTGGTGTTGAATAAGAATCTATCTCGCGCTTGCGTGATCACCTGCTTCGGCAACTGAGACAGGACGGGCATCTTTGTAGGTTGATTAGAGAGTATCTGGGACGCTAGAGCTGAACCAAGCTGCAGTTCGTGGTCAAAAATGTGCGTTGCGGGACAGGGACACGCGACACCCACTGAATGGCCGATGATATGGACCCGCCCATTCTTCTCGAAATCAGGATTTCTTGCTATCCACAAACGGTACAGCCTGTTTGCTTGTATACAGACCGCTTCGATCATCTTCTGACGGTGATGGGACATGTAAAGCGGAATATCCAATAGGACCTGAACGAGCCAGTCAGCAATGATCATTTACTCTTTCGTGCGCAACTGACAGAGTTGGTGACCTCGCGCACGTAAGGGATTGATTTGTTGATCGTGATGTCTGGCAATCTGTCAGCTGTTGCAACTGCAGACCGGCCAATCTACTTACCAGCCATGGTGAAACGGTTGTCCATGCCGTGTTGTCTGTCCTCTTCGGTAATCTCATGATCGAGCCGAAGCGATGCTCTCCATTGGACGGGTAGAATCTGATGACATGTAAGATGATGTATCGGTTGACATTTTGCCGAACGGTCTCACCTGGCATCGCCTCTCTCGTATGATCGATGCAAGGGCTGGGTTGGCAGATTGTTTCCTACAGAGAGTTATGAGTTACTGCTCGACAATAGCAAAGCATGCTCACCGCAACACCTGACGAAGCTGGTTGCCAGCATAGCTGCGAAGATATTTGATCAGTCTTTGCACAATATAGATCGCTGATACTCACACAAAATTGTATGATTCGTACTGTGTTGCGAGTTGTTGGCCTGTAAAAATGTCAGCTTCGATGATTGCTTCTTATTCCACGAAGACTCACCGATACCATGTATGACGAGGATGAGGTCGGTGCACGGAGAATCGTCATCATGTGCGTCAACCTAAGAAATCAGGATAAGCGCGGAGTCCGACAACATACCAAACACGCACCAGCGGAGCATTCTCTTCTTCGAGTGCTTTTCTGCTGTCGGCCGTCACACCGAGTGATTTTTGTCTCCTTCCGTCATCGCCAAGTCCCTCCAGACCTTTTCGAACCCCATTCAATGTCTCTTCCGCGGTCAAACCCAATCCCTTGACAGCTGCGTCGACGACTGTCTCCACTTTATCTTTGCGCCCGTCTTTCGATAACGCTTTCTTGTGCGCGAGAGGCGACTTCTCCATAACGACAGATGTCTGACTACTTGCACTGCCCCTGCGGGAGTGGCCCTGACTTTTACCTGGGGAACTGGGTTCGGCTTTGTCGCGTCCTGCAGCAGCAGCAGCCGGTGCGAAGCCTCGATAGACGTATGTTCCGGAAGGCTTGGCACGAAGAGTCGACCAGAAAGTTCGGGTGAGATACGTGAAAGTGCCAGTGCTTTGCTATGATCAGAATGGCGTCAATGTCATCTTGACTCACGTTATCAGTCGCCCCTTCTCGCCGTCCTCAAAAATGACACCCAGGCCCTGCCCGAATTTGGCAGGTAGATTGTACTTCAGCTTTTCTTCGCCCGCAGGGCCAAGTGATAGAGCTGTTGCTAGTTCGTGCTTGTACGAGGGCTGATCGAAAAACGGTCAGCAACCTAAGAAAAAGGAAGATATATATGTGCATAACGCACCTGCCAAGGCCGTATCTCCCTGCAGATAAAGTGGGTGTCAGAAGAGCTCAGCACTCAAAGATCATACGCACAGATATCCTCGCTCAATCTCCTCTGCCAGCTCCCAAGAGCAAGGGCGAGTCTCGTCAGTGACGAACCAAGCTCCTCTAAGCACTGGAACTCGTGGTCCTGTATGTTGCCAAAATACTGGATGTAGGGATAGAGTAGGTAGGGACACCTCGAATAACGAGTCCTAAGATTAAGTGGTCAGCGCGAGACTGTACGATGTGTACAGAGGATGGACACTGTACTCACTTGGCTGACTGGTACCCCCGTGATCAGCTCATAGTCGTTATCACCCTTGTGCGTCTTGGCTATAGCTTCTCGGTATTTGTGGTCGACGCTCTCATCTTCGCTCTTGGGTAATTCCTCGCCTGATTTGAGGTCCTCGTGATCTGGGACGTCGCCATTTGAGCGCTCTTCCTCTATTCTCTCATCGACTGGATGTGCCGCGGTGGACGTGACGGAATGGGTACTGGCGAAACTCCCTCGTCTTGCCTTATCTTCTGGATCCCTCTGCTTTTCCGTCTTCTCGGTCTTCTTTATGCGAGCAGGAGCACCTTCACCCTCGGCATTACCCCAAAAATGGATATACTGACGCCTTTCTTCATCAGGTACACTCTGCCATCTCTGCTCAATGCGGTCCGACTCGTCTGCGGAAAACGCCTTGTATGTGGTAGCTGCAGCGGTGATAGGTGTTGGAAGGAGGTCTAGATGTTGTGCCCCTGCGTGTACCCAGCGGACGTCCAAGAGAGGTATGGGTAAGAGTGGCGGCGTTGTTGGCTCGGCAGCAGTATCTTCCGACTCTTCAGCCATGGCTCTAGTGCAACGTGCTCTTTCCGAACAGAGGACGTAGATGAACAGGCAATTGAAGAAAGAAGAATCAACATTGTTGATGGTGGCAAAAGTCAGGTCTTCTGATAACCGGGCAGTCACGTGAGAAAGACGTCATCATTCTTTACAAAGGACATTTCTACAAGGAATGAAAAAAGTCATCTATCGCACACGTATGCTATGAACACAGTTTGTCTCGACAATGCAAGGTATACTCTATGATACAAATGACGACACCAACGTCGTTACACAGCCAGACCAGCTATACCTCGTACCCTTGTGTGCGAAGCATTCTCGCCCATCTGGGATTCAGTCAGCAGACAATCCTGAAGATCTGGTCTCCGCCCAAACTCACTGTTCTCTCTTGAGGTTGGATTCTTCCAATTGCCGCTTGAGTTTTCTGTTTTCCAACTCGAGTGTGTTCCGTTTCGCTTTCGTTGACTGCAAGTCGTTCTTCAGAGCTTGGAACGCCTCGGTCTTGGGCAGTTGGGCATCGTTGAACATGCCGTCCAGCTCAGTATTGAACGCTTCGTAGATAACGTCTAGTTCGATCTGCGCGTCCCCGAGTTGACGCTGGAGCAAGTCCCGCTGCTCCTTTGAACGCTGCAGCTGACCCCGCATCGATACAACCTCTTGTGTTTTCTGCGGGACGATGAGAATCTTATATCACATTCGTATTGCAAAAGTACTCACCTCGTCGTTGGCCGCATACAAGCCCTTTGCCAGTATGGTCGCCTGGTCGTTGTCCGACTCGGCTTGTCGAAGGTGTCCCTCCATGCGCTCCACAATGGATGATATGCCTCTGGCACATTCGTCCATCACTATAGCATCTATCTCACTTTTACCGGAAGATGTGCGCGTTGATATCGAATCGAGCATCGGTTCAGGCTCAACCAATCGCTATATAGTCAGCACAGTCTCCGACCGGAGCACTCACGTTCATATTACGCCGCTGTGGTGAGCGCGGCAAAGAGACATTCCGCTCTAACCTTCCCGCCAGATCATTGCCCTTCGTACCCTTCGCCATTTGCTTCCTGAGACTAGACATTTCCGACTTGAGACGCTTGGTTGAACCTCGCGCATCACGGATCTGTACGTCAGTTAAGCAAGACTTGAGCGTCACTCACCTTTTGACGGGCAGAATCTAAAGCGGCTTTGATATTCTCATGCTCAGCCATGTCGACGTTGTCCACTGTCGTTCCTGTCGCGACTGAATTGAGTGAAGCCTGAGAGGCGGACACAGTGCGGGGTGTTGTAAGCGGGCCAGACGATCGACTCGGGGTGCGTTTGCCGGAAGACCGTCGACTGCCCGGTATTTTGGACATTGAGGGGACTCGGAGAGGATCAGGTACAGTTTGAGTTGGGTCAGAGACCTCCCGCAGCTGCAGAGGGCTATGAGTCGGTGAGCGTTTGCGAGGTGAAAGCTGGTCTGACGAGTGCTGCCGTTTTGTGGCGACATATATGGAAGGAGTAGTGGTACTGCTAGAGTCATTGTCGTCTTCGCCCTTGAGTGGCACAGTTTCTCGTCCAGCAGAGATTCTGCGACCGCCACCCGATACAATGCGCAACCTCGTGTGAGCGGAACCGATCCCAAGCCCAGCGAGTTGTGTGATGGGTCGTGGAGCGGGACTGCGCGGGCCTGGGGGAGCACTTCGCGGTCCTGTCGGTCTGGGAGATAACGGAGCGGTGCTGGACGTTGGCGGAGGGCTATTCAATTGACGCGGGGATGTGAAGAAAGATGCGTCATCCGGTAGGATGCTCTGCGCGAGGGTGGAAGGCCGACGAACTTGCAGGCGAGTCGTTCCAGGTGAGACAGGCGTAGTTGGCAAAGATGCTCTAGGTGTCAGTTCAGCCGCACTTTGGCGAAGCGCTCGAGTAGGAGAAGGAGTCCTGTTTTGAACGCGAAGGGGTGCAGTGGGAGACAACGCTGTCACTGGTTCGTCTATTTGTAAGCGCAAGCTGCGTATCAAATGACTTACCACTTGGCTGTATGAAAGGTTTGGCAAGAGCTATTGACTGCCGTTCCTCGACACGACTTCGTGATTCGGCCACGATGGGTATTCCAGCGTTATTGGGCGGCGAACGGAGGGCTCCAACCGACTTGCTGTTCTTCCTAGCCATGTTCAGGCGCTCGTTGAGATCTATCTCGCTTTGTCCCATATACTCTGCCCGGGTTTTATACGGCGCACCCGCAATTAACTGTTCTTCTGGCGTGGCCGACCTTCGCACCGTGGCTCTCTCGAGCCCTTGTTCCGCCGATTCGACAGACATCAAGGTCGTCTCCATGGTGGATGAACGGCTTATGGGCGGCTTTGATGCCCGTTTGGAGCTGCCGGTGCTGAACATGTCGCTGCTAGTAGCACTGCGACCGGATACGCTGCTCGTCCCGAACAGATTGCGCGAGATTGCATCGAGATTGAGCATTGAAGGTCGAAGGCGATGTGACGCTGCAGAAGGAGTGGTCGGGCAGGATGTAGCGCCGGTGCGGAATTTGAAAATGCCGTAGCGATGAACTGACTATTAGCAAAAACGGCATGTGATGGACTCACTTGTCGTAGCAATCCAATCCGAGATCTCGCTCAGGTCGACGACCATCCTGTCATCGTCGTCTTCACCACTAGTGGTGTAAGATATGCGGCAAAGCCCGCCCGCTACGGGTTGCAGGCGAATCATCAGGAGGGGAACCCCGTGTTGCATAGGTAGGTCCTCCGCATCGCCTCGTTCATCTATGTGAATGAGCACTTTCGCCTATTCCGTCAGCTCGAAATCTCGCTTCACTACCTTACCTTGCGTTGAGTCGCCCAGCCCGGTCGATCCCAGACATTGTAAAAACACTTTGCTCGCCCGAATGGCTCCCCGGCCTCAGCCAGATCGATCTCGTGCTCGTTCATCAGCACCCGCGGAGGTAGGCGGATAGATCCCGGTCCCATCTTCGCTCGCGCCATAGCTTGAGCAGCCCATAAATTATGGATGAAGCGCATCTTGTCGCGACGAGTTGCTATCGGGTCCATGGACATTGCGTATGGAGGATGTACCGTGCTGTACGAGCGAAATGGTCGAGCTGACCATCGGCCAGATTGATCCAACGGAGGTCGTTCGAAGAAGAGGTGAAAGTCTTGTCTTCAGTCAAGATTGCAAACAAGTCAACTCACCTCCATTGCCCACATCAGACGCGATCACGTCCAAAACGTCAACCTCGCCTCTGAAGCTCAATTTGTCCTTCTTCGCAGCAGTCTTATCCATGGCTGCAATACCGCCGCCCGTTTTGACCAATTTTTGGACGTCATCCGTTCCCGTGACCTTTCGTCCGCTAATCGAGCTCGACTGACGCTTCACTATCATCAATTTGTCGTCGAACAAGAACAATGTGCAGTGTAAGGTGCTCAGTGCCGTATGATTGCTCGTAGGGGACTGGGCTAAATGCGAGGTAGAGCTCATGGATCCGAAAGAATTTATCGATGGAGCAGAGCTAGACGATATTGACATTGGACGCGAGCTGATAGTCGATAACGGGCGGGAAGGTGGAGGTGATGTTGTTGGATACTCTGCGGGTAGATCCTCGACGTCGATCGAGTCGATGTAGTCACGATTGTTACTGAACAGTTTCGCCTACGATGCGTCAGCACAGAAGAACGAACTATATAACAGACTTACAGGAAAGTCGTCAATGTTTCTTTCCAAGTTGTACATCACAGTCGCCCGTACGGTTTGAGGATCTGGTTCGCATCGCGCGATGCGCGAGGCTATTTCGGTCGCTTCAAGCAACTTTGCTCTCTGGGTGGAAAGAGGAGACATGCACTTGATCATCGCTAAGGGGCGTCAGCGGTATGCCATTTGAGTTCACTTACTTTGCCACAGCAACGTGTATCGCGGTATCCGTTGCACCGGTTCCATCAGCAACTCCCTCAAACCTATGTTGCCTATACCAGTAGTCTGGTATTTGGTGCTCTGAGGGTCAGCCACGATCATGTATATAAGGCTTACATCGATGAAGCTCGTAAATCCTGGGAATTTCTTCAACGACTCCTGGAATAGCTTCTGGGATTCGTCTTGTTTGCTTAAATATGTGCGGTACGGGTCGAATGTCCGAAGATCCTTGAACTATCTATCGGTGAGCTATATATCCACTCATTTGAAAACACAACTCACATGTCGTAGACAAATATCACCGACAGTGTCCTCTCCGCGGCCAGACTCCAACATAGCGTCCAGATCGGTCAAAAACGCTGCTGATGCGGGCACGATGACTTCGATATTCGCGAACATAGCTTTCGCCTCGTAGGGAGGGATGAGCTGCTGGTTCGGATCTCTAGCAAAGAGACGCAACCTATCGGCATAACTCTGAGCAGCAGGAAGGGTGACAGTATACTCGAGGTCAGCCTGTCGTCATGAATCGAACAACCTTGCACCGACCGTTTTCAGAGCGTGAACTCGCGATAGGTAACTCCTTTCAGTCCTGACCAGCTCCTCAATAAGGTTCGTCAGACGCATAGACATCTCCTGCCGTCTTGATCCGGTCCAGCCGGGCGTTGTCCCACCTTCGACTTCATCGTCCGAATCTGGAGGGAGAGCAAGGCGTGATGGGGTGGTTGGACGGCCGTTGGTTGACGTGGGAGGTGCGGGAAGTGTTGAAAGTGGTTTCAAGGTTTGTCCCAAGTGGGCTAACAGATTTGCGGTTTCTGTGACCCAGCAATCAGCATCGTATTTCCAACACTAGCACACATACCTTCTCCTTCTCTCTCGACGACCACATCGCAAAGAAACGCCCTTTTGGTGTTTTTCAGCCCTGTTTCTCTATCGGAGGAGCGGGTAGAGCTGTTCAAGTCGACGGATTTGGGCGGAAGCGCTGGCGGCAGTGGCTCAGCTGAACGGTGTCTGACCACACCTTGTCTTTGTTTCAGAGGGGACGCGGTCAAAGCGGCAGGCATCTTAGCCCTCTGGCTCAAGGTTGTCGAAGTGTCTGATCACCGGCACTTTCGGCGTAACAAACGGGAGGGATGGCAGTAGGAGCGGGGCGAGGGGAGTAAGTCTATGCGATCCAAAGTATGCCGATGCTGAGAAGTGAAAGCAGAAAAAGCGAATGTGAGATGTGCAGTATAAAGATCTATGTAATATGTGATTGTATGTTATGTTTGGTTCATTCAACTTGCAGTGTGCAACGTGACTGATATTGTGTAAACAAGTGTGGCTGATATCTCCAAGCAACAACGGTACTGCGAGTGAGACTGATAACTTGTCAATTCCCCGCTGTTGCGTGCCCCCGCATTGTCATCTGTTATGATGCCACTGTCTGTTGCTGCTGTTGCTGTTGCTTTCAGCGCTACATTGACCACATCTATACAGCTTGGTATCAACCCAACACGGGAAACATGTGTCTGTAACACTGCAAACAACAACCACGACTCGGCACTATGTCATCTCCTCCAAGCCGTGCACCTCGGCGGCAGAATTCTGCAGTGTCTTCCGCTTCGTCGGGTAATCGCACGATTCGAGCCACGTCACGTTCAGCTCGCAGCTCGAGCTCGGCGACTGCGAAGGGGAACAGCAGCGGTGGGTTCTTCGCAAGACTCAGGGGCAAGAGCCAAGAGAACCCGATGGACAGTCCAGAGGAAGATGACGGCCATGATGAGGACCAGGACGATGATAATGATGATGACGATGACAATGACAACAACGAGGAAGATGATGACGGTTCGGAGCGTGAGCTGTCTAGCCCGACACCTCAACGTGGCGGACAGTCATTCTTTGGCGAGAACAATGACGGCGAGGTCCTCGCTGGGCCAAGCGACTACTGGAGACGATCGCCTCCGCCTGACTCGCCCTTAATGGATCCGCTGCCGCCCGATGGTTGGCGCAAATTGAGCGAGAAACCTTTCAACCCCGACGGAATGGAAGACGGACCGAGCGATCAATACTGGGGTACAAGGATGTCCCCTGCCCCTTTACCACATGCCCCTACATCTCACACCGACGGTTCAAGCTTGGACTCCCCGGCGCTGGCACTGAAGGAACAAGGGCACGACAATGCAGAATACGAACGGCGGTTACAGAGTGTGCTCGCTCACGATGAAAGCGTCGGTCAGGTCGCCTCAGCAGACGCAAACGGTAACGGATTCCCTTGGCATCCTTCAGAGTCACCTGATTTAGATTCGGCACAACATGACTATGACGAGACCTACGGCGAGATTCTCGGTCAGGAAGGGAAAATCGTTACCGACAACGCTTTGGGAGACGAGGAGTTCGGTGTGCTCGATTTTCCCCCACAAGTGAGTCTACTGGGGAAAAGGCATTAAGGCTTACATGTGATAGGACGATGGCTCGGAACGGACGCCTTCGACGATCTCAACATCCACCAGCAAGGTCAACGACGGCAGACCGTCGCTTGCTGCTTTCACGCCAAGCCCGGGAAAGCGGGCTTCCTTCATACGTAGGTGAACAGTACAAAACTTCGCTGAAGTGCAGATCCCTCTGTCTCAAGACTTCGGTCTCACATGCGCACCTCATCTTCGACAACGCAGCAATCCTTGCGTCATCCACAACTCGCTCATCTACGCACACCCAGCCATTTCTCGCAGATATCCGCAGCGCAATCCGAGAACATGTCGACAGGCAGTGCACCGGTCGAACTTGTGCGACAACCGCCTAATCTACAGGGTATGCCCTTGGCACAGAGTCCATCTTTCACTTTCCATCCTCTGCGACGGCTATCGGCGCACCTGTTCTCTCGCGCCGCCAGTGGAACCTCCTCGCCAGTCCAGCCTCCTCCTGCTAGTCGGAAAGCAAATTCGTTGCTGGCCGCCTCCTCTGCCGCAGACCTTGCGGATCAACAACTTGGAAGACCAACTGTTTTGGATGTCCGAGGTATGATTGCTGTGGGCACAGAGAAAGGCTACATTGTGGTCTATACTTTTGGCCAGGAGATCAAACATATCATAGGCAATGAGGGCTCTGGTGAGTAGTTTACAAGAGATTTTGACTGACATCTGCAGTCGACTCCGTGACCGCAATTTCTATCTCTTCAGACGATACCTATATCGCTGTTGGCCGAGCATCTGGCAATGTGCATCTGTACGATCTTGCAAATCCGGCAAAACCGGCTCGAACGACGCTTGCCCTTTCTGTACGCCAAGTGCTGTCTGGCAGGCGCGAAGGTCATATCCAAGGCAGTCGTATACTGCACATCGGATTCGTAGGGGCACGGCACACGTCCATCGTGACTGGTGATGAGCACGGCCGAGCATTTTGGTGGAGTCTTGGCAAGGTGATGGGTGTGGAGAGCAATGATGTTGTCAGAATGCTCGGGAGTTATCCTGAAGCGGATAGCGCCGCGCAATCAAAACGGTTCACAACATTGTTTGCAGCCATTCCGTTGCCGATTGGAAAATCGCCGCACTCGACCGACACGTTCAGCTTATCCGCCCTGCTCACTCCTAGCAAGTTGGTCGTGGTCGGAATGAAGCCGTCAGCGAAGACCTGGTACAGGAAATTGCGAGACGGGGCCGGAGGAGAATATGGCAATTTGACGGGATGCGCCAGTTGGCTTCGATCTGGCGAGGTCGATTCCAATCACCCGTCAGATCCTGTTCTGGCCTACTCATGGGGAGTTGCAGTCCGCTTTCTCCGTGTCCGCACCACGCTACAGCACGGTAAGGACCTGGCTCCGGATCTAGTCGAGGGCAGGAATTGGGAAGCGCCAGACTGCATCCGAGCTATGGAGTGGTATGATCCCAACGTGAGTGATCTGGTGAGAAAGCCGCTAATTGTCAGCATCTGCTTCTCGTACTTCCGACAGCGCTTATCCTCCTGGATGTGCGTTCGATGGCCGCTATAGAAACCACGCCTTTGCAAACAAGGCTTTTGACGTCCCATAATTTCTATTCCGGTCTCGCATCTCGAGCAAATACGACAGCGCCGCAAAGCCTTGAGGGCAGTGTTCGCACTCATCGAGGAAAGCTGTTCCTTTTGGTGAGTTTAGTCTGTTCGACATTCATGCTGACGAATAGACGAAATCCAATGTACAAGTTGGAACATTGCTTCATTGGAACGACCGCATACTTGCTCGAGTGCATCAAGGCGATTTCCTCGGCGCAATACAAGTCGCACTGACTTACTATGAAAATCGCCCTACCGGCAACGTCATAAATCTGCCGGTTGACGACGTTGATCGCAGAGCCGTGGTGGGCCAGCGTATCCGAGAATTGATTCACGCGTCTCTCGAGTGGGCATTCTCGCCCGACCGCATGACGGACGACACGCATTATAGCGCCGATGGGCGAGGCGTTGACCTTACGGGTTTGTTTGAAGGACTGGCGACTTCCTGCATCGATGCCTGCTTGGCGACGGGAGAGACAGACTTTCTTTTCGACGAAGCATACGACCATTACTCGCAAGTCGGAATTCAGCGCATCTTCCTCAGCCTTCTCGAGCCGTCCATCTTCTCTGGCAGACTACACGATGTGCCACCTCACATCGTACAAGCTTTGATATCAATGCACGATGAGAAGAATGAGTACGATCTGGCCGAAACACTCATATGGCATGTCGATCCGATATCGCTGGATATCAACCAGTCGATCACGCTATGCGAGGCGCGAGGATTGTGGGATGCCATGATTCACGTCTACACCCGAGCGATGAACGATTACGTAGCACCTATCGTCAAACTCATCAGTGTGGTACGAGACATCCAACACCATAGACTGAATCGCCCGACACTAGTAGGCGAAAAGGAAGCGGACGACCTGGAGAACATGGCACCGAACGCCTACAAGCTATATGCCTACATCGAAACGATATTGTCGGGCTTATCATACCCAAGCGGCGAACCTTTGCCCACTGTCGAAGCGAATTATGCTCGAACCGAGGTATATACTTTCATCTTCCAAGGTCGAGCCGTCGCTTGGCCTGCCGGTGGCGATCTCGTTCTCACGACTGCCAGCAACGGGTCGGTCGAACCGCCTTATCCTTATCTGAGTCTTCTACTTCGCTTTGACACAGAGGCGTTCCTCCATGCGATGGATATCGCTTTCGAAGATTCCTATTTGAACGACACAGCCGGAGTCATAAACCGTCAAAGCATTGTGAATCTTATGCTCGATGTCATGGACCCGGAGTACTTTCACCCAGGCGATATCACCTTTTTGCACATTTTCGTCGCTCGAAACCTTCCAAAATACCCACAATTCTTGTTCATTCCACCGTCGACTCTGCATCGCATTCTCGTCAGCTTGGCAAGCGATCCCGATCAAAGCACGCGAGAGGATCGTCAGCTCGCCGCAGAGTACCTGCTTTCGGCGTACACGCCTCATGATCTCGATGCGATGTTGACACTGTTCGAGCAGGCGGGCTTCTTCCGCATCCTGCGTGCGGCATACAGGAGAGAAGGCAAATGGGCTCAGCTCATCGTCACCCTTTTGCGGGATCCTGAATCCGACGAAGAGGTTTTCACGAGCTTGGACGAAATCATCCGCACAGCGTCTGCATCGAATGAGATTGTTCGAGGAGTGAACGATGCTTTGCCTCAGCTCTTTGAGCTTGGTGTACGACAAACGGCAATGCTGCTCGATCGGAATCTTCCTATGTGCCATGCTCGTGCAATCGAAGTTCTCAACAATTCGCCTCACAAGCAGATGGCGTACTTGCGATGTCTACTCGAGCCAGATCAGGAAGAGATTGGAACAACGTCTCCTTCGACTCACGTCGACATGTCCGCTCGACATCTGTATGTGTCGCTACTGCGTCAACACGATTCCGAACACGTGGTATCGTTTCTCGATGCCCGGGGACCGACCTTTTTTGATCTACCGAGGTTGGCGAAGGAGTGCGATGAGCTTCCCACAGCGCAAATATGGGCGTTGGATCGACAAGGGAAGAGCAAAGAAGCTTTCGAGACTGTTGGCGATGTATTGCGAGTCCGGGGCGGTGATATGAACGAAGCGATGTTTGCAGGTGAAGTAGGGGATGTGCACCTCAATTTGCAGAGCATTCAATCAGTTGCAAGAATGGCGGTGAGGCTCTGTCAGGAGCATACTACTGCTAGGCAGCCCTCCGAGGAAGTGGAGGATATGTGGTTGGGCGTGCTGCACGAGATCATCGAGCTTGTGCATTCCGCTGCGGCACTGCAAACTCCCACGAGTCAATTGATTGACGTGGCGGCGATGGACATGCTCCGGTCCCTGGTGCAAGAAACACTCGCTTCCCTCGTATCGTCGTCGTCGCACTCTCTCTCCTTCCCCAGGCTCTTCAAGCGACTTGTGGACGCGTCAACTTCGACATCAAAGGCGTCGAAAAGGGGCAGGGCGTACTCCGAGTTCCGCACTATTCTTACTGGCATGCTGGACTCGTATCGCGCCGAAGGAGAACTGCTGGGTATGACGATCCGATTAGTCGAGGCGGATCTGTTTAAGAGTCTGGCTGATCTGACCGCAAAGCGGAAGATGGGCTGGAGGCCATCGTTGTACAGCGACGAGTGTTATGTGTGCGGTGAAGCTCTGATGCTCAAGGACGGGTCAAGCTTGGGCATTACAATCATGGGGTCTGGAGACGTAGCGCATTCTCATTGTAGTGGCGGATAAGGCAAATGTAACGCATTGATACCGACATGCATATACCATCCCCGTTGTACAGTTAAAACATATCAACATTATCATAAGTGGATCGCTTTATTCGAGCAAGATGGCCACGATCTCGTCTCTGCCAGATATCTCAGCGAGCATCAAAGCAGTTTGATCGTCCTCGTCCTGTACGGGAGATCAGTAAGGTATGCGCAGAGAAACTGGTTCGTTGGACTGACCTTGGCCTCTCTATCTGCACCCAAGGATAAGAGTAGCCGAGTCATTTCGGGATACCCTCGATCCGCCGCGAGGTGTAGTGGTGTGTACCCCTGCAAAGTGATCAGCACAAGGACGATACTTGGCTACTTGTCGCTTCGCGAGATCTAGCACAGTGTGGCGCGGAACTCACGAATTCATCTTTCGCGTTGACCAGTTCAGGCTGTTGACTTATCAAGGCTCGAACCTGCTCGATCGAGTCGGCCGTGACAGCATCGTGTATCGGGCTTGGTTCCCTGTCCAAACGGCATATCAGCGATTCGGCTGGATATCCTATGAGTTTGGCAGAGCCGATATCGACTCACCTTTCGCCCTCGTCTCCTGATCCCTCGCCATCTATTTGCGGTTGCGCCATGACGCTTACTGACCGCCAGTTCATACCTCCGTCACCTTTATTGCCTTTACTCGTACCTCCCTTCAGATTTTCCGACCCAGTATCACTCTCATCAGACTCGTCCAGTCTTTCAAGGTCGATATCATCTTCGTCCGCTCCCAGCTTCCCATCCCAGCCCACTTGCTTGGCTATAGCCACATATCGCGACCTTGCATCTCCAATACCCGGTCTCTGTTTCGCCTGACCCGTACTAGACTCGGGCTCGGTGTTGGGCTGGGCGTACTTGGCCACTTGGGCTGCCCATGCGTCGTATTTCGCCCTTGCGGCAGGATAGAATATGGACGGTCTCGCTGTCGTCCTATCATGCCAATAATCCGTTTATTGTCTATCAGCGACAGAAAAATAGAGGAAAACAAGTGCGTAGCCGACTCACGGCGCCTCTCCTGTTCCGATGTACTTGAACAGCCCATACAACTACCATCAGAAACGAAATATCAGCATTTCAGCATCCACACAGGATGCTAAGAATCGCATCATCACACACCTCCAACTTGGTCTCATTCGGCAGAGCCGCCGCTGCTGGTGTTCCCGAGAGCCAGCTGGACGCAGCCTCGAACTCTGCTTGAGAAGCGGTGGCGCCGGTCGCCATACTGAGAAGGTTCTGCTGAGTCTGCCCAGTCGCACAATGGTGTGAAGCAACCGGTTATTTCACCTCCGCACCTGGCATCTTCACCTAGTGATATCAACAATAATTGATTGGTATACAAAGTGATGACGTGGAAGCTGTACTCGAGCAACCTCCACTTCCAAAAGTTCCGAGATCGCCCTCTCTTTCTCTGTGCACAACGACGTCTAGCTATAACATAAAATCGTATAACGTGACTTTCTACATACGTCGTCGTGAGATACCCTCGAAACTGATACCGATACCGACACTACACAAAATGGCGTTCAAACAGAGTAGGATCGCCCTCAACTCCCTGCGCAATGGTATGGCCAGGTCTGCTGGTTCACCGATCGTCCGATCTCGCATAACTCCTTATTTGGCCTTGACCATCGCTGGAGGCGCTGTATGGTTCTCGGTATCCACTGATGAGCGTATGTCCACTCTTCTGCAGGATTGTAATACCATAAGCCTGACACTGTCTTGACGTTCGATTAGGAGCACGACTGCTGGACCAGCTACGCTCGCCATGGATGATCCACGCCGACTCGGCCCCTTCGGATCTGCGACAGGATCCCAAGTCTGGCCCAGCTATTCGGGGTACGTCCCGGCGTCCTTCCTTTTCTAGTTGATGATTCTGCAATGCCGAGCGCGAGTCTGACTCCCTTGTCTTCGTCGTTATAGTGGACCAAGAAACGTCTATGCCTTTTCCGCAATTGCTCAAGGTGACCTCGACGTCATCGCCTCTTACCCTGATTGGTCTTGGTCCCCGCAAAGTTTCGTTCTTGCGTGTAAAGGTGTACAGCGCAGGATTTTACCTGGAGGAAAGTGCTTTGGATGGCTTGTCCGAGGTGCCAGGATGGCATGTAAGTCATCCTGCCTGGAGCTTATGCACTGGACAGGACTGATCACGTGCTGCTCAAACGCACTGCTCGACATAGACGTTCACAGCTCAACATCTGCTCACACCCCCCACTGCTTCTTCGGGGAACACTGCCGCTTCGCCTCAGCTGTCGGGTGAAGTATTGATGCGCAACCTGTTCGACCGACCTATCGAATGTGCCGTGAGGATCGGTAAGTGTTGATTCAGCGACAGATTTCTGTGGCGTGATCAAGTAAGGAGCGATGCTGACTGTCTGCTTGTTTTGTCCATTATGGTCAGTTCCCGTAAAGAACACTGACTTTGGCGTGAGTCATTCTTGAGACCTGCCTCCATTTCAGCTTCAGCTTCAAGCTGACACCATTACTTCTGCTCAGCACCTGCGAGACGGCTTCACTCGGGCTCTTTTGGCGAGACAGAAGCTAGCGCGGAGCAACGGCACTCTGACCGAGGCAGATGAAGAGGTATGACCTGTCTAGCTATTCCCAGCTCACTACAGTCTCGCTGACCTTTGTTTCTTCAATGTTACAAACGATAACAGCGCATAGCCACGTCACTACAGACCCTCAAGTCTATATTCCCTTCTCAGACCGTACCCAAAGGCAAATCGCTCGTTCTTGTGAAACCGAGAGAAGGCGGTCTAGTGGTCGAGTACGACGACAAAGTCCTTGGTCGAGTGGACGATCCCTGGATTGGAAAGGAGATGATGTTGGCCTACTTTGCCGACAAGAACGTCATCTCAGATGCTGTAAGTCAACCCTCTTTTGATACGTTTTTTTTTATCCGTTTCCCAATTTCAATTTTTTATGTTAACGCGTGATGGTCTTGCAGCTCAAGGAAGACGTCGCGAAAGGCTTCGAAGGGGTTTTCAAGCCGCTCGGACCTAGAGGGGCTGGATGGTCATAGACTCGCCATGCGAACATTCGCCGCGCATTGCCGCGCGAACCCCTAGACAACATGGGCCAGGCCGATTGGACTTTTTTGGAGTCTTGCATCAGATATTCCACTACTTCGAGCTCGGGAGCCGGCTTGACCCTGTGTCAATACAAGTCGTTTGAGGCCGCCCTTCGCGCGAGCTACGAGACTTCGTAAGCCTCTGTTGACTAGTGGATCCTTTGTTGAGAACGACGGCTGCCTTAACATATCAAAATTCGAATAGAGGCACAGCCTAAAGTTCCTTTGCTGACCATCGGCGTTGACCTCCTTACGAGCTTTCTCAGAAGTCACGCGTAATCATCTGGGGAATGCTTCGCGCAGCGTACAGATCATTGACTCGATTCGGGTTCTGACTCGTACCTCCTCGTCAAGAGCATGTTGATCTTCAGCCTTTGTATCTCTGTCTGCCCTCACAAAAGCACACATCTGCTTAGTAAATACTCGCCTGCCATACGCTTATCTGTTGTCAACGATATGAGCGAAACGAATTCGTCCTGTCGCCGCGAGCATTTATACTCTTGCCTAGCGTGTCACAAGACCAGGATAGGCTGCAGCTACCGTACAGATGGGCAACGGTGAGAATCTCTGTTGCCCTTGCGATCTGAGGGCCTGCACATCAAATCGCTGACATGATCGTCTCACGGTCAGCCCTTGTCGGGCATGTATCAGGAGGGACTGCGCGTGCAACCCCAAGCAACCTGTACCTGGGCGGTGAGTGCGGCACTTGCCTTGCTTGCCTGTCGTCACCCGGGTCTCGTACAGTAATGCTTAGACAACTGCAGCCCCAGGCGTCGCAGTCGCAGGGCACTTCTCAGACCGTCGTCTGCAGTCGAATTGGTCATACCTGACGAGTTTCTGCAGGTGCAGCCCACCGCCGGGTCCGATGCTTCCGCTCCAGGTCCTCCAGGTCCTTATGGGACCTATGATCCCAATACCGTGTTTCAGACAGGCTACGAGCCGCACGGACAACCGAGTGAAGAGTTTGTCTTAATGGGATTCGTCCAAGCGTCCGCGTATCGCGCGTTCCCTCACAATGACCCGACAATGTATAGTGGTCCCACAACGGGCAGTGACCCGACAATCAACCATTTCGGCAATACAGCGTATTAGCCCACCCTTCATGATCCCGCTGAAACTTCGACTCTCCAGCCACAAGGCTCGTTCGTCGCATCGAGTGCCTGGGCCGCCTCTGCATCTGCACCGAGTGTCTCCTCGGCATGCCAACCCAAGAACCCGGATCTGGAGCTGTACGCAGAGCACAATTCGCCAAGCGCTGTTGTCACTCCACAGCTGTACGGGAGCGGGAATCACCAGTCAGCTGATACTGACACACAAGCAACGGACTCGTGTTGGAGAGGCGCAGACAGTGCTCTATAGCGCTGTGACTGAAGCGGAAAAGTAATCTGAGAGACTCGAAGCGGAATCTGATCCACGCGAAAGGTGCATGCGCTCTGTGCATGACAGGACCGAGGAGGGTCCTGTACCCTGCTGACGATGTCGAGACGGCACTCTCAAGGCGGACAGAGTCTTGGTCTTTCGCTCATCGAGCCAATCGCGCAGGGTGTAGTCGGCAAAGATCCAGCTGCCCTGTCTTTTCTTTCGGTTGTGCACGTTAGAGAGAAAGTATGCAGTACCTGACGGTTGCGTGTTGGTCAGAGTGCACGCGCACATGTAATCCGCTGCTCTCTTGAGACCGTGATATCCAAAGAGCATGTTACACAGTAGAGTCAGCATAGCGCAGCGGCTTTCTGCGGTATTGTAGATTTTTCCCGACATGAGTGCTGTCAGTTGCTTGATGCAATCGCCATACAAGCCCAAGCATTCAGGGAGCGAAGAAAGATCGTATCTGCATCTCGATACAAATCCCAAGTACACTACACCGCACCCGTTCATTCTCCGTTTACTTAAGGGGAACGCTATAGGACGCATGAACATTTAGTATAGCACTTGACAAAGTGATATGATTTCTGTCATTGATACTCACAATCGAGAGTCCTTCATGTTGGCTCCACGAGAGTGACCGACGGGCTTGTAAGAGATGGAGAACTCTCCGAGGTAGTGGCCAGTCATCTCGGGCTTGACCTCGACGGTGGTGAAGGTCTTTCCGTTCTGTGAAAGAAGCGGCGTCAGTCAGAGCGACAAGCGTCGTTTAAACAGGTAGGACAGAGGCGATAGCAGTATGGGGACTGGCGATTGGCGACGATAGCTGATCTGTGCCATCCCTTTGCTGCATTCGCCCGGTCGACGACTCCATATCTGCTATGTCTCCGCCCTTGTCAAAGAACGGACACTCACGTAAACACCAACAACGCTTCCAATCATCTCGGGCACAATGATCATGTCTCGCAAGTGGGTCTTGATGAGAGCGGGCTTCTCGTTGGCGCCAGCCTCCTTCTTGGCATTTCGGAGCTTCTTGATGAGGCCCAAAGGACGACGCTTAAGACCGCGCTGGAACCTCCTGCGGGCACGGGCGTGGACGAGCTGTTGGTAGTGCGGAGCGAAGCGGAAGGAAGCGAAACGATAGAGATAGCGAAGGATCGAATATGGGGGCAAGCATTGATCGATGAAAGATCGGGTCGGAAGAAGAGAGCATGACGGGGAAGACAGAGTGACGAATAAAGCATCATGAGCAAAATTCCTGCAGTACCAGCGTCGCACGACTCACCGCAACAAAGTCCTCGTTGTTGAGGTCGAGGAGCTGGTCAAGCTCGACACCACGGTACTGGTACTTCTTGAACGACCTCGAGGCCTTCTTGGCAGCGGCTTCCTCGCCAGTGGTGAACTCGGCAGACTAAAATATGGGAGCGTTGTCAGCGCTGGCCGCGGTTGCTGTGTTTTCTCCATCATGCTATCCCTTCCATCCGCACTGCTCCCGACAAGATTCCCTCTGCGGACCGAATATGTATCCTCCCTCCTATCGTCCGTCGGTAGGATCTCCCATGATTCGACTACAGATCTGCTCCATCCATAACACTTCCGATCGCATGCTCTCCTTCTTCACGCTTTCCCATTCCCTCATTTACAAGACTCCGAATCAACGACTCACCATTTTGCTATTGGTCGATAGATCCAGATAATGCGCCGGTGAGAGACGAGTCGTCGAGAGCGATAACGAGCGAGCGAGCGAGCGAGCACGACAGAAGAAGGAAGAGGTTGGCCTAGTCAGCAGCTATCACACAGATGTTGTAGACCGGGCGAAAGGGGACATACGATTCTTTATGGATGAAAGAGAAGAAGCAAGCTGTGATTCGATGTATTGAAGAAACCTCGAATTTGGCGGTGGTTACAGCGACACTCACAACCCAATGGCAGGTGGTAGCAGGGTGCAGCAAACCAAAACTCACAGGAGGTAAAGTGGTGTATGCCTGCAAAGAGCAGCAAAGCGATTTTGGGCAAATTTCGCCACTCGGCTTTTCGCGGCGTTTTCTCTTTTCCCCTTTGGTACAGAAACAATATACTTGCAACCATTTTACCACTTTTATCCCGTTTGCTGCTCGCATGCTCGTTGGGTCTTAATTGCTCCCGGCTTCGCAACGCAGGCCGTGGGCCTCGGACGCGCCCAAAATCAATTTTGTACAAACTATTTTGATGGCTCTCATCACACCCCGATGCTCGAACTAGTCGAGCTCTCTCCCCTCGCGTCTCGTATCGGGACCATTCACGAGAAGGGGAGAAACGGAGCGGGGTGAGAGAGACGATATGTTCTTTGTCCATGAGCGATCTCGGTCGTTTGTGGATGTCAATAATTGCGGACTGGTCGATAGACGATCAGCCCGGATGGAGGATATCGACATCTATCTTAGCTTTCTTCTTCGCTTCCTCTGTGGAGTGGATGCTACCGACTATGCATATGTGCAATGAAGTATGGAATATAAAATTACAACAAGGTCGATTGATACTCTGATATCACACTCATGACTTCTATGGTTCAGGCTCCTGATTCCTAATCCAAGGTCAGAGCGCTGCAAGAGGGGAAACAAGACTATCAGCTCCTCGAGACTGACTCCGCGGAACGCAAACGCAAGAACTCACCTCCTCTCACTCCTGCCTGTAGCAGGATAATACATGCTCCACTCAAACTCGCCGCCCCCTTCTCCTGCCGTGCCCACAAATCGACCAGGATTGAATACGTGACACCCTTCGTATGTCAATTCGTACCGCTCGTACTTGTCTGCCAGAACCAGAGCCGACGGCATGGGATATAGCCGCAGAGCGTGATCGTATTCCCATAGTGTCGGTCGGACCGATATTGGTAAAGGGGACAAATGCGTTTGATCAAGGATCGTCTGGACCAACTACGCCTTTTGTCAGCTTCAACGACCTTATACCATCCCTCAGCCGTTTTTGACGCGTCGCACAAGGCACTCACGAATCGTTTCATATCCGCGCCCTCGTTATCCTTCTTGACGCCGACAAGATTCCGCATCATCTTTCCCATCAAGTCCTCTCTACAGATGACCACCTCCATGCCAAAATACCGTAATCTACATGGATCTGAGACGAATCGGGCCCTAGGTATTCTTTGGGTAAGTCGAGCGGAGAACGCTGCTGGAATCGGGGCTCGGGGAAGCGTGGATGACGACCATGGATCGAGGGGTCCAGGGACGAAGATGAAGTGAGAGGAGTGGAGGAGGGGGAAGGTGAGAAGGAGATCTGTCAAAGCGTTGAAGCCGTCTGTGATTATGTGCATCAGCATCGATCATTTTCGTGGCTGTGAGCAGTGACAAGCAGTCCATAAGAATGGGAAAGAAGCGACTCACTCGTATACCGCTTCAAGCCACCTTCGCCCTCCCAGCCTTTCTGACAAAAGTTGCCACACAGCACAAAGGCCATGGGTCGGAATTCTACTGCCTCAGCATATCCCTCGAAGAGCCTTTGCAGCGCAGGGAGAGTTCTTGGGTGATCTAACCAGACATCTGAGAGGATCACGAAGGATACTTGGGTGTTGGCCAGGATAGTCGGGAGGTATTTTTGCTGTGAAGGATGGCGGTAAGACCAGTGAATCCCGGGTCAAAAACAACATACCTCTTCTTTCAGTGACATTGCCCCTCCGCCGAGAAAGTCCGTGTGTCCGTGGAGCCCTCTATGGTAGCAAATCGTCAGAGACTTGCCTACGGCGACGGTTGTCTGACATACCTCGCAACGTCTCTTTTCTCGCTTGGCGGGTGGCCCATGGCCAAAACACGTATTGTCTCTTCCAGCGTATACTCGCCTTCGATGAGCACCATGCATCCCTCCGTGAAGAGCCCTTCTCCTGGGACCTAGCGGGCAAAGACATTTTAGCTGTCACGTACGTATATAGGTTGAATCAAGTGACTGGAATAAAAAGAGACGGCTCACCGCATCCTGCATATCCAGCACGACCCTACCCTCGCCATCTTCCAAGCACAACCGCCCCTCCGGATCCCGGGATAACATTCCGAACAGCAGAAACAGCTGGCCCGCTCTGCCGAGCAGATTTCTCGTCGATGTGAGCTTCAGGTAATTTGCTCTGTCGTGTCCGCCTATTGCCGGAGGAGTGAAGTTTTCGTTCCGTAGGATGATCTAGCAGATATCAGTTATTTGTTGAGGAGCAAGGAGATACCTCACCTCTTTTATAATGCCCCATCTCTCCCGCAAGAACGCTGCTCTGCTCGCTGCTTGCCCAGCAATAGAAGGCTTGGTCTTTTGTCTAATCAATCAACGACAAATCGTTAGTGACGGAAGCAAGCTCGATATGTAGACGATTCACGTTGTGAACCCTCCTCTGACAGCGTCGAATCGCACGGCCGGCATGTCGAATGCGTCCACCACGGCGAAATGTGCATCGACATTGATCTCCGACGGGTCGGCAGTCTGCGAGTCTTCCGCGGTCTACCACATCACACGGCTCAGCGTTCACTGCTAGAGAAAGAGGTGAAGAAGTGACATACTCCGAGTTGCAGACTCTCATACGCCCGCTTCAGCGCTGGTAGGGATACTAGAGATGATGACTCTAGAAGACAGCCGAGGACAGTGAGCTTGTTCTTAGCCTGGAAGAAGCGCTCCGAAAAGCTCACCTTCACCCTTGAGATACTCTCGCGCCCAGAACTCCAGTCCTACGACCCATTCGTCTTCCGGTATCTCATTCTGCGAAACAGGTCCGTCAGCTTTCAACCGAGAGGAGTCTCACGGGTTCCGAAGCTGATCTGACCTCTTGTAAGACCTGCTCGATGTAGCTCAGTGCCGCTGCTGGCAAAGTGAGTGAATGTTTGGTTGAGAACACCTAAAGGCAGAAATTCCATTTGCAGTTGATTAGCATTTCGCCTCTCTCCATCCATTCGGCTTTCTCAGTCGCCTAGTATCCCAAGGCGGCTTTCAGCACCCACCTTGACGATCGCCGCCCGCAGTTTGTTAGCCATCTTGACTGCTTGTCTGTCCTTTTGAGGCTATACAAATTGAACATGAACATAACGCGTCTTCTCAACATGTCTTTGGTCAAAAGTAATCAGCCTCCACCTCGCGTATGAGGGGCTTTGTATGGACTTAGGCGCGAGATAATATTTGGCGCATAAGATCTTGTATTAGGCGTGTGTAGACTTAGATTGTCCGGTAATGATTCCAGTTCACCTTTGTAGACGAAACAACGAGAGAGAGAAAGACAATTGATCAGTCTCAACACTCATTGTCAACAACAACGCACTCGGCATCTACACTATAGAATAGAGGTGCAAGATGGCACTGAGGAAGCTGCAAGGTGAGCTAGGCTGCAGCCATGTTGAAACAGATCCAAGAACTGCTTTGCTGACTTCCCCTCTACGCCTGTGCTCTCTTCCTCCACCTCGACGTACCCACAATGAACAGCCGAGATTGATCGGACGCTCAAGTCCGTCGCGCAGGGCGTCGAGGTCTTCGAAGGGACGTTCGATAAGCTCAATCATGCGTCCAATGCAACACAGAAGGACAAGTTGGAGAACGACCTGAAGACGCAGATCAAGAAGCTGCAGAGAATGCGAGATCAGATTAAAGCGTGGTTGGGCAATGGAGATATCAAAGACAAGTCCGCCTTGCTAGATAACAGGAAACTGATAGAGACGGTGCGTCTATCTCCCTTCATCATCAATTGTGAGCCCACATCAGTGCCTGCGCTCACGTATGACTCTTAGCAAATGGAGCGTTTCAAGGCGCTGGAAAAGGAGATGAAGATGAAAGCGTTCTCCAAAGAAGGTCTCATTGCGCAATCTCGTCTCGACCCCGCCGAAAAGGCAAAGAGAGACATGACCGAGTGGATAGGCACCACCACGGACGAGATCTCTCGGCAGATCGAGCAGACCGAAGCAGAAGCAGAGGCTTTGCAGGCGACACGGAAAAAGAAG
The DNA here is from genome assembly GCA_026538395.1 of Cryptococcus sp. GC_Crypt_3. NCBI lineage: Eukaryota > Fungi > Basidiomycota > Tremellomycetes > Tremellales > Cryptococcaceae > Cryptococcus > Cryptococcus sp. GC_Crypt_3. The sequence continues at coordinate 328,033 of JALPCB010000001.1, forward strand.
TCTGCCGGAGACCGGTTAGGAGAGCTGGACGAACTCAACGAGCGGAGGACATGGCATATTGGACGACTGGAAGTCGTGCAACGCATGTTGGAGAATGGGCAGTTGTCCGTCGAGGATGTCGAGTCAATACAGGAAGACGTCAAGTACTTTATCGAGGCCAACATGGTGAGCTCACAGCATAGCTTCACATAGGTATTTTGCGCTGACGGGTGATTGTCATACACAGGAGGAAGACTTCGACTTCGACAATGGCATCTACGACGAACTCAATCTGCAAGAAGAAGAAGACTTTGTGCCTGATGTCAATGCGCACGACGACGGATCCAATCTCGACTCTTCATCAGTTGCCGACATCCTCGATCTTCCCGCACCTAAAACGCCTGCCAAAGAGGAACCACCGAAGAAGTCTACGCCGTCATCGAAGAAGGAGCAAAGTGAAGAACCTCCGGCAAGCCCAGTATCGGCTAGGAAAACTCCTTCTCGCAAAGCTACACTGGAAAGCAAATCAGTCGAACCTAAAGCGCCGTCCAAGTCGATAGACGTTCCACCTGTCCCGCCAGTCCCCACGCCGGCCGCTGTCACAGTTCCGACACCAGCAAAGACTGCCCCGTTACCTCCTATCAGATACGCGGCAGCCGCAGCTGCTGCTGTGGCCGCATCAACAACTGCACCCGTCCCCACACAGCCGACATCAGCCGTTCCTCCCCCTGCTGTGCCAGTCTCAGCCTCACCTGTGGAGGCTGCATCGCCGCAGAAGTCTAAAATCGAAATGCCGGAAGCATCACCTATACCAGAAGCGACACCGACTGCAGACAGTCCTGCGCCAGCATCAGGAGCTAGCCCAGGTCTCATTGCGCCCGAACCAACAGATGCCGAACCTCAGCTCAATGTGAGTCTTCTACAACTGACGTGCTATCCTTCCAACCGACTGACGTTCTCTTTAGGGCCACGCACCACCTCCGCCACCTGGTCTTGTCGGTGCTCGCTCGCCAGTCCCTTCAAGCCAGCCGTCGACTACTATACAAACGCCCAGCGTACCCGTTGCGTTGCCGGCAAGCAACGGCGCAGTGGCACCACCAGGTTACGCACCGCAGCACGCCGAGTCATCACGGACAGGCGCTTCTTTGTCTCAGCAGGCACAACAACCTCAGACCGGTGTTATGGGTCATTTGATGCACAGCTTTGAGCTGGCCAGGGAGCTTTGTAAGTCTCTACAGCATTGTGGTAATGGTACCAGGGGCTCATTGTTGATATGACTGTACAGCAAACCGACGTGGAGATGATGTTTCCGAGCTCAATGCGACTCTTGATGGGAGCTACAGCAACGCACCGCAACAGCTTGATGGAGAACCGTGAGTCTTGTGTACTCTAGTCATGGTCGTGTTGTTGATGTGTCACCTTGAAGACCACGGTATTACCATCCGAAGAATCTGATCAAGACGCCCTCGCACTACCCCCAATCGCGTTTACCCACGCTGGAGGACAAATCCATCTACTCGCGACTGGAATTGGACCAACTATTTTACATATTCTACTATATGACGGGGACGTACGAGCAATGGCTCGCGGCCAGGGAATTGAAGAAGCAAAGTTGGCGATTCCACAAGCAATATCTGACATGGTTCCAACGCGCACATAACCCTCAGGCGATAACAGAGGACTACGAGCAAGGTGGATATTACTACTTTGACTGGGAGAACAGCTGGTGTCAAAGGAGAAAGAGCGATTTCAGATTCGAGGTGAGTACCGTATCGATGTTTCATTGTGCGCGTGGGAATATTCGCTGATTCGTGATCGTGCAGTACCGATGGTTGTCAGACCATTAGATGTGCAAGAGGTAGAGAAGCGATATGCACATGTTACATATGATCACATTACTGATATTGTGTGGCGGCATACATTGAGACGACGCCCACTGCTGCTCGCCAGGAACCCATCAGGGAAATGGGGCACATGACTGAAAAACACGATGAAACGAGGCGCACTATCTTGATGTGAAAGCGCCGATCATGGTTTCTCAACTCACGTTGCGTAAGAGGCGAGCTTACCGATCAGACAATACGCTGAGAGCCTAATCCAAACGTCCTTTGACTATTCCCCTATCATCGTTTGCGAGTTTCCACTGTGATTGGCACTGCGCAGTCGACTCCGCCTCTAAGTCTTATTTGTAATATCGTCCGACCCTATTGACAGGCAGCGAAGGGTGACTGCGACTGCGGTCATTGCCATTGATCTTGAACTGAATCTGTAGCATGACTGACTGATGAGCTGATCACCACCATCACTGATATGGGCGTGATAAATAATGTGCACGAACTTGGATGCAACACACTCCATATCTGCCCAGCGTGACATGCTATGCTATGCTATGCTCGACATTCTACGCTCTGACCGCTGACCACTGGCGGCTGACAGCTATGAGTTGAGTCATCTGCACCCTTTCCGCTTCCAGTCTAGTGCCGATCTCCAGCTGCCCCGTCCTTTGGCTCTGGATGGGGTTTTCTTGCGTAGTTGAACAGAGCGGAGAGCGGAGCGCGGAAGGCGGCAACGGAGCGCGGCGGGGCGTGAGATGGAGGATGAGCAGGAGGTATGGCCAGGTGGGGTCCCTTTGAGACCGTGTCAGTGCGCAAATGAGAATATTCGACGCTAGCCCGAGGTAGTCTGACAGTACAGGCTCGTGCGTCTGCTTATCGTTCGGTACTCGTTGGTGGTGTTGTGATGGTGGAGCGGAACGAGTCGTCGAGTCTTTCAACGTTGCTGTACCTCGTTCTAGGGCGGGAGGACAATAGTTGGGTGCAGTGCCGAGATCTGAGTGATGGTCTGATTCGGCTGTGGCTGCCCCGCTCATCGTCCACTAGCAGTATCACTTATCGTTGATGACTGTCATGTCGCTGATGGCTGATCGCAAAGGGCAACTGTGGTATAAAGACACGA